>CAJHNH020000868.1:761640-851640 GCA_905116865.2 Candidula unifasciata | reverse complement strand
AAAAATAGCAGAAGACATGGTACCAGGAAGAAGAGGCAGGGATCCAGCAACATGAGGGTAGACACTGGGTGTAAGGGACAGCTTTAGTAGGAAAGTACAAGAGGCAATAAACCGAGTTTCATTCAGAGAGCGACGTTCTGCAAAGGATGTGCTACTAGATGATGATGTTAAAAAAACAAAGAGCAAGCAAAGCCCAGTGATAAGCTCACGTGCATAAATTATTTGTTCTAATCCTTATCGAGACCAGATTTAAAAAAAAAAAATTAGTAAATGCATGTTCAAACAACAAACAATAAACAGCAACAGAGACTGACAGAAATTAAAAGGAGGATGGCCTTAGCAATGCAGAGATTGAACAACCTTAAAAGTCTATGGTTAAGCACCAGCAAGGAGATCAAAGTTAGAATTTTGAGTGCATGCATCTTCCCTGTGGCAACATACGGATGTGAGTCGTGGACTTTCTCTCAGTCTTTAAGAAAGAGAATAGGGGATTTTGGACTGAAATGCTATAGAAAGATTCTCAGAATATCTTGGACAAAGAAGAGGAGAAATACTGACATCTTGAAAGATCTGAACATCAAGGAAGATTGGCTAATAAACAGCATCCTGTCTCGGAAGCTGAAATATTTTGGTCATATCAAGCGCCACGACGGATCGGGAAAAAAAATATAGCAGAAGGAATGGTACCAGGAAAGAGTGGCAGAGGCCGACCGACACGAAAATGGGCACAGGATATAAGTGACTCCTTGAGTATGAAAGTACATGAAGCGGGAGAGCTGGCGAGAGACCGAGTTTCTTTCAGGCAGACTGTGATGAGAGCGACGTTTTGCAAAAGACCTGCTACATGATGATGGTCCTAAAACCCCGTCCCCGCAAAATGTTTGGTTATTTTCAAGCCCCAGCCCGGCTGACGTCAGGAGCTATAATATAACCTAACGTTTGAACGATGGTGTCTGGGACTTGTGCCCGGGGGATTATTATCCTTATGCTGGCACTTTGCGTCACTGGTTGTTTATCTCTAGTTATGCGGTCCTGATAGGGATAAACGTCGATCATTGGCTGTAAGGTTATCGTGGCCTAATATGGATTTTGGAAACATTTCTGAGAAGTAAAGGCAGCTAGCGTGATTTTAAAAACAGTGGCTATTCAATGTCGATTAATCTTTACAAATATGGATCTAGAACTATATTGTCCCCATGCTATCAGCGTATGCATTGTTAAAGTTGAGGGTGGTGGGTTAAAATTAAAGCGTACTGGGTTAAAGTAGAAGTGCATTTTTAAAATCAAAGCTTTTTGCGTTAAACTGTATCTTAGAATGACAAGTTTTCCTTTAAAACGTTTTGACTTATTGTGAAAGCCAGATGCTTTAGGTTGATTAGGACAGGGGTATGAGCGTTGACCGTTCATTTAACAATGGCAAACTACAAAGCGAAAAAAAAGGCATTTTAAACCTATAAACAGCCACAACACAGAAAACCAACACAGAACAGGCGTCCCCAGTCGTTTTACACCTGTGGAGCTTTTGAGGGGGAGATCGGAGTACCTATGGATTTGATAATCCTTTCTAATCACTAATCACTAAAAATGAATTAGTTTACAACGCTCTGTAGAGGATGTAGAACTAACTTTAACTTCTACAACAAACTACACTGTTTGTAATGTAGCTTTTGTAGTGTTTTATAGAGTGTAATGTGTACCTTGTGGTGGCTGCCGCCTCCAAGGACTGCGCACGCATGGGAATGCTTAAAATGCATTGACTTCGATAGCCATAACATTACATACTATTGTAGGAGGTGCAGTGGCGAGGTTTGATCAGTTCGCACGTACAAGCACTGGCAGGCAAAGATTACACTGAAGAGAGTATCACGTGACATTTTCCTCATCGCAACGATAACTAGTAACTTTCACACATTACAGTTTCCTTATGATTGACGGAAGCATACAGCAAGGTTTTCCTCCGTTATGGTAATACTTATAACAAGCGTTACGTATTCGATGAGACGAAAACCGAGTAGTGTATTTGTAATAAATAGTCAACAGTAATCATGAAAAGTAAAATAATGCAAGCTTTTTTAGAAGTGGACAGTGAAAGCTGCGATTTCCTGCAAGCGTCAGCAGGAATTTACTAAAGATGGATCTGAGAAGTTCCTGGACTAAATGGTTCGATGGGCAGTGAGAATGATCTATCGACTAAATAACTAAGTTACATAGCAAAAAATATACCAATGTACATAAGAAATGCATAGACAGCTATGTACACATTAAATTAGTCTGATAGTTTTATGTGCTATTAGTTTCCGTTTGGCAAGCATACAGCTGGAGTGAGTAGTACCGTTTCAAACAATCAGCTGTCAATATTTTCTCTGGGATTTCTTTCTTTCTGGTGGCAAGCATGGCGATATCTGAACATCATAGAGCCGGTAAGTTGCCAGTTAATGGATGTCTTCAATATGTATACAAAAATAATAGAATACTTTATATGCGGATTTTGGCATCAGTGGGGATATTGGAATAACTATGTCGCTATTCTTTTTATAAATGGAAATTTCGTGAGGTCGCATCTTCCCTGTAGCAACATGCAGATGTGAGTCGTGGACTGTCTCCCATCTTCCCTGTTGCAACATGCGGATGTGAGTCGTGGACTATCTCCCATCTTCCCTGTTGCAAAATGCGGATGTGAGACGTGAACTATCTCCCATCTTCCCTGTAGCAACATACACATGTGAGTCGTGGACTATCTCCCATCTTCCCTGTAGCAACATACACATGTGAGTCGTGGACTATCTCCCATCTTTCCTGTAGCAACATACATATGTGAGTCGTGGAGTATCTCCCATCTTCCCTGTTGCAAAATGCGGGTGTGAGTCGTGGACTATCTCCCATCTTCCCCGTAGCAACATACAGATTTGAGTCGTGGACTATCTCTTATCTTCCCTGTAGCAACATGAAGATGTGAGTCGTAAACTATCTCCCATCTTCCCTGTAGCAACATACAGATTTGAGTCGTGGACCATCTCCCATCTTTCCTGTAGCAACATACAGATGTGAGTCGTGAACTATCTCCCATCTTTCACGTAGCAACATACACATGTGAGTCGTGGACCATCTCCCATCTTTCCTGTAGCAACATACACATGTGAGTCGTGAACTATCTCCCATCTTTCACGTAGCAACATACACATGTGAGTCGTGAACTATCTCCCATCTTTCACGTAGCAACATACACATGTGAGTCGTGAACTATCTCCCATTCCTCAAAGAAGACAATAAGGGCTTCCGAAATGAAATCCCATTGAAAGATCTTCAGAATACCACGGACAAAGAAAATAAAAATTGCTGACAGTATTAATATCGTCTGTGACTTACACGTTGTGAATGCTTTTCCTAATTAGGGGATGCCAGGTTTGATGCCGGCTGCAGGCGATTTGGCAGAAGACCGCCTTGTCTTGGTTTTCACGGTTATATCGGCAGCCAATAGTTTAGTCGCAATGGCAAATTACTCAAGGTAATTGCCAAGTGAAGCCATAAATTTTGGGGTTGTTTCTTAAACTTCTATAATGGATGTGCAACGAATGTGATATAAACATAGGAGTGAGTCCGAAGAATGGGAATGCACAGTGTACAGTGACGTTGATTGTGATAGCAAAGATGTGGGAGGGGGAGAGAGAGGGGGGGGGGGTGCAGGTTCTATATATGGTTTCGTCTGGAGCATCAGACTCTACACACAATAACAGCAGTAACCCAGAGACTTTAACCGTGTCATTTCCAGTAAATGAAGTACCATGTTCAAATGCTCACTTCCACATACCATGTTCAAATGCTCACTTCCACATACCATGCCAAGTGCACTAGCCTAGCTGTCACAAATCCCCAAGCTCACGACCCCTTGTCTACATCCGGTTTTCTCAACCTTTTGACTCCCGCGGCTCAAGGGTTGAAGAAGACAAGGCCACAGAAGTTGATAAATAGAGACAGGCACGATCTCCTACGTCGTCCGGCAAGCCACCTTATGTTAAAAATATGAACTCATGTCTCTCGTGCTTTACCCACTGTGTCAGTGACGGGTAATACATATATACATACACACGTCTCATTAGCTCTAACGTACTGTCTGTAAACAAATTAAACATGATCGTTCACGTCGCCCCGCATGGCACACAAAGATGACTAATGCATCCTCTGACCCGACTTGTGCCAGGTGTTTTTTTTTGCTTCATGTTACCAGCTGCGCATCATAAATATAAATATACCAGGCCGGTTGTCTCCCATGTACTGTATATAATTATCAGAAGAGAAAGGTCGCGGACAGAATTGTTGTAGACAGGAAAGAAGTTTGTCAGCCTGAATTGTTCCTAGATTATTTAGACAGTAATTTACTGAACTGACTAGTTAGCTTAATAAAAAGGGAAAGGGACACAACGCGCACACGCACACACAGGCGCACGCGCACCTAAAACACTCAATCACACACACACGCCACACTTCGTCTTCTTCTTATTCAGCATTTCGAGCCCTTGAGGTTCATTGCTGCAGATATCACTCGCCTCCATTCATATCTCTGGTTGGCCTGCTCTTTCCAGTTGGTAACACTAAGTGTTTGCAGGTCTGCTTAGACATTTGGTCTGCCTCGTGGTCTACGACCATTCATCTCCCTTGTGTAATGCAGTTTTTATTTCTCTGTCATCTGACATGCTTTCAATATGATCCAACCATCTCAGTCTATTAGCTCTCACGATGCCAATGATCAAAGATGATGTGAACAGATTCTTATGAATTGCATTGTTGCTTCTCTCTCTCTCTCTCTCTCTCTCTCTCTCTCTCTCTCTCTCTCTCGCTCTCTCGCTCTCTCGCTCTCTAACACTCTCTTGAGTATTTGATTGATTGTTTGGTTGATTGACTGATTGTTTTCTTGACTATTTTATTGATTGTTTGGTTGATTGACTGATTGTTTTCTTGACTATTTGATTGTTTTGTTGATTGACTTGTTGATTGTTTCCTTGACTATTTGATTGACTGTTTTGCTGACTGACTGGTTTAAGCTGGCCTGCTAATCCAGAAAAAACAGCGCCTTACATTAATGTTTTTGTGAAACCAGTGTGACATTGGAATTGGCCACAGTTTCAAAGCCACAAACAGGCAACGACTCAGAAGACTCAATGAACGCTATACATTAGCTGTAATTAGCTACTCGGTGATTTCCCTCCCCACCCCCTCTGTCTCTCTCTCTCTCCATCTCTCTCTTTCTGTCTACGCCGATTTATGTATGTATTGGCTGAGCTGTTAATGATTATTATTAGTCATCGCTAGTGTATTACTATTGTTAGAACCTAGAAAATGTGAATGCAACCCCTGGTGGCTGGCAGAATACATTGTTCAAGCAATGTTACCATCCCACAAAGTATGCATCTCTTTCTGAAACCGTCCCTCAGGTGCACCTTTCTACGGCAGTCCTTTAATACAGCCAACTTTCTGTCACAGCAAGGACTGTGTCTGATCTGACTGAGCCGTTTGAATTTACTGTCCCCTTCTTGGAGCCAGTCATGCCGACCTTGTGTGCATAGGGAATTCCCTGTGTCAGTGTCTTACATATCTGTGGTCATTCGGCTTGATTCTTTCCTTGTCTCACTCTCTCCCTCTCCCGATATATATATACTTATATAAATATGTAGTCATGTGTGCTGCACCAGCAAGCAAGCGGGTGGCAGGTAATGAGTGTATGTATGTGTGTGTGTGTGTGTGTGTGTGTGTGTGTGTATGTATGTGTGTGGTTTTTTTAAAAACTACTGCGCGTTTGAGAATACGTGCTGAATTTTAGTAATACAGTGAGATAGTATTTTGGCTACGGGACACCAGTAGCACACATATATCTTCGTGTAGGCAGTCGGCAGTCCGAAACCCAAGTTCAAGGTGTCTCCTTCGTGCCAAAGAACTGCATGACTGTTGGGTGAACAGTCGTTAACGAAGGCAGTCAGGTCGTTGTTAGGGCGAGGCTTGCTGGTGGATGTAATGTCCTAAATCCCTTCCCCAGCTAATAGTAGGGTACTGCTGGGGTGACAGTTTATTAACCCTCACATAATGCTTCAGGTCCAAATGAACACTAGGCACTGCCACTGTTTTGCTTCTGCCAGACTGTGGCCGTTGCTTTTGTGCTCAATTTGTAGATTGGAAGTATATAGTTTCGTTACCCGGCTTCTGAGTTGAGTGCATGGCGTGACACTGTGAGCTGCGGATTTCATTTGGAATGTTTTTCGACTGACGAACGTGGTGGTGTGATTTGTCGATTCAGAATATGGCGCGATGCCAGTTGTCGCAATATTGGTGGGGCCATTACTTGATTAAGATTGATCGCGTGTGCAACTGCTGATCTTTTTGGTGACTTCTGCTACCATCAATGATGAACTGCATTTCTAGCGTCAGACTGTTTGTGTTAGCACTTCGGATAGCGACCATTTGCTTTTAATGCGAGTGTATGCTAGATTTGCTGACACAGCAGTTTGTCTTTCCTCAAGGGACTGTGATAAACATTCTGTGTGTTTTTCGTTGGCACAGGTGCGGAGCAAAGGTGGGGTGACCCGTTTGCTATGAAGCTGAAATTAAAAAAATTACCAGATTACCAGATTACCAGGCAACGACAAGTGAGACCTCCTAGATAGCAACCAGAAACGAAAGGCTGGGAGTTGGGCGATACTGAGAAGAAGAAGAAGAAGAAGCAGCAGAAGAGCTGCACGGTGGGAGCATGCACCGCAGGAGCCTACAGATCTTCATGTAGGAAGCTCCTGTCGGCAAATATTTCGGTCCGTTTACCTCCTAGACCGAACACCCGCATTCGAATCATCGGTTAAAGGACCCTTTTTCCACGGCTTCAGGCGATTGGGCAAATAGGGCAAACGGCACTTCGTGGGTATTTTCAGTCAGGGGCAAAATAAAATCCTCACCTGCACAGTGGTGGCGACAGCACTAGCCCCCCCCCCACCCCCTCCCCAGCCTACACCGCAAATGCAGTATAATCAAGGCGTTAATAGACAGTTTGATCTCCTAGACCAGTGATATCCAAGCTAGAAAGGAGGGGTGTGTGGGGGTGTGTGGGGGTTGGGAGGGTGGGTTGAGATGCGTGAGCATTTTCAAAGGGTGCGTCTGCAATTGTAAATTTGAGTGCATATGTATTTGTGTTTTTTTTTCTTTCAGTTTAATTATAAATAAAATGATACTCTGTGGCGGGTAACTTCGCTTTACACTAGCGAATGCACTATGTGCACTTTACAGAGGGAATTACAAACAGTGAGTCATCATAAAGTCTTATAGTAACCCCAGCCTTGCTGGTTAAATGAGAGGATTCGGGGTTTGCCCACATCTTATTCCCTGCTGTAATTAAGATTGTATATTTAAATGTTCTTAAGTTCACTGACAATGTTTAGTTAAAATGAAACTTCATAAAACTGTAGGAACATTAAAACTAACATTTATTCAGAATTGGATATCAAAATAATAAACAAAATGGCTGTGTATATAAAATCCTGTTATACAAGGTAGGTTAAATCTTAGCTGTAGCTTTAGGTCAGCTTCTAGCTAAGCCTCGGTGACACATCAGGCAGGCCGAATCTTCCGGTCCAGTCCGGACAATCTGGCATCTGCAGCTACTTATGGATCTCCCACCTGGACTACAATCTGGAACTAGAACAATAGAACAGTCCTTATACAAACAGTCAGGAAGGTTCTAACTGGAGACAACAATACCTCCAGTCTTTAAACTGTTACACTACACACATATATATGGAGTAGGATAGTAACAGGTGTTCACATTCTACTGGTATAGAATGGGAATGTGTACAGAACATGGTCCATAATCCTGATGGGGAAATATTTAGGAAACCAGTTTCATGAATACTCTCAAGAACAAGAGTTTACAGCACACAAAAAGAAAGGACATTCCTCAGTGTAAATTGTTCTGATGTCTGCACACTAGTACTCCTTTAAAGGGTTAACATGCTTACACACACAGACATACAGTCATATTTCACAATATTCTTATCTTAACCACATGGGTTCACATCACAATGAATGAGAAGCAGGGAGTGAGTTTACCAAGGCCAGAAACTCATAACAGGTGCTTTGCACTGTTTGAAAATAAATGGGATTGACATATCTCCATCAATATACTGGGTGCTGGGATAGATGTCAAAATACAATCATAGATGACAATGGGCTTTCCATCTGTCACAGTATTAACATAAAATATACAACACTCACTTCAATATCTAAATCCACACATGTGCTAATCTTATTCAGCAGAGTTTAGAAGTGGTGAGGGGTGAAATATAATTATTAAATTTGTAAGGCCACCTGCTGTAGAACTGAAATGTATTCCTAGTAATAGGGAAATATATATACAACAATAATAATTACAAGCATGGGCCATACATCTCTTTTCTGCTTCTTCTTCTCTGACAGTGTGAATATTAAATTCAGCCTCACTGTGTTATTCACTTTCCAAGCTCTTAAACTAGTCTCAGAATTATCTGGAGTAAATCTAAATTAAAGCAAGACAGTGATTTATTAAGCTAATATCACCATGAGGTAAAAATTTAACTTAGAAGGGATTAGGTATAATGAATATACACTTCATTCCTTTTTAATTGTCCCACCATGCTGGAAACCGGAACTGGCCGAGATTTCACATGAGGACATAATTATCACTTAATTAATATAAGTATAATAATTGAAAATACCAATGCACGTTTCTAGTAGCAAATAAACATTAATTAAATTATCAAATAGATCATATGTTTGCATACATGTACATACTAGATCATAAACGTGGTTAGTGAGGATAAAGAAATTTATCATAGTTTTTGAGCCATGTGGGGCATCAAATTTCAGAATTTAACCTGTGAAATTAATTCAGAGGAATAAGCAGCAAAACATCAAATTAAACTTATTCTTTTAACTCACCCCTGGCAGGGAATTCAAACAGAAAATTGGACCACAGGCGGACTAAGAACTTTAGTCTGAACCGGTCAATTTCTGAATTGAAAAGGGAACAGGAAGTCTTTAAAAAGGAGGAAGTTACTCTTCAGTTCCCCTTGACTAATCATCTCATTCGCCTTTATTACCTTTCAACTCTTTAATTATAATTTTGCTCCAATCAAGCATTAAGAAAGGGGTAAGACATTTCTTAATTAATCCAGTGTTATTATGCTAATTAAAAGCAATAGGAAAATGTTTAGAACTTTGGTAATAATATTATCTAAACAAAGCAATCTTTAAAAGGACAGAAACAGCTGTCCAGACCAGCTCGTCACATACACTATTTTTGTTTCCCACTATTTATAAAACAAACCCCGTTTGTATATCTTCATTAACAAAATTACATTATGATAACGCATGCATTTCTAGATAAAGAAAACATTCTAACTAAAACGTATCTTTATATTGTATGTTTCCCTTGGTGCGGGGCGGGACCCTGTGTCCTCATCTTTCTAATTAATCACATGGAAAAGGGGGGGGGGGGGTGTTGCCAAATTCTCAAGGGGCGCAGAGGGAGTCTTGACATATACTCAAGAGGCGCAAGGCTCTTGCAAAATACTCAATGGGGCGCCGGGGTCTTGCCGTATACTCAATAGGGTGGCGGGGTCTTGCCATATACTCAAGAGGGGGTTGAGTCCTGCCGTATACTCAAGAGGGGGTGCGGGGTCCTGCCATATACTCAAGAGGGGGGCGGGGTCTTGTCATATACTCAAGAGGGGGTTGAGTCCTGCCGTATACTCAAGAGGGGGGCGGGGTCTTGTCATATACTCAAGAGGGGGGCGGGGATCTTTTCAATAAAATATCCTTTAAGTATGCCACTTAATAGAACTAGAGCATATTACCATTTGAGCATAAACCAAACAACCTCTCATGTGTATGCCACTTTTGCTGTGTAGGCCGGGAGCCACTGGAGTCTATGTATTTGGGGCCGCATGGTTTGCCATTCAGAGAAAAGGCAACACTATGGCTGAAAGACTTGCCAGAACCTTCGAAGATAAAATCAATTAATAATATATATAGATCAGTATAATGATTTCTCATGTTTTTTTTTTCTCTCTCTCATTCCTCAGTTCCTGTGGAGGCAGTTGCTTTCCTTGCAGCAGTTTTGGTGTTTGTTCTTCTGCTGATCATCTTCTTCCTCTACCTCAACAAGTCGCTGTGTTTCTCCGAGTGTGGAGGATTTCCTTGTATCGACAAGATCCCACAGAAAGACGCAAAGCTGGGTAAGTCATGCTTGGCTTGTTTCTCATTATTTATGTACGGCTCTTAAGTTAAATCAAGGAATTTCATAGAATTAACAGCTCTTAGAGACTGACACATCATTATATGGTTTTCTGTAAGTAACAAATATTGTACAGCCACATGGCTTGGACAGTTTACTATGATATATATCAAGCCTGCATACCTACATATCTACCCACTCACATATATGCTTGCATACCTACATTCCTATCTATCTAAATACCCTACATATCTATTAAATAGGACTTACTAATTTACAATGGGAGTCGCCGTGGTGGAACGGCTAGACTGTTCGCCTCCTGGCGGAGCCATACTTTTTTTCAAAAATGACCTTGGTTATCAGGTCGACCCAGCCTTGAGTGGGTACCGGGTGCAGTTCCGGGAAGTAAAGGCGACGGGCGTCACGCGGACCACATCAGCCATGCTGTGCCGATTGGTCTATAAAATATAGGTCTAGCCCTATATGCCCTATACGCCTAAAGGCCAGCCGCTCTCTCTGAAAATAGGCAAGAAAACATCATGTGCTAACAGTTTGTAAAAAGGCTTCGTCTCCAAAAATAATAATTATTTACTCGCTTAGTAATGTTGTTCGCACAAATCTCCTGTTGTATGCTAAGTGAGGGGTGGTATGTGAGCATACGGTCCAAGCGACTATTTCATGAGAACTCAACAAAAAGTTCACCGTCAAAGGTTTAATAACAAAACATTCGGGTTTACCAACCCGTCACACCATATATGAAATGTCAATTACCCTAACGCATGTCTATACACTGGCTAACAGGGTTTAACCTCTTAAGCTCCGCTTTTTCCAAAACAGTTCCAGCGGCGCTTCATATTAGCTTAGACTCGCTGTCAGTCAGAACTCTTGAGCTCACCGTTTCAAAGCCTAGGTCGCTGGCTAACCCTTACTCCACGTCGAGGAATTCAACAATGACCGGCTGAACTCCCCAATCCGAGTTCCATCAGCACACAGCCGATAGCCGACATCTACGAGGGTCACTCCTCGTAAATAGAATCGGTTGTCTTGTTTCCGTAGTAAGCGCCAACACACGTCGTCACCCAAGACAATCTTCTTACAACTAAGCACACAGCTGTCTCTCTCTACTCGACTCTCTCATCAACTGTTCTCCTCAACTCTGAGCCCAGTATGTACACGTGCGAGTTCTCTCTGAGTTTTCTGTGCTACTCAAGACGCCCACACAAATTGGCGTATTGTTCCATCTTTCCCCTCATACCATCATGCCTCAGCCTTGCTCGACACAAACTTGGTAATAAATATTTACCCAGGCAGGTTGACACTCGGTGAATCCACAGGTCAAGTCTCGTCTTAAGTCAACGGAGTCAAAATATTGTCTCAGGCCGCGTCAGCACCTCGTAGATTCCCCGGTCAAGAAGCCTGTGCTAAAACAAACGGGTAAAACAAAATATAACCCCCCCCCCCCCAAATTCTACACACCGGTACACACTAGCTCACTTCTGATTAGTCGACCTTCACCGGACCTCTCTCATGATAGGTCGGCCTTGAGCCATCAGATTTTCACACACGGTGACTGGGCTTTTCCGCACCGGCGCTGATATTGTGTGTTTTATATTTCACTATGCCAGAGCTTTTAACACTCCAAAAACATTTAAAGACTGGGTCTAACACACAACAACCCTAGAGACTGATGAAACCTATGTCACATGCAGTCTCTTTCTCTGAATAAAAACGTAAATGCACCACAACACCCATAACCTTGACACGGTAGACTAGTCCAACAAACTTATAAATGAAATTGACCTACTTTTCGTGGGGAGACCAACGTTTGTGTAACCAACAAACGTAAACAATGTTGAATTACAATTCCCCCCCCCCCCCACCCCGGGGGCGAATCGACCAGCAACATCTCCCTCACTGTGTACACATGATTCGAGTGACATTAAAGTGTCATAATAAGAGGTAAGTAATAATTGTTTGATAGGAGTAGAGCTAAAGAATCTGGTCGCAGACTATTAAACGGACATTTCGTGCACGTCTATCAGTATCATTACCGATACCAGCAGAGCCAATAAATTATATCGAAACTGCAATCACGCAAGCACAAATCATGCAGTCATCATATGGAAGACTATACAACATTTACCGATACTTCATTTATCTCACATGTCTTACAGTTTTTCTCACATGTCTTACAGTTTATCTCACATGTCTTACAGTTTATCTCACATGTCTTACAGTTTATCTCACATGTCTTACAGTTTATCTCACATGTCTTACAGTTTATCTCACATGTCTTACAGTTTATCTCACATGTCTTACAGTTTATCTCACATGTCTTACAATTTATCTCACATGTCTTACAGTTTATCTCACATGTCTTACAGTTTATCTCACATGTCTTACAATTTATCTCACATGTCTTACAGCTTATCTCACATGTCTTACAATTTATCTCACATGTCTTACAGTTTATCTCACATGTCTTACAGTTTATCTCACATGTCTTACAATTTATCTCACATGTCTTACAGTTTATCTCACATGTCTTACAATTTATCTCACATGTCTTACAGTTTATCTCACATGTTTTCTTATAGTTTATGTACACCTTTTCTTTCAATCTATGCAGTTTATTGGTAAGTTTATCATACCCTTTATCACGTCTTTTATCAGTCAGCTTTAGTGATAATTAATCTCTCAAAGTGTTTTACAGCTTAATTTAGTAAAGCGCACTAACTATAATGTTTTATATATATATATATATATATATATATATATATATATATATATATATATATATATATATATATATATATATATATAGCTCAACTCATTTTTGTCAAATAGACCAATCGACACTCAACTGATGGCATGGTCAGTATTAGACAATAGGCTTTACTTTCCTGAATTTCTTTAGGTACCAATTCTAGGATAGGACCATGGATCGATTGGTTAGTCCACTCCGGGTGTTACCTAAAGGTTTACTATACCATCGTGAGATTAACCCTTTTAGCACAGGAAGTTTTTCAGAGGTCTAGCCAAAAACACGGAGCATTTTTTCAGTGAATTTGGTTATTACTTTATTTAATTTTTTTGACAGATTTCTGTTATTCTGACCCCTATGAAATAATATATCTATTTGAAGGATATAGATTGAAGTTCGTGATTTTCACAATATCGTTAAAATTAATTGATGTATATGCAAATTATCTCATTTGCATATCTAAAAACAGAAAATATGAATTTGAATTTTCAACTTCAATGCTTGAAACATAAAACTAAAAACAAAAATTTTTTAAATTTGAAATCTTTTTATTGATCTTTGGCCTTTTTACAAATGTTGTAAGCAATTCAATAGTCAAAAACAGGTATATATATGTGAAACAGCAATAATATCTTTAGGTGACATGTGTTTTTCACCATCAGTCAGCACTATAAATGGATGTGCCGGAGTGTCAACACCTTCGGGTGGATATACCCTGAGCCATGGTTGGGCTGTGGTCTGAACACAACAGCGTCCCCATCTGATTCCCACTATAACTACTAACACTAAATCCTGCATCAGTATCAACAGAATTAGTGTCAACACTTGATTCAAATGTTTTATCAACATCAAGTTTAGGGGCAGAAACATACGAGTCAGACATACTTTTAGCGGTTCAGGTCACTATCTAAAAAATTCAACAACAATTTTCACTTCGATACCAAACACTCGAAAGTCGCCATGTGTAAAGCTGATACCGCAGTTAATATAAATGAATCACTTTCAGTGTTTCAAAGTAGGAGATTTCTTAGCGGTTCGAGGCGAAACACGATCGGGCCGATCATCGGCCGTTCCGTGTTTTTGGCAAGACATCCGCCGGCCGATAATCGGCCCGTCCGTGCTAAGAGGGTTAAGGAATCTTAATTTGGATGGTACACAAACCAAGCAGATCCTGGCTACTCCATTCAAATCTCGAAAGAAATTTTAATTAGGTCACATGCAATGGTAATACCATCCAGGTGTTACCCGCAGTCCTATTGGAATAAGGTTCAGTGTGAGCTGGGAGCCCAAGGACCTTCTCGGTGTGAATTCGAATGTAAGATCTTCTGGCCGAAAAGCTAGATCAGCTCTATTCTACTAAGAAGAAACTCCACAGGGGAGCATGTACAGCAGGAGTCTACCAATCATCAGTAAAAGTGATCCATTGGCTGCAACTGTTTCGGCCTACGAGCCCCTAAACAATCTCAGAGGGTCGGCCCACCTGAGTTCATGAAGCTCAGGCTTGATCTGCTCCTGCTGCATTAAGTTTACTCAGGGGCCACATATTCTTTAATGGAGCTTGTCACGAGGGCTGAGATCTGAGCTTCAGCATACAAAGATCATTGATATCTTGCACTGGCAATGATCCGCGCGCCTCTTGCTATGCCTACACGGACCAGTTTTGACCCACGGGTCACCAGTTAAATATCCCTGCCTTAGACATTGTTCCCCCCCCCCACCTCTTCTTTTACCCCACCAGGACATCACACAAGCGATAAACACCCGATGACACAAAGTGCTACCATGGATGAGGATCACCCGTGGAGAGATCCCAGAAAACGCGTTCAGCCGTAAGACCATATTTATGGTCGGGCTATATTGCGGCCCCTGGCAAGAGCCAGAGTAGGGCTTCAAATAACTGAAAATTGCATCTCACAAGGAGGTGTCTAGATTATACGCATTGTTCTGACGTGTGGCGCCCTCCCCCCAAACCTCCCTTTTCACACTTTAGTGTATAATTATACAACATTTTATATTACGAGCAACCTTGTATCACACGTATGATATATTTGAATTTTACCTCAACTATGCCTCGTGTTACACTGAACAAATGTTGGCTGTAACGACATTCATTCACACTGCACTGTGGTAGATGGACTGGGTTTGCCTTAGTTGTAGAAATCGCTTTTGTTTCCGCGAATGCTCTTCTTTAGTGGAATATAATTTTCAATATTCTGATCTAGTCCAGCAGCTTTGGCCTCTTTTATCCACGTTCGTCTTAGGGTTTCTTTTGGGCGTCCTCGCCTACAGAAGGTAGTGGAATATAATTTTCTTCTGAAGTTGCACCCGCCCCTGCCCCCGCCCCCCCCCCCAGCAAACCATTGCAACTACACGCTGTGGTCATGTATGCAAGAACCTGGGTGCTTAGTCAACACCCCCCCCCACCCCACATACAGGTGGGGGGAAAAAGGGGGGGGGGCGGGGGAATGGTTGCGTCTAACCTCTCAAAATATTATAGAACTCCTCTTATTGAAATTTGTTTATACAGTTTCGTTTTTTTTAAATTTGTATCTTATTATATTATATCTACCTTTCAGCACATATTACAGTAATTTTTACACACGTAAACAAGGCTTAGGAGCCTTGAAACTTCCCGACTTATTGTGCTTACCATATGCTAGCCATCGTAGATTGTTTATTCTTCTGTGCGAATTCGGTTGCTGAGAAAGCAGTAGGAAAACCTTTTTCAATAAAGAGTTGGTGGATGGAGGAGGAGACTGAAGGAGAGAAAATAAAAATGAAAAATGTGGATATAGAGAGGTGGAGAAACAAATTAAGAGAGAAGGGAGGAGTTTTAAGAGATCGAAAGCTAATAGGTGAGGAGAAGAGCTAGAAGAAAAAAGTGAGTGAGAGAGAGAGAGAGAGAGAGAGAGAGAGAGAGAGAGAGAGAGAGAGAGAGAGAGAGAGAGAAGGAAGCCCAGAGAAACAGACAGACTAACGGAAGGAAAGGAAGAAATAATAAAGGCTCGAATGTCTATGTTTATTCGACGGATCAACATCATGGCACACGGGTGTAACCCATAAGTGTTCCATTCTACTTCTAACTCAAACTTGAGTTTGAAGAATCTCAGTGCAGTGCACGAACTCCGTTGTACCAACGAGGATCCTGAAATACTTTGGGTAGATTTTTAACTCACAATTTTGCCCGGGCAGCGCCGTTAGGCTACTCTTTTCGATTTCCAACTGCCAAGGGATTGTTTTACGTGCTCAAGAAAACACGTGGGCGTCCGATCTCACTACCCAGAGACCACAGAAAATTACTCGTCCATGTGAAAAAATCCCAGCCTACATCAGGGCTTGAACCCGGGACCTCCAGCACTCGATGCGGACACCATACATCAAGGCCACTCAGCCTCCTCAGAAGAAGAAGAGATTTATCCAAAGAAGACGAGAGTCGGAGAGGAGAGATAGGGAAGGAGTGAGAAATGAAAAAAAAAAAAAAAACACTTGAGAGGGAGCGGAAGGCATAGGAAAAAAAAGGAACACACACACAGTAAGAAGTAGAAAATAAAAATTTAGAGTGATCAGCATAACAAAAAAAAAAGGAACACACACAGAGAGAAAGAGAGAGAGAGAGAGAGAGAGAGAGAGAGAGAGAGAGGGGGGAGAGAGAGAGGGAGGGGGGGGAGAGAGAGATAGAGACTCCTCAGAAAATAATTAAATATCACACATTTACGAGACTTTTCAGGGCTCTTAGAAGAGGAAGGGTGTGTGAACCATGTGTAAGTTCGTAAAAATAATAATAGCCATTAATTCCGAAAGGCCCCCCCCCCCCCCCCCCCCCCCCCAAAAAATGATAGTATATTTGAAGCGTTATGAAAGTTAAACATTACTGAAAAAGAAAACTTCGATACTGCATTATTAGGAAGAGCTTTATCCCATTCCACATTTTGTTTAAAAACAAATGAATTTAAAAAAAAAAAAGGGGGGGGGGGGGAGGTTGCAAGGGGGCCTGAGCTCCTAATTTGTTTCTGAAAAGGGAGTGGGGAAGAGGTCCCCAGTTTCCAGCACACCAGCCAAATATCAGACATCACGTTCAGTCATTTCCAGATGCTGTCATGTTCCCAACTAAACATATCCGCTACCTGGACGGTAAGTTACAATCGAGCCTATATTTAGCCTGTCAACACAAGGCCCAGATTATATGCAACACACACACACACATATTCACGTTGTGAGTCCAGCACACGTCGCTCCCCAGCGCATATAAAGATGTGCAGAAAGTTCAGCCATTAACACACATTGTGTATTTCTGTGTTTAGAGCTACGACAGAAATCTAACAGCGTTCCCCTCCCCCACATATTTTCACGGAAAGGAGGTTGGGAAGGAAGAGAAAGGGGGGGGGGGGAGAAGGGGTGTTCAAGAGGTATAAGAGTCCAGTAAGTATTAATAATAATAATAATAATAATAATAATAATAATAATAATAATAATAATAATAATAATAATAATAATAATAATGCGCTGAAAGGCAAATAAATTTAATACATTTGAAATAACATGACTTGCATAAAGAAATACTTAAACAAGAAATAAAAAGTGGGTAAGTGGTGTCAAGCAGTGTTGCCACTTTGGATGTTTTACATCCAGATTTAGATGTTTTCCCTGGCATTTAGATGGCGTTTTTTTAAACCTTTAGATGGTAGATGTTTTTTTTAGATGTTTTTCATTTGGAGTGAATTTATCAAATCTAACCTTAGAAACAGGATGAAATTTAACATCTTAAATGCTATATTGACAATAAAATTCGGCCTGATAAGAGTAAGAAAAGGCTGTTCCACTTATCAGCTCCCTGATTAGGTATTAAAAGAAATTGGAACAGCTAAAGCATACCAGAGTCATTTTGGGTCTGAAGCTTCAACTTCATCATCCAAGCTAAGTTTATCCTGTGGATCTTGTGAGGCAGACTTCAGTAAAGATGAGGACATGATTCTATAGGGTAAGTCGTATCAATTGCTATTTAGTTTGTGACTCTTTCCATTTGGATGTTTTTTCTAGATGTTTTCCACGCAACTTTAGATGTTTTTAGATATCTTTGGACTCCGTTTTGGATGTTTTTTGTCAAAGAAAAATGGCAACACTGGTGTCAAGGTAGAGTCAACAAATGTATCCATTGATCTGTGGCAAAGTAGTGCAACAAAGGTGGAAAGGAGAAAAAAACAGCACATGAAATGATCAAACGTTTTGGCAGCGGCCTTTATCAACAAAATACCACAACAACAAGGGCTATAATATCCTAGTCACCGGGGAAAACGCGAATAACTATATGAAAAGGTTTAAAAGATATCGCAGAGAGAATAAACAAATTAAGAAAAGAAGAAGGCGGCGACAAACCGGTACCTGGAAAATGTGACCTAAACGGATTGGTTCTAGCAGGTTTTTTTAATGTTTCAAAACCAGTTAAATTAACATTATCAGCTAGATATGTTGCACCTGAAGTCAACTTTCCAAACACACAATGAGCGTACGTAATTAATTATACAGATATGAAGGTATATATAATTACTGTTAATCACACGAACGCTTTAAATATTCTTCTTGAATAAAGGTATACATTTGTCTTCTTCTTCTTTCTTCATTCTTTTTGTACCGCAAAACGACGCAGAGAGGAGTTAGATGTAGTTTCCAGTCTTTTGTTGGTTTCGTAGCTTGTGTTAATGTCACACTGCGTTTCTCTAGTGACTCTTTCACTCCCTCTACCCATTTCCTTCCTGGTAGGCTTCTTGATTTGAAGCCTGCTAATAAACAAATATTATTGATATTAATGCTTTAAATATTCTTTTTCTTCTCTTATCCAACTGTTTACACCATAAAGAGAGGAGATAGACGTGGTTTCTTGTCTTTTTCCTGTTGCCTAGCTTGTTTTAATGTCATATTGCATTTCTGTAGTGTCTCTTTTACTTCTTCCACCCATTTATTTCTTGGTCGACCCTTTGACTTGTAGCCTGCTGTTCTTATGTGGTTCGCGCTAGCTGCTGGCTGGTTTTGTTCCAGTCTGACCAGATGACACAATCATTGGATTCTTTAATATTCAGTGAAATCATTCACAGGTAGTGTGTCTACCATTGTTCTTAGTTTGTTAGTGTCTATGACTCTTCTTGTTTTTCCCGGCGCATTTTGTGTTTAGGTTTCTCTAGGATTCTCGACGTCTTGTCTTGATATTACACAGTTGCCATCAGCTGCTTTAACAATAAAAAAAAAAAAAAAGAAACTTGTATTCATATCTTGTCATCCCTTTGTAGGATGCAATTTTTCGTTATTTGAAGCCCTACTCTGGGTCTTGCCAGGTGTCGCAATATAGCCCGGTCATAAATATGGTCTAATGGCTGAAAGCGTTTCTGGGACCTCTCCATGGCGATCCGTGATCCACATCCACCTGGTGGCACTTTGTGTCATCGAGTGTTTATCGCTTGTGTGATGTCCTGGTGGGGTAAAAGAACATAGAAAGATAAAACATTTTTTGTGCTAGTATAATTGTAGTTTTTTATGGGGAAAAAATACATTCTGTGAAAAAAAAATCCCTATAACATTGTTTGGAGCAGTAATTAAAATAAAACCCTGTCTTATTTTTGGGGAAGCGTTTGTATGTCATCTGTTATTCCTTCTTATCGGTCTCAGGAAAACACACAGTTAAACTGCCTAAAACAAGGCTATTCAACTAAGTTGGTTCTGGGGCCAAAAAGTTCAAAAACGGGGATCGTCACGGCCCAGAGGCCTCAGCCCAGCATAAAAAGATTGCAAATACAAAACAGCCTGAAGTATTCCAAGAGCCACTTGCTAGGCCTTATCGGGCCAGATTTGGCCCACGGGCCTCCAGTCGAATAGCTCTGGCCTAAAATCTTAAGGAAGGGAAATAATTTCACATCTAAATACTGTTCTATTTTTACAGAAGTTACCTCCGCTGTTTTGACAAAAAAAAATGTGGGTGGCGATCAGCCTCAAAAGGGAAACACAACCAGCGACAATCACCCGGCCACACAAAATACACCATTCGGTTGAGAATCACACTGTCAAAAGTCACAGAAATCCCCTTTAACTGTCAGGTCATATTTAAGCCCGAACTTGAGCTTTGACAAAAAATGGGTTCTAAAAAAAAAATGATGCCAAAGATGACAAAAACAGTTATGTACGAAGGCGTTTCTGGGACCTCTCCACGGTGATCCGTGATCCACATCCACCTGGTGGCACTGTGTCATCGAGTGTTTATCGCTTGTGTGATGTCCTGGTGGGGTAAAAGAACAAACTCCCGCCTTATTTCCCGTTTAACCCTCGTATATCGTTTGTTGTATCTGCTCCGTCTTCTGAGAACACACTGTAAAATTCCTTAAAACCCTCAAGAAAGGGAAATAATTTTACATTAAAAATTGTTTGTTCTGTTGTTACGGTAGTTACCTCCGTTAACAAAACTTTTCAATGTTTCAGTGCCAGTGAATCTCCTCCTTTTCTCTAATCCTCGAGGCCTCAGGACAGGAAGAGATCTCTGGAACCAGCCCTTCTGTTCGCTTCGTATAAATTTCTTTTCAATGTCTCTGCTATTTCTGTGGTCCATTTCTGCTTGGTCGACATCTAGAGCTGTTCCAATGGTATCTGTATAACATTGCTCTCTGTGGTGCCCAGTCTGCTCTTGCCAGGGGCCGCAATATAGCCCGGTCGTAATTATGGCCTAATGGCTAAACGTGGTTTCTGGGACCTCTCCACGGTGGTCCTCATCCACATGGTGGCACATTGTGTCATCGGGTGTTTATCGCTTGTGTGATGTCCTGGTGGGGTAGAAAGTCAGTCAGTCAGTCCTGTCAGCTGCCAGTCTTGTTACATGGCTACACAATTTGATTTGTGTGGGTCCTCTTCAGCAATGAGACAGAAACATGAGAACGATGTTTAGTTATAGCTAGTTGTGAATAAATCATGTGTGCATGTGTTGTGATGAAATTGTACATGTGTGTCACGTGTTGATGAAACCGTATGTGTGTGTGTCTTGTTGTGATGAAATCGTGTGTGTGCGTCTCGTTGTGATGAAATCGTATATGTGCGTCTCGTTTTAACGAAATCGTATGTGTGTGTCTCGTTTTGACGAAATCGTATATGTGCGTCTCGTTTTAACGAAAACGTATGTGTGCGTCTCGTTTTAACGAAATCGTATATGTGCGTCTCGTTTTAACGAAGTCGTATGTGTGCGTCTCTTTGCGATAAAACTGTATGTGTTTTTTTGTGTACACGCGTTGTGTATGTGTGAACGTGCAAATCAAGAATGAGCTAGCGAAGGTGCAGCCGTTTATGTCTCGGGTCAAGGTTATGTGCCGATACTAAAATATAGATTCACTGACCGACCCATATGCATAAATTAAAGTCAAATGTTACGAAAGCCCCGACAATTTGCTGCTGGAGCTGGAAATAATGGCGTTGACATTTTGAAGCAGGCCAGAGAGCTGTGTACTTTCGAGCAGTTCAGGCACACGTTGGCGTACTCAGGCATTCTCTTTGAACATCAGTGGTTTTTAACATGGGGGACGGGCCTCAATAGAAAGTTTTAGGTAGGTGTTAAGCAACTGGGTGCTATTTCAATGGTTTGAAAGGAATTCTGCCTGTCTACCATAGTTGTGGATTTCAAGCTGAAGGATATACATGGCTAATGGAGACATATTTTCTAAAGAGGCCTAACTGGTCATGTTCTTAGAGACAGTTGTTTCCATGGCGAGACGTAAACGCCATTTGGTGGTGACAGGTTCGATTCCAGGGTCGGTAGCCATAGCTTTCGATTCTGTTGTTGTCTAGTGTGTCCTTTTATCTTTCTACTTGTTTCTATAAGTGCCGATTAATACATTGTCTGTTAGTTTATATATATATATATATATATATATATATATATATATATATATATATATATATATATATGTATATACACGGCCTCAAGCGTTTCCTCTCAAATTATGTAAGTAGGGAAAAGGGGGGGGGGCGGCTGAGTGGTCTTGAGGCATGGCGTGGGCCTCGAGTCCAGAAGGTCCCGGGTTTAGGCCGCGGTAAAAGCTAGGATTTTTTCCACATGGAATTACAGTAATTTCCCCTGGTCTCTGGGTAGTAAGACCGAACGCCCGTGTGTATTGTTGTGAACGAAAAACAAATACATTTTCAGTTAGAAATCGAAAACGGCGCTGCCTGGATACAATTTAGAGTTAAAAATCGGCCCGAAGTATTTCAGGATCCTCGCTGTGCTACGGAGTTCGTGCACTGCGCTGAGATTCTTAGAGTTAGAAGTAGAACGCAGCACTTATAGGTTACCACCCTTGTGCCATGATGTTGATCCGTTTTTTAAACAGCCTTATTCAGGCACAAGTTAACATACTCAGGCATTCTCTTTGTAGACCAGTGATTCCCAACATGGAGGACGGGCGTCGCTTGGAAATTTCTAACATTGTTTTTCAGTTTAATTATTTAAAGAAAAAGAAAAGTTGATATTTTTGTAAAATATTTATTTAAAAAAAAAAAAAAATGCCAAAGACACTATGTTATTTGACACTTTGATTTGTATGGGTATTTTTCTCGAAGTTCTTGTTACCAGTGACAGGATTTTTCATCGTTATCCTCTTTACTTTTTACAACTTGGTGAGCGCCACCTGAAAAAAGTTTGAAAACCGTTGTTGTAAACTGATCGTAAACGATACAACCATTTATAAATATGAACTGAATCATGTGTGGTGAAATAATTGCTTGTCGTTTTCGTTTGTTTAGAAACGGTGTTCTGTTTGCTTTAAGTTTGTATCTGTTGAGCACAGTTTAGAAATGTATTCTTTGGTTATATGTTCCGCTTTGTTTCATAATAATCATTATCGTAATCCACACGTACGGTTCTACAGCTAATTTCTTAACCGTTTTATGGCGCCCCAGTATATCAGTGCCATAGGGCTGTACAGTTAAACGGGGTTTCCGGGATTTGTCACGGTTTGATTCTCATTCATGAGGTGTTAATCCCACAGATTGCAGTTGTGGAGGGGAAAGACTTAAAAAAAAAACTGCCGATCAATGTTCATCCACAAGTTTTGGATCGCTATGTTATCGTGTTAATTGAACAGCTAGTTATTCTTCATACTATCAATGCTATACATTCACATTTTGCCTTCCTGACAATTGTTCCCGTACACAATGTGGTGTTAGCTGAAGCTGACCGGCGAGTCCCAGTCAATGAAGCGTTCTGAAAGCAGTGGCACTAGCTCGTGTGGTCTTTGGCCCCACTTATTTTGTTTCCTGGGCCCACCCCCCCCCCCACCTTCTTTCCCTCTCCAGTTTGTAAGGGCTTAAACTGTGTATTCTTTTCCAAACACATCATTAGGTTCCATATTAAGTTTGTTTGGTATTCTTTATTTGTCATTGTTATTAAGTACTCAAACATAGGCGCCGGTACTTGGGGCTCATGTCCCTTGAGTCCTCCCCCCCCCCCTCCCAATGTTAACTTGGTGGCGGCCCACCTGTACTCAACATCAAAGTTGAAACCTGTCAATATCTTGGCTCCCACACATGTCACGATGGCAGCTGTACCAAAGAGATCAAGACAAGACTTGATATGGCAGCAGCCGCAATGTCTCAGCTGAATACGATGTGGAAGAGAAAATCAGCATCGCAGGCAAGGTCAGTATTTACAAATCACTGGTATTGTATAAGGGTGTGTGAGTTAGACTCTCGCTGTGTGTCAGAGACATAATATACTACACATTTGCAAGACATCGGGAGCCTCTCTTGGCAGTGGTGAAACATCGCAAGCCAGCTTGGTTTGGGAAAGCCTGTGCTTCAACGACCATGGGGGTGGGGGGAGGGAAGGTAGTCGAAGAAGAGGGGGACAAAGAAGAACCTGGAATGACAACCTAAATAAATAGACAGGACAAAGTTACCATACATTTATTCATCAAGCGGAAGACAGAGACAGATGGTGGGTTTTATGTGCTAGTGCTTCCATCAATACACCTCCACGACCCATGTTATCTACCAGTACTCACACAAGACTTGTTAACCTCTTATGAAAATGTGTAAGGCCGCGGAGAGGCCTTATATGTATGGGCGCAGTGGACTCGAAGTAGATTTGAACACACGACGATCAGGTAAAGAATGCTAGACACAGCGCTGTCCAAGTGACCATGCCAACAGAAAGAAACTGGAGCATGTACAGCTTGAAAGGTTTATAAAAACAGAGACATAGAAAGAGAACACGATTCATTGCAGCCTTTAGTCACGGCATGGACAGGCGAAATGACACAGGTTCCGCTTTGCAACTATACATGCAAATAAGCTCCTTGGAAGCTGTCACGCCCCAACAAACAAACCAAGACCGTCTCCATTTGAAACGTATCGTTAGCCCGGTTTGGAGACGTCAGCAGCACTCTTGTCAGCTGGAGACGGTCTTAGACAAACAATGCATCAACGCGTATGGGTAGAGGCAAGGACAGAGCATTTGTTATCAACAGTGTACGGACTAGACCAGGCTATGTCAAAAGGCGAACGCAGTAACTTACCAACTCTCCCCACTGCTAAAACACCCAAGCATCACTATGGCACTAAAACGACAACTGATAAATTGCATGTTTATACCAACCCTCTGCTACCAATGCCAAACCTGGTCCCTAACAAGAGCACAGGAGAAAAAGATTACGACGTGCGAAATGAGATGCTTACGTAAGGCTGCCAATGTCACAAGGAGAGACAGAGTTCGAAACGAGAACATTAGAGCAATTGTAGGAACCACACCATGCCTGCAATACATAAAGAAGCAACAAATAGAGTGGTTTGGCCACTTGATGCGAATGCAAACCGACCAACTGCCTCTACGAGCATACAACGAACAGCACTACTGCCCTAGAGCAAGAGGCAGACCGAGAGTACGATGGATAGACAATATATCAGAGATCCTGAGGCAACACGGACTAACAACACGTGCAACACACCTGGCCCAGGATAGAAAACTGCGACTCCCCACTACGCTGTGAGGCAATTGTGGACAAGACAAGACAAGACGGACTAGGCTAATCGATAATGACACATATCTGACACTAACACGATTGTGTGACATGGGAGTAAAGCCTGGTGAAGCACGTCAATGACACCTAGCATCGGAGGACTGAGCCCGGAGTAGGTTACTGGATAATGACACATATCTGACACTAAGACGATTGTGTGACCTGGGAGTAAAGCACGGCGAAACACGCTTAAACTGCCTTCAAGGCCAAGACAGGAGACATTATAACCAGCTTCTCTGGCAACAGTCGGTAGAGGTGCCTTGGAGTGGCTGCTGCATCGAAGGACTGAGCATCCATGGAAATGTACAATGTGAAGTACGTCGATTCCGATCAATCAATCAATCAATCAATTGATCAATCTGGTACAATCTCCACAATGTAGGTTGGCTGCAGTGGATCTCCTTCCTTGGTTGTACAGTCTATCAGACTTCTATTCTTCCATCTTTTGATGTTGTGCTCCCACTTGTAACGTTGTCTACCCCTTACCCTTTACCTTTCCCTCCATTATGGTTTTCAAAAATCATATTATGTTTTTTTATGTGGCCAAAGTATTTCTGCTTTCTCTCTCTCTCTCTCTCTCTCTCTCTCTCTCTCTCTCTCTCTCTCTCTCTCTCTCTCTATCTATCTCTCTCTCTCTCTCTCTCTCTCTCTCTCTCTCTCTCTCTCTCTCTCTCTATTTCTTTCTCTCATTTTTTTCAGTAATTCCATTTTCATTCACATTCTTTCCAAAGCCTGCTGTGAAACAATTGTGATAACATAACACATTTCACGTCTTATCTCACTCCCCCGTGCCCCCCCCCCCTCCCCTTCCCGTCCGCCCCGATTGTTATTGTCTCTTTCGGTATCATTATTTCAAAGTAAAATATTCCAGTATCGCAGAGTAATGTGTTTTGTGGGACCCGGGTGTTATCGATCCACCCGCTGACAGTTGGCTGTGTGTATCCGTTCGCCGAGGGCTTTCACACGGCCACGGAAAGCTCAGCCCTTTTGTTTTCTAGTGAATCTGCTTCGTGGCAGGTATTCGAAACTGCTTTGGAATCGGTAGTTAGAGGTTGCCTCGTGTTGAAAATATTTCGCATTCTATCTTGTAAACTGATGGATTCACTTCGGCTTTGTTGTTATTCGTGTTATTGCAGTGTTGAGAATTTGTTGCAGTACTGTACTGCTGTGTCAGGATAGCGGTTTGTGATTTTGCATGGAAGCATATATATATTTTTACAGATAGTTGTTGAATGCGAATTCTTATGTATACTTGTTATACGTGTATGTAACTCCGTATACCTAGGCTTATATGTGATAAAAGTCAGAAATACATGCTACAATATGTTACAGTAGCTAGCGGATGTGATGTCTCATAAATTCCTGCTACAGTATATGTGATTTATTATAGGTTCTTGCTGCAGTATATGTGATTTCTCATAGGTTCTTGCTGCAGTATATATGATTTCTCATAAGTTCTTGCTGCAGTATATGTAATTTCTCATAGGTTCTTGCTGCAGTATATATTATTTCTCATAGGTTCTTGCTGCAGTATATATGATTTTTCATAGGTTCTTGCTGCATTATATATGATTTCTCACAGGTTCTTGCTGCATTATATATGATTTCTCATGGGTTATTGCTGCAGAATATATGATTTCGCATGGGTTATTGCTGCAGAATATATGATTTCTCGTAGGTTCTTGCTGCAGTATATGTGCTTTCTCGTAGGTTCTTGCTGCAGAACAAGTGATTTCTCATAGGTTCTTGCTAAACTATATGTCACATCTTAAAGATTCTTGCCACACTATATGTCATTTCTCATGTATCCTTGCTACACTATATGTCATTTCTCATGTATTCTTGCTACACTATATGTCATTTCTCATAAAATCTTGCTAAACTATATGTCATTTCTCAAAGATTCTTGCTAAACTATATGTCGTTTCTCATAGATTCTTGCTACACTATATGTCATTTCTCATAGATTCTTGCTACACTATATGTCATTTCTCATAGAATCTTCCTACACTATATGTCATTTCTCATAGAATCGTGTTACACTATATGTCATTTCTCATAGCATCTTGCTACACTATATATCATTTCTCATAGATTCTTGCTAATCTATATGTAATTTCTCATAAATTCTTGCTAAACTATGTGTCATTTTTCATAGAATCTTGCGAAACTATATGTCATTTCTCATAGAATCTTGCTACACTTTATGTCATTTCTCATAGATTCTTGCTACACTATATGTCATTTCTCATAGAATCTTGCTAAACTACATGTCATTTCTCATAGATTCTTGCTAAACTATATGTCTTTCCTCATAGATTCTTGCTAAACTATATGTCATTTCTCGTCGAATCTTGCTAAACTATATGTCATTTCTCATAGAATCTTCCTACACTATATGTCATTTCTCATAAAATCGTGCTACACTATATGTCATTTCTCATAGAATCTTGCTACACTATATATCATTTCTTATAGATTCTTGCTAAACGATACGTCATTTCTCATAGATTATTGCTACACTATATATCATTTCTCATAGATTCTTGCTAAACTATATGTCATTTCTCATAGAATCTTGCTATACTATGTGTCACTTCTCATAGAATCTTGCTAAACTATATGTCATTTCTCATAGATTCTTGCTAAAGTATATGTCATGTCTCATAGAATCTTGCTACACTATATGTCATTTCTCATAGATTCTTGCTAAACTATATGTCATTTCTCATAGATTCTTGCTAAACTATATGTCAGTACCCATAGAATTTTGCTAAACTATACGTCATTTCTAATAGAAACTTGCTACACTCTATATCATTACTCATAGATTCATGCCACAGCTCTATGTGAGTTATCACAGATTATTGCTACAGCATATGTGTGTTTTCTTAGGTTTTTGCTACAGTAGATGTGCTTTCTCATAACTGCTTTCTTCAGCATTTGTGATTGTTCATAGATTCTTGCTATAGTATATGTAATTTCTCATAGATTCATGCTAGAGAATGTCTGATTTCTCACCGGTCATGTCGTATGTGATATCTTAGAGGTGTTTTCTAAATATAGGATTTCCCATAGATGCGTGCTATGTATGATTGCTTACAGATGTTGTTTATATGTGATTTCTAATGAATATGTTGCTACATGTGATTTCTCATAGATAGTTGCTACAGTATATGAGATACAACTTCGGTACTTCCTACAATGGATATCTTATAAACACTTGTTTTACGTAACCTTTCATAAATATGCTACATACATAAGTGATCTGTCACGTATATTTAATGTATGTGATATCTGCTAGTAGGCTGTGTGGCTAAGTCGACGTGAACGCTTCGTAATGTCGTGATGCCGGGTTTGATCCCATCTGCGGGCCATGCGCCTTGCGTTGGTTTCGACAGTAGTATTAAGAAAGCCCACCGTCCAGAAGAAAAGGCAAACTACTGGACGTAAATTTGCCTAGAAAAACCACACAATAGCCAGTGGCTATTGGGGCTGGTTCTGCAACGTCGTGTAACTAACCCTGATATCTGCTATCTATGATTTCCCATAGATCCTTGCTATTAGGTGAATAGTATTAAGACTCAATCAGTGCATAATGCAGCTAAAGAAGTGTCAGGCAAACAGTCGCTGAGATAGTGTATTGGCCAGAATGCTGACCTGCGGACCCGGGGGCTGTGTATTCGAGTATTGAATTTACATTACATTAAACCCCATTAGTATTGGTCTGTAGCTTAACTCTTTGGATATCATACTATACGATTTGGGGGCGGGGGGGGGGATGATGGGGTGGGTGGCGTGGGATGGGGTGGGGGCGGGGGGTTAATTCCAAAGATCGAAAGATGTTATGGAGGTCTTCTGTCACCGGCTAGTGTTACATTAACTCTTCTGTCACCGGCTAGTGTTGCATTACCTCTTCTGTAACCGGCTAGTGTTGCATTAACTCTTCTGTCACCGGCTAGTGTTGCAATAACCCTTCTGTCACCGGCTAGTGTTGCATTAACCCTTCTATCACCGGCTAGTGTTGCATTAACTCTTCTGTCACCGGCTAGTGTTGCAATAACTCTTCTATCACCGGCTAGTGTTGCATTAACTCTTCTGTCACTGGCTAGTGTTGCATTAACTCTTCTGTCACCGGCTAGTGTCGCATTAACTCTTCTGTCATCGGCTAGCGTTGCATTAACTCTTCTGTCACCGGCTAGTGTTGCATTAACTCTTCTGTCATTGGCTATTGTTGCATTAACCCTTCTGTCATCGGCTAGTGTTGCATTAACCCTTCTGTCACCGGCTAGTGTTGCATTAACTCTTCTGTCACCGGCTAGTGTTGCATTACCACTTCTACCACCGGCTAGTGTTGCATTACAACTTTTACCACTGGCTAGTGTTGCATTACCCTTCTGTCACCGGCTAGTGTTACATTACCTCTTCTGTCACCGGCTAGTGTTGCAATAACTCTTCTGTCACCGGCTAGTGTTACATTACCTCTTCTGTCACCGGCTAGTGTTGCAATAACTCTTCTGTCACCGGCTAGTGTTACATTACCTCTTCTGTCACCGGCTAGTGTTGCAATAACTCTTCTGTCACCGGATAGTGTTGCATTAACCCTTCTGCCACCGGCTAGTGTTGCATTAACCCTTCTGTCACCGGCTAGTGTTGCATTAACCCTTCTGTCACCGGCTAGTGTTGCAATAACTCTTCTGTCACCGGCTAGTGTTGCATTAACCCTTCTGTCACCGGCTAGTGTTGCAATAACTCTTCTGTCACCGGCTAGTGTTGCATTACCCTTCTGTCACCGGCTAGTGTTGTATTACCCTTCTGTCACCGGCTAGTGTTACATTACCTCTTCTGTAACTGGCTAGTGTTACATTACCTCTTCTGTCATCGGCTAGTGTTACATTAACCCTTCTGTCACGAGCTAGTGTACTTTACCCTTTCTGTCACTGGCTAGTGTAACATTACCTCTTCTATCACGGGCTAGTGTTACATTAATCCTTTTGTTACAGGATAGTGTTACATTAACTTCTTTGTCACCGGTTGGAGTTACATTAACCCTTCTGTAACAGGCTAGCGTTAGATTAACACTTGTGTCACTGGCTAATGTCACGTTAACCCTTCTATCACGGGCTAGTGTACATTAACCTTTCTGTCACTGGCTAGTGTTACATTAACTCTTCTGTCACCGGCTAGTGTTACATTAACTCTTCTGTTACAGGCTAGTGTTACATTTACCCTTCTGTCACCGGCTAGTGTTACAATAACCTTTTCGGAACTGCATTTTTAGTTTAACACTTTTACCCGAAATGACTGTGTTGAACTCCAGATGATATCATGGGAAGTAAAAGCGGTCGGCGTGATGATGACCATATCACCCGCCAAGTGTCGATTGGTCTATAAAATATAGGTCTTGCCCTATTCACCCAATACGACTGAAGGCGTGGAAGAGGGACCTTTTACTTTTACAAATACTTAAGATCGCCAGCTGGAAGGAAAAGGCCAGTCAGAGTGATGAATTTGGGTAGGTGATATCTGCAGCAGTTAACTTCCATGGCTCGCAAGGAAGAAGAAGAATATCATACCATGAGTTTTAAATAAAAAAAAACAAATGGGGCGGTTATCTTTAAACTGTCCTTATGACGTCATCGTGTTCGTCAGCTGGCGATGTCATGTGCTTACACTCTTGACATCCTTAATAACAATATTGACAGGTTACAAGACACTGGCCTTGTTAGTGTAATTCATATCCTACTTTGACGGTTTTATTTGAAACCTCCTTGTAATGATAAACGTGTGTGTGTGTATATATATATATATATATATATATATATATATATATATATATATATATATATATATATATATATATATGTAAAGTGAAGGACACATTTTCACACCATTAGGCGTATAGGGCATATAGGGCTAGACCTATATTTTATAGACCAATGGGCACAAGATGGGTGATGTGGTCAGAATCACACCGGCCGCCTTTGCTTCCAGGGACTGCACCCGGTACCCATTCAAGGCTGGGTCGACCTGAGAGCCAAGGTCATTTTGGAAAAAAAAAAGTCCGGCTCCGCCAGGGAGCGAACCCACGACCTTCTGATCCGCAGGCGAGCGTCCATATATATATATATATATATATATATATATATATATATATATATATATATAAAGACGCTCGCCTGCGGATATATATATATATATATATATATATATATATATATATATATATATACACACACACACACACACATATATATATATATATATATATACACACATGTATATTTTAAATGCTGAATTGCCACGCTTGTAAAGTCGAATAATCTGTGGATTCATTAAGCCAAATATCGATATCTTGCATATTTCTAAGTTAACCAGTGTTTTTAAAGGTTGAGCTGTCATAATGTGTAATTGAGCCGTATCTCAACATTCCGCTACAATGTGATGTTTATGAACTGTCCATTTAAGGCTATCGATTATCTCATATTTCTGTACAGCCTGCCTATAATGAAAGTCAATTAATCATTTTTTTTTTTTTTCGGTTACCGAAGCCATCACTAGATTATGTTAACCAAAGCAAGTGTGCACGCACTCGAATACACAGGCGCACAAACATGCGCATGCGCACTGTTGAATGAGATATATAGAGAGATATAGTATACATACATATGAATGTAAATTATCGTGACTTTTTTATTGGTATAGTCAGAATGGCAAGACGCGGAGACTGTAACTGCTAACTGTAACAAAGAAGATAAACATCAGCAACGTTACAATTGTCGGCTCTGTGGCTAAGTCTATGGGAACGCTTCGTAATGCCGGGGTGCCGGGTTCGATCCCAGCTGCGGGCCATGCGCCTTGCGTTGGTTTCGACAATGGTATCAAGAAAGCCGTCCGTCCAGAAAGCAATGACAAACTACTGGAAGTAAATTTACCTAGAAAAACCACAAAACAGCCAGGGGCTGTTGGGGTTGGTTCTGCAACGTCCTGTAAAGGACACGCAACTAACCTTCTTCAATAGTCAGAATGGCAAGACGCTGAGACGGTAACTGTGAACTGTAACGAAGAAGATAAAAACCAGAAACATTACAATTGCTATTAGTTCCTGGTAAGCGCACTAAACTGGAATTCGTGTTAACTGGGTTTTACTGCTTAATAATAACAAAAAATGACTGCAAAAAAGCTAAACTTTTTTTCCCCCTTTCAATGTCCTGTGTCCACCATTGTCACTAACCCCTTGAATAGGAAACACATGTCTAAATTTCTGTACATTACACCGTACCCACATCTTACCCGGCAGAGTTAAATTGTTTTCCCCACATATCATGTCGCTACATTTCAGTACCTTACTTGCTACTCATGGATTGTCAATTAAAATCCGTTAGTTGACAAGAATGGCATAGATTGTCAATAAAATCCGTTAGTTGACAAGGATGGCCTACCTCGTGTCTGTTTTTTTTATTATTGTGTCACACACAAAAATTATTGCTGACTCAACATTTCTGAGTGCATTATTAAGCATAATTATCTTGAACTAATGAATGCTGACAGTATTTTTCATGCAGATAAAAGTTTACTCGACAAATTTATGAAACATTTAGCTACAAAAGTATTTTAAAATTCTAATTAGACTGTATATTCAATACGGGTCTTAGTTAGTTGCCTATATTCTATTCTATATTCTTCAGAGAGCGTTGAACACCATCCCCAGCATTTTTGGGGTGACTGTTAATACTTTTTATTGGCAGTTTCTATACCCAGTAGTTTGCCATTGCCCATCATCATCACGCAACAATACGTGTCGTTTGGTCACCAGCTGGTATTGACTGTCTAATCAGCTCCCTCCAGCTTTGAGGGTCAGATGCAATCGTCTTCAGGGTTGCATGTATAAGGTCTGTCTAGTCAGTCTCGTTCCATGTCTTTCTTGGTCTGCCTCTGCACCTCTTCCCCACTGATGAGTTATGTAATATTGTTTGAGAGACCATTAGATCTTATTATATGACTGTACTATGTATAATTATATCATCTGTCATTACCATTTCACTGGATTATTATTCTCTTTATTCTTCTTCTTCTTCGCGTTCACCAGCTGTAAACTCTGGCGGAAAGTTCTGGACGTTCGTCCAACTCTGGACTGTAGCCCTGTTTCAGAACTTGAGTTTGCTTGTACATCCGTTTGACAGATCTGACTAATTTGTAAGCAGACTGTTGGTTCCTTGCCTCTCAGGCAGATGCACTCCGACTTTGAAGGAAGCTCCCAATTAGTCGACTCTTACGACATGCTTTTGGGTAGGCAGTGGGTCTATTCTTGTTTTCCCTATAACAGGGCCCCAGAACCCACACGGGGATTTTCTCTTCAAATAACATGAGTAGTATTGGTCCCCTTTTGCACGATGGATGCACAGGTATTCAGTATTAGAGTCCCTTCCAAAATTCTTCCCCTTAAATTTTAACAAATACATATATCTCGAAAACTTCTGTACAGACAATCACAAATTTTTGCATTTGGTCTTAGGTATTCCATGTCTTTGTCATTTCATAATTTACAATGACACAGCTGCTGCTGTTTCCTTGAAGCGGCATATTTATTTGATCTCTGTCAGACTAACAATGTGAGTATCTCTAAAAGAATCTCCAGTGACTGACACAAACTGTGTACTTTTTATGAGGCAAACAACAAACATGACAGCACATGACGTGTCCACTTCACTATTAAAAAGAAAAGCTCCCTAATTTTTCGCCCGGATTACCCCTAAAACGCGTGCAGTCTGTTGTTTGCCAACTTTCCCTAAAGCCATTTACTGTAAACATACTAATTGTATGCTTTGAATCAATGTTTGTTTTTCATTTTTCGTATACCAGGCATAAGGCAAAATGAAAACTATATGCCTGTTTGCACTTTCCTACAAGGACATGAGAATAAACAGATTAAATGCCGATTTATAAAACATTTACATTGAATTGTTAGAGTTACACGTTGAAGCCATTTACCGTAAACATACTAACTGTGTGTTTTAAATCAATGTCTGTTTTCTCGTATGCCATGAATAAGGCAAAATGAAATCTAGATTTTTGTTTACGTTTTCCTACAACGACATGAGTTTTGACAGGTTGCATGATGAATTTTCAAAATTTACATTGAATGGATACTTGAGTTTCCCATAGTCAAAGTTGGACACGGCTGTTGCAGCGGACTATAGAACCCTAATTGTTTCATTGACCAGTCGATTTAGGATGGATGATGCGCTTAACATTGAGCAGATCGCCTTTACTTTCCATATCTCCTTGTATTTATTTTAGGTAAAGTCGACACTGAAGCTGTAGGAAGTAATCACAATGACCATTGATGCGGGTCCTTGTGATGGTCTGTTGAAGAATTTACGACCTTGAGAGCATGAGGCAAACAACGTGACCACTTGGCAAAGGACATATACATGGAGAGATGGCACAGGATAAATTGATGATGATAATGAAGGGGATGATGACGATGAAGATGATGAACGCGTGAACTCCGAAACACCCGTTCAAATGCATAGCCGTAAAGCACGATTATATTGGGGCATCACAAAACAGTTAGGAAGCCACCTGCAGTCCAGTGTTAGTGGGTTGTGTGATGATGATGATGATGATGATGATGATGATGATGATGATGAAGATGATGACGATGCAGCCTCACTGTAATAAATTATCGGTGGTAAATTATAAAATAGTGTCAGTCATGTCACAAAAACTTCAATGTTTTTGACCTAAATGTCGCAGACGAGAAGAGCGTGACCCAAGAAGAAGAGAGAAAGTACAGACGTCCATTAAACCTTTAAGACCTGACCATCTTTAAGCACATTAAGCCAATTATTGTTTCTAGTTTGTTGAGGAAAAATCCCACACAAATTTGACCACTTTCGGCCCTGCTGAGAACAGTTTTGGTTATAAGCGTGGTCCATTGTTATTTGCGCTAAGTTTATTGGCTGAAGTTGTTTGTTGTGCCAAGATTGGTTGTTTACTACCCCTAGTTGTGGGATGTTATCCATGCTATAGCTTTCAATTTTTATGTTGTCTAGTGTGTCCTTCTATCTGTGTGCTTCTTTCTATAAGTACCGATTTATAAATTGCCTCTGTATTAATTATATATCTATATTATTTATTTGGCTTTAAGGGTTCCCCCTCTATTTGTGTGAATGACGTGTAACACAATGCAATCTGCCAACCAAATCTCTTTCTTAAATGTTTGTGTATTCTAGACATAGCATTGCGGTCTGCTGTGCTTGTAAATTGTTGCCGAGTTTGTTATTTGAGCAATGGTTCGTTAATATAAATTTATGTAACCTATGGTGCCATTTCAGTGGTTTGAGATGAATTCTGTCCGTATTCGATAGTTGTGGATTTCAAGCTGTACGATAGACATGCCAATGTGGACACTTGGGATGGGGTGGGGGGGGGGGTGGGTGGGGGGGGGGTGCCTACTAGGCCATGTTCTTGTTTTCATAGCGAAGCGCACAAGTCATATGAAGGTGACAGGTTCAATTCCCGTCACGGTAACTATAGCATTCGATATTTGTGTTGTCTTGTGTGTACTTCTATCTTTCCTCTTATTTCTATGAGTGCCCATCAATACATTGTCTCTATTTTAATTATATGGGAACTTATCTGGGTTCTTTCTGTCGGTCTTGAGCTCCTAGTAGGGCTTACATTTTGGGTGTCCATCTTCATGGCTGTGCTTCCTTGGGTATGACTGGTGTTTATGATTGAGTAGTTGACCTTATTATCCTCTGTGGTTATGTTCTTCCTCAGGTATTGTGTCCTGTGGTCTGTGCTTGTTGTCCGTGTCCTCGTATGGCCTTCCTTCTTCTGTTGTGTGGCTCAGCCCTTTTCAGACTTCATGTTGTACTCTGAACCTCCCAGGCAAGCACTAAGGCGGTCACCAGTACCGTGTGGCATCGACCATTAGGGCGGTCACCAGTACTGTGTGGCACCGACCATTAGGGCGGTCACCAGTACTGTGTGGCATCGACCATTAGGGCGGTTACCAGTACTGTATGGCACTGACCATTAGGGCCGTCACCTTTACTGTATGGCAACGACCATTAGGGCGGTCACCAGTACCGTGTGGCACCGACCATTAGGAAGGTCACCAGTACTGTGTGGCACCGACCATTAGGGCGGTCACCAGTACTGTGTGGCACCAACCATTAGGGCGGTCACCAGTACTGTGAGGCATCGACCATTAGGGCGGTCACCAGTACTGTGTGGCACCGACCATTAGGGCGGTCACCAGTACTGTGTGGCATCGACCATTAGGGCGGTCACCAGTACTGTATGGCACTGACCATTAGGGCCGTCACCTTTACTGTATGACAACGACCATTAGGGCGGTCACCAGTACCGTGTGGCACCGACCATTAGGGAGGTCACCAGTACTGTGTGGCACCGACCATTAGGGCTGTCACCAGAACTGTGTGGCACCGATCATTAGGGCGGTTACCAGTACTGTGTGGCATCTACCATTAGAACAGTCACCAGTACTGTGTGGGATCGACTAATAGGGCTGTCACCAGTACTGTGTGGCACCGACTAATAGGGCTGTCACCAGTACTGTGTGGCATCGACCATTAGGGCACACGGTGACCAGCAAAGGATTGTGTGGTTCTCTAGAGACTAGGCAGCTGTTGGTCAAGCAGCCCTGGACACAGGGCATTTAAGACACTTTTTAATTTAAAAGACGACATAAGGCGAGCACATTGTTATTCAGGATTGAGTCTTTCAAGTAGCATATGACGACTCTTTTTTGTTACAAGATGATGATAATGATGATGATGATCATCATCATCATATTCTTCTTCCTCCTCCTCTTCCTTCTCTTCCTCTGCTTTCTCCTGTTTCTTCTCATCCTGCTTCTTACTATGGATCTGTGTAGACTGCTGTGATAATAATCCTGACTGATCGCTAATCTTAACAAAATCATTTCTGAAACAGACATTATTGCAGAATGTTGTGATATTTATCTATAAAAACTAACGTAAACACTAGAGAATCGTCCTTAGCTAATGTTACAGATTTTAAGCTAGGCACTGTCCAGTTTCATCAACACATTGAGTAGTAACTTATTTGACAAAAGGGGACGGGGAATGATCTCGGCTCACCTACAGCATAAAACCCCGACCTACACAGACACACACATACACACACATTTATAGAGAGAGAGAGAGAGAGAGAGAGAGAGAGAGAGAGAGAGAGAGAGAGAGAGAGAGAGAGAGAGAGAGAGAGAGAGAGAGAGAAACCACACTGTATTCTTCACAGTCACACCAATTAAAATAAATAATAACGCTGGTATCAATCAGTCGTAACAACCATAACAGTGAGATCAAATATAGTTAAGTGGCCAGATTGCAACGCCATTGAAGCCTAATAATAAGTCAATTTTTTAGCTGGCAATCTACGCCTCAGTCAACCTGCTGGCCAGGACTGGAAATGTCAGGTGTCATCGTGTTGTTCTTTTGATCGTTCTGAACTTTGCAGAAAAACGATGAACGTGACGTTGGACAAGTATTGTTACTACAGAGTATTGTTACTATAAACTTGATAGGGATAACAGAATAGAAAATTTAAATCAAAAATAAAAGACCAAAGTGCAAGAATTTAAAATACGTTTTGAGCATCTTTACATACAACGGCAGACTAGGCAGAAAGATAAAAACAAGAATCCAACAAGCTAGCAGCGTTACATATTAGCTGATTCCCACTCTTTCATACCCGGCTAATCCAACAGACATAAAAAAAGACAAATTATATATGCAATCTTTATGCCAGCTTGAGTTTACCAGTGTCAGACTCGGACATTAACCACAGAACTCGAAAGAAAACTAACCACCTGGCAAATGCGATGTTTGAGAATGGCTGCATAAAAAGTTTGCGAACAAAATCGGAAAAGATCATGTGAAAAAAAAAAAGGTTAGAAGTACTTTTGGAATGAGTTGAGTTGATTCAAGGGACCGATATCACAACACTCGAGAGATTACCATATGCGCTCCGTCCCTATCTGCAGCAGCCAGCGCACAGTTCTTATAGCAATTGTGCCAGTAGAATTGTGTTTATACATCAGCCTTGCTTTTCCTCTGAGTGTCGAGTATTGGTCAGATCCACTCATCACCTCCTCGCTGCATCATCACCTCCTCGCTGCATCATCACCTCCTCGCTGCATCATCACCTCCTCGCTGCATCATCACCTCCTCGCTGCATCATCACCTCCTCGCTGCATCATCACCTCGCTGCATCATCACCTCCTCGCTGCATCATCACCTCCTCGCTGCATCATCACCTCCTCGCTGCATCATCACCTCCACGCTGCATCATCACCTCCTCGCTGCATCATCATCTCCTCGCTGCATCATCACCTCCTCGCTGCATCATCACCTCGCTGCATCATCACCTCTCTGCATCATCACCTCCTCGCTGCATCATCACCTCGCTGCATCATCACCTCGCTGCATCATCACCTCCTCGCTGCTTCATCACCTCCTCGCTGCATCATCACCTCCTCGCTGCATCATCACCTCGCTGCATCATCACCTCGCTGCATCATCACCTCGCTGCATCATCACCTCCTCGTTGCATCATCACCTCGCTGCATCATCACCTCGCTGCATCATCACCTCGCTGCATCATCACCTCCTCGCTGCATCATCACCTCGCTGCATCATCACCTCGCTGCATCATCTCCTCCTCGCTGCATCATCACCTCCTCGCTGCATCATCACCTCGCTGCATCATCACCTCCTCGCTGCATCATCACCTCCTCGCTGCATCATCACCTCCTCGCTGCATCATCACCTCCTCGCTGCATCATCACCTCGCTGCATCATCACCTCCTCGCTGCATCATCACCTCCTCGCTGCATTATCACCTCGCTGCATCATCACCTCCTCGCTGCATCATCACCTCCTCGCTGCATCATCACCTCGCTGCATCATCACCTCGCTGCATCATCACCTCCTCGCTGCATCATCACCTCCTCGCTGCATCATCACCTCCTCGCTGCATCATCACCTCGCTGCATCATCACCTCGCTGCATCATCACCTCCTCGCTGCATCATCACCTCCTCGCTGCATCATCACCTCGCTGCATCATCACCTCCTCGCTGCATCATCACCTCCTCGCTGCATCATCACCTCCTCGCTGCATCATCACCTCCTCGCTGCATCATCACCTCGCTGCATCATCACCTCCTCGCTGCATCATCACCTCGCTGCATCATCACCTCGCTGCATCACTTTCACCAGACTGCTGACCCATTTGCTCCTCCGACTTGTAAACGCTCTCCCACAAGGCCTCAAACACGTCTGCCTCATCATGCATCGATATTCTACCAAGTTGGGCAGAGCCAGCCAATCTGTCCCTCTGTTCATTTCCCAACACACCGTCATTCCCGGAGAAAAGATCCAGACAACGCTCTTCACCCGTGACCTCCGAAAGGTGTCGAAATTATTCTGGAATAATATCGGTCAACAATTTTCATTAAGGAAAACAAAAATACTGCCATGGCTGGTTCACCCTGTGCGAGTGAATCCACTTCCGGCAGTGGGAGCTTACAATACGAAAATGGGACACCGAGGGATAGACTGATACCTAGAACAAGATGCACTAGAGAAGGGGTCACTGACAGATTGTGCCTTCACGAAATCACAACATTCTGAGCACTCCATATTTCTGCCAACCTATCATTTGTTGAGCTGCGACTTGACAAAACTTTTTTTATTTTTCGGACTCGATAGTTTCCATTTCAGAACTGATATAGACATATTTTCAGACTTGATATAGTCTCCATTTCAGATTTGACATAGACTAAATTTCAGACGTGAGACAGATTCAGTTTCAGATTTCAAACAGACTCACTTTCAAACTATGAAATTGACTTCCCTCCAGCAGTCAGGGTTGTGCCTAGTTTAGGAATCGGTAACTAGGAGTAGCTTCCCCTGCTAGTTGCTCACAGATACAACAATATGTCCACGCTTTACATGTTATTTACGGCTAGGAAATTTCCCTGGGGGAGACGATAGCGCTGTTAATGGTAGAGAGATGATTCCTGTGAGGCTGTATATGGGGAGGGAGATGATTCCTGCTATACGGTATAGTGCACGAGGGAATGGCTACCATTTTGACACTGTTTTTTTATAACTGACCAAGAAATGTAACGATTTATAAGACTTTTTATGCCACTCTAGTTATTATTTCTTGTGTGGCTGGTGTAGGGGTCTCAGTGGCCAGGTGGCCAAGAAGGCCGTGTGTTCGTTTCTTGGCGGTGCTGTTCAGTTTACGAGTACACATTTTACGGAGATCCACGGAAAACGTCGCCGAAGCTGCTGAGGTCCTGCTCTGTACGAGGCTCTCAGCAGGAAGCTAGCTGAGAGAGACTGAGCCATATGGGATAAAACTCGATACAATATAGTCGATCTTCTCACCTTTACATTCACCTTTTGAGGCGGACGTGTGTGTGTGTGTGTGTGTGTATGTGTGTTAGTGTGCGGTAAAAAGAAACATGCTTCATCTATACCTTACCCACACAAGACTGTACATTACACCCGGCTGGGGTCGGGGTTACGGGAGCCCCAATAATAACTTATTTGAACCTGGAGAAAGACGTCTGGGATTTGCCTCATTGACATGGAACGCATCTTAGATTTTTAAATCCTAGCTTAAGAAAGTAAATGGCCATTTTCCACGCCTTTACCGGTATTGGCCATGTAGGGATAGACTTATATTTTTATAGCCGATCGGCACAAAATGAGCCAGCCGCCTTTACTTCCCAGGACTGCACCTGGTATCCACTCAAGGCTGGGTCTACCTACGAGCCAAGGTCATTTTTTTTTTAAAGTCCGGCTCCGCCATGGAGCAAACCCACGACTTTCCGATCCGTAGGCGAGCGTCTAGCCGCTACGCCACGGCGACTCCCGAATGTGATCGTGGACAAAGATTTTGGAAAGCAGCCCGAAGGAAGAATACATATGAAAGAATGATGCGTTGATTCTTACATTATTATTAAGCGTCATTATTATGTAGCAGGTCCTTCGCAGAACGTCGCTCTCATCACAGTCTGCCTGAAAGAAACTCAGTCTCTCGCCAGTCCTCCCCCCTCATGCACTTTCACACTCAAGGAGTCACTTATATCCTGTGCCCATCTTCGTGTCAGTCGGCCCCTGCACCTCCTTCCTGGTACCATGCCTTCTGCTATAATTTTTTCCAATCCGTCGTGGCGCTTGATATGACCAAAATATTTCAGCTTCCGAGAAAGGATGCTGTTTATTAGCCAATCTTCTGTGATGTTCAGATATTTTAAGATGTCAATATTTCTCATCTTCTTTGTCCAAGATATTCTGAGAGTCTTTCTATAGCATTTCAGCTCAAACGCCCATATTCTCTTTCTTAAGGACTGAGAGATAGTCCACGACTTACATCCGTATGTAGCCACAGGGAAGATGCAGGCTCTCAAAATTCTAATTTTATCTCCTTGCTTGTGCTTTACCATTGACTTTTAAGGCTGTTGAATCATTATTAAGCGTAGTGTATTTAAATTAATTACTTTGAATAAACAAACATTCCTTGTCCTTCCCGTGTGAATTCAGGGTTGCATTTGAAAGAGCAAATAATAGATCCGCTGCCCCCTTACAAGCATGTCGAATAAGGCGACTAATTGGGTGGGGGGGGGGAGGGGGGGGGGGTTCCTTCAAAGTCGGAGTGCATCTACCGGAGAGGCAAGGAACAGTCTAGATCTGATTAAAAATTAGCTAGATCTGTAAAATAGCTGTACATTCAAAACTTTACGCCAGCGTTTACAGCCCATGCGTTATTTCTTTCTCACTCTCTCACTGTTTCTCTCTCTGTTTCTTTATGTAAATCTCTCTCTCTCTCTCTCTCTCTCTCTCTCTCTCTCTCTCCCTCTCTCTCTCTCTCTCTCTCTCTCTCTCTCTCTCTCTCTTGTTCGCTTTTGAAAGGCCCTTAGTTTATTTTCGTTGCTTGAGCTGAAGAATAAGTGCTTTTGCGCAACGCTGTCAGAAAGTGACAAGTTACTCTTAAAAGAGAAAACAACACATTAAGAATAAAATCTCCACTGTAGGTTCCGTGACCCTACTGACAGGGAAGGGGGGGGGGGGGGTGCACTGCCCATAGCAAGATGTAAAAGAAAATCACTAATTAGGAGTGTTTCCTTTGAAGCCGGGATGCATTTGCGTGAGAGGCGATTAACCAGCAGTCTGCATACCAGACATTGTGTCTGTAAAATGGATGTGCATGCAAAACACAAGTTCTGAAACAAGACTAAAGTCCAGAAGTGGACGAGCAACCAGAACTTTCTGCCGGTGTGCACAGAAGGCAAACTCCAAGAAGAGGAGGGAAGATGAAACCAAATGCAGCGACATTGATCAGCTGACATCTAAGAGTTTTTCACGTAATGATTAATCATTTTCAAATCACATTTGCCGGAACACAAAGAACTACAAGCACAACCTCCACGCACAAAAAAGAACTGCCTTTTATTAATTCCACCTACACACGGAAGAGAACAACTCCCGTTTTTTGTTCTATTTATTAAAACGCCATTTTGTCCTGTTAGCTGCTCCTGCGCAGCCGGATGTTCGTATAATGTCAAGGGCAAAATGTGGGCTATGGTTACTACAGGGCATTGTGGGAAATATTGTGAAATTATTCAGGCGAAGTGTGGAATAAATAAGTCATGAGTGGTAAGTTGCGTGAGTGGGTGTTCAGTTCCAGCCCTGCCTTAAATAACGTGCGAGTATTTGAGCAGAAGAAACCTTCCGAACAATTCAATACTGATTCATCATCATTATCATCTTTTTCATCATTTTATGCCCTTTGATAAGCGTAGGATGTTTTGGTTCGCCATCCAAAACGATCACCAGAATGATGAATCAGGTCAGTGCATCTCTCATAACCCATCAATGTGGTTAAACTACCCACTTTTTTGTGTTTTTAAATCTCTGCCCCTTCCCTTGCTTTTCCAACTGATCCTGCAAATTTTCACCAAGATGCATAGTTGACTACTTTTCATAACATATTCAAACATAGTGAGTCTTTAGGTATAATTCTTCTAATTTATTTACTGTTGTCTTCAACAAATATCGTTTAGTGAACATACAAGTTAAAGAGTGTAATCGGAAAATAAATGTATTATCATCATCATGTCGTATGTCCTTTGCAGAATTAGCTCTCATCACGGTCTGCCTGAAAGAAAGTCGGTCTCTCGCCAGCTCTCCCGCTTCATGCATTTTCATATTCAAGGAGTTACTTATTTCCTGTGCCCATCTTCATGTTGGTCGGCTCCTGTCCCTTTTTCTTTGAACCCTGCTTTCTGCTATTATTTTTCCAATCCGCCATGGTGCTTGATACGACTAAAATATTTCAGGTTCCGAGAGAAGATGATGTTTATAAGCCAATCTATCTCGATTGTTCAGATCTTTTATAATGTGAGTATTTCTTTGTCCGTGGTATTCTAAGAATCTTTCTATAACATTTCAGATCAAAAGCCCATGTTTTCTTTCTTAAGGATTAGGAGATAGTCCATTACTCACAAGCGTATGTTGCTATAGGGAAGATGCCTTTTAATTTTGAATATCTTGCTGGTGCTTAACCGTAGACTTTTAATCCAAAAAAATGTATATGCACTGATTAAGCACAACCATCACAACCATGAGTTGAGCAGCATAAAGAAGCTTCATCACATCACTCAAGACATTTCTTATAAGCGCCTTGATGCCATCTCCAGCAGCCAGCACAGAATTGCAGATCTGGTCAGTCAGTGAGTCAGTAGCATATCCTTTGCAAAACCTTGCTCCGATAACAACCCTCCAGAAAACGTCTTAATCACAAGCAAGATGTCCCGCCTCCGATACTTATCTGGAGATCATCCGCCACATCCTGCACCCATCTTCTCTTTGGCCTTCCTTTTCCTCTCTTCCCAGGCATATACCCCTTCATTATTGTTCTCTCTTTCGTGACGTTTCAAGTGACCATAATATTTCAATTTTCTGTGTTTTATCATCTTTAATAGCCAGCCTTCTTCGATATTTAGTTCTTTGAAGTATGGATGCATTAGTTCCTTTTTTTTTTTAACCCATGACATTCTTAGAACTCGTCTATAACATTTGTATTCAAAGGCATTTATGTGCTGTTCAGCTTTAATAAGTGTCGAGGTCTCATAGGCGTATGTTGCAACGGGAAAGATGCATCCTTTTAAAAATCTATATTTTATTGTTCTGTCTGTCCCCCTCCATAATTTGTTCAGTTGTTTTAGTTTTTGAAGAAGAGCAATAGATAATCGTTGTTAAAATTCTTTTATTGTGTCGCTATAGTGGTCCAATACACAAATAAGGCAAGAATCCAGGCAAGAGTATGTGTCTAATTTTATACGAAAACGCCGCTGGAACTATGTCGACCGCGCCCTTAGAATGAATAAATCAAGACTTCCTTACCAAGCCCTCATTTGGACACCACAGGGGAAAAGATCTCGTGGAAGACCAAGGGAAACCCTACGTAGAACTATCATCAGGGAAGGCTCGCTCATGGGCCACTCAAACACCCAAGACCTACAACAGATTGCAACGAACCGCCATGCATGGAGAGTCATGACCTCTGCCCTATGTGCCGCACTCGACACAAGAGGAAAGACTAACTAACTAACTATAGTGGTCGTTTAGTTTCTTTCACTGTGACAACATTGTTGGTAATCAGTGACCCAAAGATATTCAAAATTTTCTACAACCTCCAGTCTTTCCTCATTAACATATATTTCTTTCTCCATAGTAGATTTATCTGTATGTATTATCTCTGCTTTTGCTATGTTAAGTTCTGGTGATGCCATTCTGGTAGTACTAGCAAAAAAGCCTGTAGTTCCGTCATGCATTTCCTCGGAGTGTAGAATGCCTGCGAGATCCCATGGTTGCTTCTCTCTGCACCGTTCTAGTTCTCTCCACACCGTAACAATCTATTAGTGCTTCTGTGTCGTTTTGATAGCTCCCGATGTCCTTGACCACACCGGGGCAACCTGATATGTGGGACGACGAAGAAATCACATATTTATCACCATCAGGTGCCTTCGTCGTGCTAACTATATGGTGTGATGAGTCTTCTGCATGCTGTAAAAATATGGGTGCTCTTCCTATGTGCCCGATGCGCTCAAGGGCGTGTAAAGGGATCTTTACTTTTTTTTACTTATAGGTCCGATACTCTTCATAGAATAGCTAAAGCACGAACTATGTAGCTCCAGCGACACTCTAATAAGATTTCAATAAAACTGCACTCATTAACCAAACGACACAGTCCATGAAACAAATCCACGACCCCCAGAGCGGGAGCCAAAATGATTTAATCACTTTGCCTAGTAAGAGTAGATTCTCGACACATATCATGAAAAACAACGAGTGCATCACTCACTAGTGTATCATTCTCTATACTAACCGTCCAGATTATAACCACACATTCTCTGCTTCTACTTTGCGTGTCTCTGTGCTTTACTCGTGTCAGTCTATGACCCTCTATTCGATCAAATACACATCAGCCTTTATTTTGATAATCTCCATCAATTCACAATCGCTACATCTGCTTCTTCATTAACCAGCATGCACTGTACAACTTCAATATCCCGGAAAGAGTTTTCTTCCAGAGCATAGAGATCTTGTTTTCACATCCTCGCTGTATACGTTTCGTGTCAGTTCTGTCACCGAGAAGATTTGTTTTATCAGATATATCCATGGTTAAGTTTCGTGTCAGTTCTGTCACAGAGAAGATTTGTTTTGTCAGATATATCCATGGTTAAGTTTCGTGTCAGTTCTGTCACACAGAAGATTTGTTTTGTCAGATATATCCACGGTTAAGAACGGTTTTAGAACATTCTAGTTTTCTGCCTGTATTTCTTGCTCCATTTTGTGTTTACAACTTCTTTTGTTATCCTTCCATTTTCTGTTATTCTTTATGCTCCCCAGTTGCTTTGTGGGATAATTATGTCTTTCTTTCTTTGTTTCTTCATTTTCTTTCTTTCTTCTGTCATTATTTATTTATTTCTGTCTTTCTTGTTGCTATTAAACTTTGTATTTGCAGCTTGCCCCCCCCCCCCCCCCACCCACCGCCCGGTTCCCCTTTTTTTTATCTACACCCCAGACACTTCACTTGAAGTCTTTCTGCAGTGGTAAACAATACACCAAGGCTGATAGGTTATCTTCTTCTTCTTCTTCTTCTTCACTTCCTCTTTTACCGCTGTGGGTGTCGAGGGAGATATAAGGTTCTGTTTCTAACACTTCTGGCTGCCTCGACCATAGGCACATCGTGCTGTTGTAGAGTTTCTCTGATGTTATCCTTCCATCTTGTTCTTGGTCTACCCCCGTGCTCTACGTTCTTCTTCTCTTTTCATGTATGCTTTGTATGGTATGGTGATCTACTTTTTGATAAAGCGGACTTGATGAAGGCTCGCTGTGATCAAATGGACAATGCAGTAATATAGAGAATCCATACATCTCAAGACTAATTCAACGGGAGGTTCTAGAAGATATTCTACATTAGGGGAAAACATGAGTACTTTCTATTAGATTGCAACTGGCTCTATAAGCACGTCCGTTCTTCGTTGACTACTATAGAAGGGAATGTTGAGAGTGCAGTTGTGTCAATTCTATCATTCATTCACTCCCTCTACAAATTCCCAAAGATAAAAGGTAGCCATTACCCTCCAGGTGTGTTCATTCTCTCACTCTGATTGAACAAATATTTGATTTGTTTTGTTTCCTATGATTGATCAATACCAAGCACAGTTGGCGATTGTGCGAAATTACAATCTACCCGTCGGCGTCTGTGGCTTGGGCATTGCGAACTCGCATCGTAATGCCGGGGTGCCGGCTCGATCCCAGCTGCGGGCCGGCGCCTTGCGTTGGTTTCGACAGTGGTATCAAGATGCTGACCGTCCAGACGCAATGGCAAACTACTGGACGTAAATTTGCCTAGAAAAACCACAACAGACACACACACACAATTGTCGGGGTTGATTCTGCAAAGTCCTGTAAAGGATACGCAACTAACTACATACAATCTCCCAATATGAGACAATACTGTCTAGAATTAACAATTTTACCTGGGGGGGGGGGGGGGGGGGGGGGGGGGAGCAAAAGTCGCGAATAAAATTTGCAGGGAGAAATTCCTAGTGAACGGAAGATATTGATGTGAGTAACTTGTCTTGCGCCGATCGTAAAATATGTTCACTCAAACAATGTCGAGTGTATTAGAATCGTGAATATGTCGAAGAGCTTTTTTCATTGGCAATTCATACAGAGCAAGTAAGCTGTACATGGTCATAATGACACCGTATTGTTAAATATCAATTCTCTCTCTCTCTCTCTCTCTCTCTCTCTTTCTTTATCTATCTCTGTCTTCTCTCTCTCTCTCTCTCTCTCTCTCTCTCTCTCTCTTTCTTTATCTATCTCTGTTTTCTCTCTCTCTCTCTCTCTCTATATATATATATATATATATATATATATATATATATATATATATATATATATTTCGCCGTCCCATATACTCTCTTTCTCTAAAAGGAGGCGCAGAAAAAAGAAGCAGAAGAAACAGGAAGAAAAGGAAACAGAAGAAACAGGAAGAAAAAGAAGCAGGAGAAGCAGGAAGAAAAAGAAGCAGAAGAAGCAGGAAGAAAAAGAAGCAGAAGAAGAAGAAGCAGATGCAAAAGAAGAAGATAAAGATGAAGAAGAAGCAGAAGAAGAAGAAGCAGCAGAAGAAGAAGAAGAAGAAGAAGAAGAAGAAGAAGAAGAAGAAGAAGAAGAAGAAGAAGAAGAAGAAGAAGAAGAAGAAGAAGAAGAAGAAGCAGAAGAAGAAAGAAAAAGAAGCAGAAGCAAAAGAAAAAGAATAAGAAGAAGCAGAAGAAGAAGCAGAAGAGGAAAGAAGAATAAGAAAAATAATTACAAACAAAAATGAATAGACAGAGAAACAAGGAAGGCGACGTAAACAAAGAAGACTATGGCGAAGAAAAAAAAAGGAGACAGAAAATTCCGAAATACCTTAAGTAAGAATGAAAATATCAAGATATTCCCGTGTTAAACGCTCATTGAAATCAGGATACAAGGAGAGATCAGTCCGACTGTTGTGACTACAGCAACGTATCACCCAACACCCCTGGTTGTGATTACCACTGTATCAGAGCCTCACCCGATAAATCGAGACAACCTTATGGACCCCCAGTAGAGACTGGACATAAACTAGGAAGGACCTCTAACTGAATGAACCAGAGTTAGAAGTTAAAATGGCACAGTTCGGACTGTGAGTATCGATGTGGCCAGGGAAGACAAGCAGGAAACCATGGCTGTGATAGCCTCGTCAGTCATACTTTTCCTGGCCCAGCTAATCGCTGTAATCTCAAGGATTTGAGTTATTCTGTAAGGGCGGTGGAATAGTGCTTTTTAGAGCTCCTTAAAGAAAATATTCAATGTAAAGATGGGTACCGCTTGCTTACCGCCCGAAAATCTTGGCGAACTTCTTATACTTGACCTAAGTTTGACTGTAAAATGGGTACATGCACGTGCGCTAGGACATAAAGACGAACTGCCTGATGTCACTACATCTCCTTTTTATCGTCGTACGAGTGACGTAATTACATTGTACCTGTTTGCAGCATAGTTGCAGTATTTGCCTTCTCCGGTCGACGTATCCGACTAACTTTGTTTACCTTATTCCCGGGTTAGTTGTTCCGGTTAGTTTCGCGCGACATTAGGGGGACATTTGATAGTCTCATTTGTGCGATGGTTTCGTCGTTCTTGGTCTACATGTGTTGTTCCTAGGGAAACCGTCCAGGTCGGCCAACAAGGGAATGCAGAGACAGAACATGGGCGTCCCTGCCATTCAAGGAGGCTTCCATAGATGCTGAGCTGATACATAGTGCTCTGGTGCTGACCTCAACCAACTCTTAGGGGATTTGGGGGGGGGGGGGGAGTTATCTGTCTACTGCCTTTTTTGTCTGCTGCTTGTCTGTCGGTCTGTCTGTCCTTCTTCTTCTTCTTCTTCTTCTTCTTCTTCTTCTTCTTTTTCTTCTTCTTGACCACATAACCCCCACCGAGAGCTGACAGATTTATAGAATGTAGGTCTAGAATTATACGACCAATGCGCCTGAAGCTGTGGAAAAGGGTCCTTCACATAGACAACATATCAATCATGGATTCCTGTTCAGTGTAGAACCACATGTCTAGTGCATCAACGGCGAGAAATGGGTCCTTCACCTTGCGTTACTTAGTTATAACCGTCCGCGTTCTGGTTTCTTCTGCCGTGTCCAAGAAGCTTTAGTATCCCTTATCTACCCTATGACGTGAAAGAAGCGTACAACACTTTCCTTTTGGAAAACAACCATGTAAGGCACAGCACGACTTTAATATAGTCTTTAAGAGCTAAAGGAAGCCAGAGTTCAGTCTCAGCTCTGCGCTGCCTATTGCAGAGGTTAAACAGAGACGATGTCACAAGTTACACTTTTTTAGTTTATCAATAAGGACATTTTGTTTTCTCAAAAGAGAATATTCTCCTTGTCTCTGCCTCTCTGTCTCTCTTTTTCTCCATCTGCATGTTTGTCTGCTTCTTTCTATCCTCTTACTTCCGGCTCTCTCGTTCTCTATCTTTGCTTTTTCTAGTGTCCCCCCCCCCCCCTTTTTTTTTTGTGTGTGCTACTCCTGTCTCATTTCTGTATCGTTCTCATTCTCTCTCTTTTTTTTTCTTCTTCTATCTCTCACTCTAATCTCTCTCTCTCTCTCTCTCTCTCTCTCTCTCTCTCTCTCTCTCTCTCTCTCTCTCTCTCTCTCTGTGTGTGTCTACCTTTGTCGTGTTTCTCTTTTCTCTTTTTTACGTCTTTCTTTGCTCTTTTTCTTTTTAAGCCATCTCGTGCTCCTTTTGCATCTTTCTCTTCTCTTTGTCTTTCACGTGCCGCCACCCTTTCTATCTCGTATGTTTATAGAATATCTTTTGCGTATTTACTCATTTCTTTCTCTCTTTCTTTCTTTCTGTATGTCTCACTTCTCATTCCTTTCGTTTTATCCACCCGTTTGTTTCATGTCTCTATTGATTCGCTGCTTCAATCTCTCTCTCTCTCTCTCTCTCTCTCTCTCTCTCTCTCTCTCTCTCTCTCTCTCTCTCTCTCCCCCCACTCTCTTTTATTGTAGTTAACGTATATCTCCCCTGTCATTCGCCTTCTCCTTATACTCTTTTTCTGTCTTTCTGGGACCTCGCTGAACAATCTCTTCCCATCTTTCACCTACTTTCACTTCTATTCTGGTTGAACTATGTCATTGAACAAAAGCATCGCTCTTTTTATTACCTCTCTGCCGCCCAATTTCATTTTCAACTGATGCTGAAGTGTCGGACAAAAATTGACAATTATCTGTCGCGAGGCAGTTCGTGTACACTCCTGTTCTGTTGACAGTCACTCCTTTAGTGTGTGTATATGTTGCTGTGTGTGTGTGTGTGTGTTGTGTGTGTGTGTGTGTGTGTGTGTGGTGTGTTGTCCTGATTTTCCACACTGCTTCATTGTTGGTCGGCTGGTCTGTCTGTCCGTCAGTCTCCGTATCTTAATGCCTGGTCGTTTGTCTCGCTGTCGATAGGTCGGTGTGTAGGCCAGTCTCTCTGTCTGTCTGCTGCTTGTCTGCCGGGCGGTTTATCTGACTGACGGTCTCCACGACCTAATGCCTGTCTGTCTGCTGCCTATCTGTCTATCCGTTTATCTGTCTGACAGTCTCTACAATTTAATGCCTGTCTGTCTGCTGCCTGCCTGCCGGTCAGTTTATCTGTCTGACAGTCTCCGCGTCTTAATGCCTCTCTGTCTGTTGCCTATCTGTCGATCAGTTGATCTGTCTGACTGTCTCCACAATTTAATGCCTGTCTGTCTGCTGCCTATCTGTCGATTAGTTTATCTGTCTGACAGTCTCTACAATTTAATGCCTGTCTATCTGCTGCATGTCTGTCGGTCGGTTTTTCTGTCTGACAGTCCCCACGTCTTAATGCCTGTCTGTCTACTGCCTGTCTGTCTGCTGCATGTCTGTCGGTCGGTCTGTCCATCAGCCTTCATGTCCTAATGTCTCTCTGTCTGTTGCCTGTTTGTTTATTTTATGAAAAGTTCTATACTTTATTCGTTTGTTACAGTAATATTTCTACAAACGAATCGGTACTCAAGGACTGATCTTGTCGACATCTTACTGGCCACGTTACATTCCAAATACTCCACCTGGAATCTTAACCATTTAAGGTTGGGTCGAAATAAGATCCAAAAATAATTGTTTTGAAAAAAGTTCGACTTGTTGCGGATTTGAACCCAAGAGCTTGGCGCTGGTAGATAAGCGTCTAGCCGCTACATCACCTCTGCTCCTAGAAGCCACTAGATTAGTAGTTTCCAGTCTTTTCCAGATAAGGCCCCGTTGAGCTCGTAAACATATGGCAAAAAAAAATAAAAATAAAGGTGATATTTAAAAGAGGAGAACGAAAACAAAAATGTCAAGTCCCTACAAATAAGAACGTAAGGAAAATCCAAGGGTTCACACAATTCATAATGTCAAATAGCAAGGTGTCCAAAATATCAATGTGATGGTTGACATCGTTTTGTCTTGATGATATCTGTTATGTTTGGTCTGTTTTTCAGGTTTGATGTTTTGAACAACGGATCAACATCATGGCACACGGGTAATCCATAAGTGCTCCGTTCTTCCTCTAACTCAAGTCTGAGTCCGAAAAAGCTCAGCACAGTGCACAGGCTCTGTGGCACCGGCGAGGATCCTGAAATACTTTGTGTAGATTTTCAATTCCAAATTTTGTCCGGCAGCGGCGTTAGGCTACTTTTTTCGATTTCCAACTGCCAAGGGAGTTTTAACGTGCGCAACAATACACTCTGATGTGTTAAAGAAGGCACAACAGAATGATAAAGAAATTTTTTTTATGTATATGATAGTAAAACATCATCACAGTTAGAAATGCACACAAATGCACAAAATTGCTTGACGCCTATCTTGAAACTCCATAGGGGAGGCGCTCAACACGTTTTAAAAAAAAACCACACTGATCTAGGTCAATTAAAACATCCGATGCTGATTCAAACCTGAGACATTCAGACAGAGAGGCAAGTGCCAAGCCAGTGCACTACTTCGGTTCCCTAAAATACATAAAAGGACTGGTATTATCTGAAAGAGACAAGGTTTCCGGTACCGTAGACAGACTGTTTGGTCCAATTATTGGGTCTGTTATGGAAATGAGGTTTTCCGCACCAGGTGCACGACGGGATATGGCAGACAAGAAACTATTTATTTTCTAAAGCAGAGAGTTTTGTTGACAAACAGTCTGACCAGCTGCCGTTGAGGATTTACAGATGGATCTAAACATAATCTGAGCTTAAGTGAGATAGGGAAGGCGTTAACGGGAGAAAGAATCACACGAAGAGTGAGAGGGGAGGTTGAAAGATGAGAGGGAGAGGAGGTTGATGGGGGGGGGGGTGGAGAGGATATGCAGTTTCGGGCAGGGGAGAGAGAGAGAGAGAGAGAGAAAGAGAGAGAGAGAGAAAGAGAGAGAGAGAGAGAGAGAGAGAGAGAGAGAGAGAGAGAGAGAGAGAGAGAGAGAGAAAGAAAACAAACGACTGAACGAATGAACGACAAAACGAACGAACAAGCTTTATTTTTAAAGAGTTCAGAATTATATCCTGCAGCTCATCTACATTCGTTCTTTCTACGTATGTGGTCTCCAACTAGGGGCGCAAGGAGGTTTCAAGGGGGCGTCACGTAACTTTAAAATTAAATACATTTGCACTTGTCTGTGGCTTAGGCGTTGCGAACGTGCTTCGTAATGCCTGGGTGCCGGTCTTGATCCCAGCTGCAGGTCTTACGTTGGTTTCGACAGAGGTATCGAGAAGTCGAACGTCCTAGACTGAACAGAGAAAGATCTTTGATGGCACAAGCTAAAGACACAATTAGGATATGTGTACAGGCTTGATTTCACAACGTCTAGTTTGAGAATGGAGGTGGAGGCAGTCACTGATCCCTTTCGAATCAGTTGTACACATGTTGTAATTGTAATGGACTCACAGAGCAGAATGGCGAGCGTCGCTTCAGAGTTCTCGGGTAGTTAGCAACCTTTTGATTTGTTTCCCAAGGGTATTCCAGTGTTTTGGGCAACGTGCAGGCAGATAGAATAAGCCGGTTCTACACCACCTAGTGGTGAAATTATGTATGACACGCTAGATGTCGTGAGGGCCTTTTGGGAGCGATTGAACAGTACGTAGACACAAACAGATCCGTACGGTCTAAGGTGAAGGAAGCTGCGAGGAGTTGCCAGGGGATCTGGCCGACGCTCAACACTAAAAAAGACGAGACGGATTACCAGTCAATTATCGGTACAATCGGAATTATAACTCTTCGCTAGCTGATGAAGATGGGTACGGTGCGCTTTTGGAAGTGTTCTGGCTGTCTTCGGTTCCAGCCCTTCTCTATCTTCTTAGGCATACTCATTGAGTCACTGAGAAAGCATTCGCAGGTAACGGTCTATATCTCAAGCCATGTTATTGTTTTGGTCACTGAAAAGACTTCCATTGTCAGACTACCTGTGGTCAAGGCAACAGCTCCTTAATCTTGCTTCACAAATAGGGAGGGAAAAGACGTGTTCCAGATAATTATACAGCCATATTCTTGGACTCGGGATGCAGTTTAGCAAACTTGAAACTGATAACAATATAAAGTTAGCTTTCTCTCTCTCACACACATATTCTCGCTTTCACACACGCGCACACACACACACACACACACACACACTCTCTCTCTCTGTATTGTGCATATTTTTTTTATATTTTCTCCTGTTTCTCTCCCCCCCCCCCTCCCACTCCTCATCCCTTCCCCCATTTCGCTTGCTATCTTTCTTTTGATACTCTTTTCTGCTTTCTCCGTCTAGCTCTCTCAATTTATTTTTCTCTCCCTTCTCTAACTATCCTACACTCTCTATTTCTCCATGTCTCTCTCGCTTCCCCCCCCCCCTCTCTCTCTCTCTGTCTAATTCACAAGGCAAGGAAAAAAAAACAGAGAGACATATAATACAATGTGTTTTAAAAAAGGAAAGATAGTTAAAGAATGACTGGAAATGGCATTCGGGACAGAAGGGGGGGGAAAGACAAAAAACCTGACGTAAGTTGACTGAACACTTGTCCCCACTGTGGAATGAACGATAGAAGACGACAAGAAAAGAGAAGAGCGAGGAAGACTAAAAAGACTATAAATTAAAGCACATCACACCAGCCTCTTGCGCTCCCTCCCTCCCCCGCTCTCGTTTTTTTTTTTTTCTTAAGAAGTCAGGTACCAATTAATGTAATAATCTGCAGGGCAAGTTCACCCTCAAGTTGGACTGTAGGCGCGAAGTAGGGCAATAAAAGGTCTGACACTTTTGGAACCAATTTATCCCTGGGGCCCATTGAGAATCGATGGTACTGCCAGTAGGACGCATGTATGACAGAGAAGTTATTCTTGATGTTTGTTAGATCTTCGATCAGCGAAAGCCCTTTGGTAACTCCGGAGTCAGTCGGTTCTGCACCAAGTTGTAGAGAAAAACCACTAGATTCCTTTAGACAATTATGCGATATATTCGTTGAGACAATTATGCGATAGATTCGTTGAGACAATTATGCGATAGATTCGTTGATACAATTATGCGATATATTCTCTAAGACAATTATGCGATAGATTCCTTTAGACAATTATGCGATATATTCGTTGAGACAATTATGCGATAGATTCTCTAAGACAATTATGCGATAGATTCCTTTAGACAATTATGCGATATATTCTTTAAGACAATTATGCGATAGATTCTCTAAGACAATTATGCGATAGATTCGCTACGACAATTATGCGATAGATTCGTTGAGACAATTATGCGATAGATTTGTTGAGACAATTATGCGATAGATTCGTTGAGACAATTATGCGATAGATTCGTTGAGACAATTATGCGATAGATTTGTTGAGACAATTATGCGATAGTTATGTTGAGACAACAATGCGATAGATTCGTTGAGACAATTATGCGATAGTTTTGTTGAGACAACTAGGCGAAAGATTCGTTGAGACAATTATGCGATAGATTTGTTGAGACAACTAGGCGAAAGATTCGTTGAGACAATTATGCCAAAGATTCGTTGAGACAATTATGCCAAAGATTCATTGAGACAATTATGCGATGCAGTCGTCTCAGTTCACCTTTAAAAGGACAGTTGGTACATTATGTTTTTTAAAAGCTTCTTATTTGTTCACCGAATGTCAGCACCGGCGGAAAGTCCTGGTTGTTCGTCCATTTGGACTTTGGCTTCGTGGCAGGACCTGACCTTATCTGTTTGCAGCTGATTGTTCCTTGCCGCTCGGGCAGATGCACTCCGATTTCGAAGGAAGTCCCCAATTAATCAGTTCACACGACATGCTTTTTGGGAAGGCGATGGATCTGTTCTAGTTTCCCCAACAGTGGGACACCAGAACGCACACTGGGGAGTTCTTTAGAACATACCGTACTTTTCCATGTAAAAGACCCCCCCCCCCTTTCTTTCTCTCTCCTCAGCTCCCCCCCCCCCCCCCCATATTTAACTCTTTCAGTACCAGAAGAAGATTTAGTGAGAGATGGCAGTGAATAAATATTCGTGGTTACAATTCATCAGTGAATTACTTTTAAAATGGTGAAATTCCATCGTCTGCTCCTTTTCACGTTCTTTGTGTGTTAGTTATTTCCCCTGTTCTGCAAATGTTAATTCCATATCTTTAACACATACTCGGCCAATGTTTCCTGTGGAATATTGCTGTAAACAGTTGTCTAATATCGATTTTGCTTTCCGTCGATAAGGTTGCTTCGCTATTAACTCATTTCTGTCGCCGTGGTAGCTAGTGCCAGCACATTTACATTCTCCCTGGTTGGTCATGAGTTCACTTCTGATTAAAGGAAGTAAAAAAAAAATTTACTTTTCTCCTAGGCAGTGGAGAAATGTGCATGTAATGGCTGTTATCATCGCTTACATTTTCCACTGCCACAAATCAAACTGATATATTTTACTATTTATTTTTTCTCTTTACTGTGTATTACAAATAGACCACTCTGTTTATGTCTCAAACATAGTGAACAGAACGCTGGCTGCATGACTGCGCAACTGATTAAAAAAAACTGTAACATATAAAAGCTGTCAGTTAATATTACCACAGTGCTAGCTGTGCGCGCATACTCAGTAAGGAGTGAAGAGACAAGGAAAATATCACTTGATATCACAGTGTAGTTGTTACCTGCTAACGCTTACATATGCGAATTGATCACGCTTCGCGACTGACCCTAGATCGACCCGGCCACATTAAAATTTAACATTTCTTTGTAACTCCTTTACAGGACATCTCAAAAAACACGTGGGCTAGTTGTGACGGTTACGTGAGGTTTCACAAAGCAATTTGTATGTTCGGTAGTTTGTCATTGCTTTCTAAACGAGCCAAATAAGGGTACAGTGGTACCTTGGGTTACCAAGCCTCTAGTCACGAACAGTTCAGTCAATGAACACAGTTTCTCAACAAATTTTGACCTGATCCGCTAACAATATCTCATGAACACACCAACTTGGCTTTGGCGCCATGTTTTAAGCTCGGTCAGGTTTAAGGCTCCCAAGAAAGTGAAAAGTACTGGTAACAGTCGTGTAAAGAAACCCAATCGTATTACAGTAGACACGAAGAAGGAAATAATAACTAAACATGAGAATGGTGTTCGTGTTTCTGATCTTGTCAAGCTGTACGACATGGCTGAATCTACGAAATGTTCTATCTTAAAGAATAAAGATGAGCAAAGATGGAGGGTGTGGCTAAAGGAGTGACTATGTTAACGAAACAATAGTATCAAATGTTTTCACTCTCTGAGTCCCAGGGGGTTTAGCATCACAGTCCCAGGGGGTGGTAAAGAAAGCAATAAAATCGGCGCATCATGCGTTATTAGGTTTTAGGTAGGAACCTATAAACGTATGAAGCGTTCCTTGGGACTCAAAGAGTTAAGAAGTAGGAAGATAGAATAGGGCTGGATCCGAAGACAATGGCTGGGGCGAAGACAGTGGCTGGAGTCTTTAAAGTGGTTAGGGCTGACAGATCACTTTCATGTTTGTGCTACGGCACGCCGGCATACAAGGAAATGAGCAAGCAGATCGGCTTGCAGGTAAAGCTGCTATGGGGAGCGGACGAGCCATGGACCTTGCGGATTTTCTGAATGTTCTTCGACATACAAGACTTTGCGAGAATGAAGTGATGACTGTAAATCTGCACCAATGACCAGACTGCAAGAACAACATGTTAAAAGGAGTTTGGCCAGACAAGAGCACTATGCAGGAAGCCAAAGAAGAGTGAAAACCCAACAAAGAACAGCTGTTGTCAGCCGCTACACACTGCAGGATTTACTAAGGAGGGGATCCGAGCACTTATGGACTGAGTGGTTCGATGTGCAGTGAGAATAATCTGTCGACTAACTAACCAGCTACAAGAAAAAAAAAATAGTTTGGAATAATAAATAACAGCTTGCTATAGATGGTGTGAGCAGGACTCAAGTATGCTAGATAGTTTTAGTTCTTCACGGTGATTTAGGGGCCAATAACTCCATAAAAAGCGAAAGTGGTAATTTGATCTGCATTAATTTCAATGGGGAACAACTTTTTCGGTTCGCAAACAGAGTCAAAGAACGAATTAAGTTTGTGACCTGAGGTACCCCTGTGCTCCCAATCACCCGGCGGATTGTAAGAGAGCAAAGTCGTAGCACCAGACACGGTACCAGACGTGAAGATCCACAGACACCCTCACACTGTCCATCTGTTTCCGTGTTGTATCGATCTGTGTTTAAATATGTTATCGCTGGTGATGTAGAGTTATTACCCTTCTATTATTTATCAAATCGGCTATCCGGACTGTCTCAGCTGCTCATTCATGTTCAGCCAAATATTGTCTCTCCGTTGGGTATTTTCAGTCTTTCTTCTTCTTTCCGTTCTCACTGCCAGTGGTTTTTCGGCCATGTTATGAGAAAAGGCAAAACAGAAAATGTTGTGACCACTGGAAAGATCTGTGGAAGGAGGGATAGAGGAAGACAACGAGAGAAGATGCTTGACAATCTTGTTGTATGGCATGGAGGTGTGTCGGAACACGAACTGATACATGCTGCAAGGAGATCACAGATTGTAGAGAGGATGATCGCCCACGCCAGTCGGCAAGGCACCATGATTATATATATATATATATATATATATATATACCTATATATATATATATATATATATATAGTTGTGCACTTAAACACAGTTTATAACACTAGAGTGTCCCCTATCACACACAAAAAGTTGTAAGGTGCCCCCCCCCCCTCCCGCACCTCACAGGTCCCCTTGTCTAAATTTTCTTAAAGTCGACGCGCCTGCATGGATTCCTTATTCCTCAGTGCAGTGTCTTGCTTCGTTTCCATTGTTGTTGTTGTTATTGGTGGTGTTGTATTGTTTGTTGGTAGTCTCATTTTGCTTACACAGCTCAGTCAGTCGCGTATTTCTGTTCAGAATAATTCTTCTTTATTTGTAAGTGCAAATCAGTACTTTGTCGGGCAACTGGTGGGATTTAAACCATACAGCCACCAGGCAGCAGTAAAGCATGCAATCCACTTCTCCACAACGGCCCCAGCTATAAAGAAAGCTAAATAATATAGAACTTCAGAAAACCACACAAACCAGCGCTAGACAGGGAAAACGAAGATATCCTGTTTATTTCTTGTCATTTCTTTAATTGGATTCAAATTCTGGTTGTCGGGACGGAAGTAATGGTGAGTGTCACAGACTCGCCCACAAATAAAAACAGTTTTAACAACCTACGTCTGCTATTGAAAAGCATTTTTAAAAATAGGCCTAAATCCCTTACGTCCTTTCGTTTTTTTTTTTTCTTTCAAATATATTGATTTTAGTTTTTTTTTTTTAAACGTGCAACTTAAAGCATTGTAGTGTGTGTGTGTGTGTATATATATGTGTGTGTGTGTGTGTGCGTGTGTGTGTGTGTGTGTGTGATTCTGGGACTGTTTAAGGCCTACTTCGCCATGAAATATATTTGTGGTTTATTATTTCAATCATCTATCTACACTTGCTAGAACACAAAACCGGCCACCTTTCTCTGTCTTCCTCTTGTTGAACAAGGGTATAATATTAATTTAGTCCTGTGCATTTATTGACTTTGCCATTCCCAACTCTTCTAAGTCCCCTCTTCTACTTCGAATAAACATCGCCCCCCCCCCCCCCTCCTTTCCCCTTTTCCTCCAAGTTCCTTGAAGTATAGTCTTTGCAATCGAATTTTTTACCCTTCCTACATCACAGTGTAACATTATCGCCAGGAAAGACGGGAAAGTAGCAATAATAACAAAAACATAATTGCGTCCATGTGATATCAAAGTCAGTTCACTAAGACTAATCTTGAGCAAGTCTAGGTTTTCAAGTGCAGTGGGCCCCTATTTTAATCCGTCCCAATACTCACCTCGTGTGGTAAATAGCTCGTACCGTCAAACTACAAAGCCGACAATTAAGTCATGACACTGATTTTATTATGACCAAGACAAAAAAATGCCATCAATGAATGAAAGCATGGAATCCAAAGAGGCAACCTTTGTTTATATTCTAGCAATCTTTCATCGCCGGCTGATAATCAGACAACAAACAAGCCTCCATTTTGTTAACCTAGTCAGAGGTGCATTGTTACACAATCAGCATGGAGCACACACAGAAGCTTATATTAACTTCTGTTTAAAACTCAGAAAAAGTGCCATTGTGACAGTTGAATTGGTGCGACAAGTTTATGGGCACAGATTTTCAGCTGGTATTTACCATTCAAAAGTGGTGTCGAAATGATTACTAATGCAACTAGACCTGGACGCCCAATTTCTGTTCGTAATAAGGAACTCATTGCAAAATTCCAAAAACGGATACAAGAAGACCGTTGTTCGACTGTGAGGATGATGGTAGATGAATTTGGTGTTAATACAGATACTTTTCGTAACATTTTAGTGGCAGATTTGGGCAAGAAAAAAGTTGCTTGTCGGCTTGTATTCAACACCTGGCCGTTTATTTTCCTTCTTCATGACAATGCACCAGTTCAAAGGGCGGTAGTTTTACATAAACTTTTGGCCCTAAAACAAAAGCGTGTTCTCAACCATCCACTCTGTTCCAGAGATTTGTCTCTCTGTGACTATTTTCTATTCCCAAAATTAAAGTTGCCATTGAAAGGATTCTTCTTTGACAATATTGATGGCATCTAAAGGGCCGTAACATCGACTTTAAGGGGCCATGACAACAGAAGAACTACAGAGGTCGTTCCAGTGTTTGTTAGATCGCGCCACCTGCTGTATCAATACACAAGGAGCTTACTTTGAATACAATACAGGTTATATTTTCAACTCTTGATTATTTTAATTTTTTTAATAGAATTAGTCTCATTACTCAATTGCCGGACCTTGTATTTTCCGCCGATTAAACCTAATATGAATAATTTAAATCGTTCCAGCCCTCTTTCCAGCCCTGATGACGTTTTTCGTTTCGTTGACGAAGTAGATTTGTGTCCTGTTTATATTTGTGTGTGTATTGTTGTTGAACTCAGAAAAAATTGCTGTCACATCGACCACGTACCTTGGTATATAGTCACAGAGCGACAAATCTGGAAAATAGGGTGGATGGTTGAAAAGACGCATCTGTGATTTATCATCATCAAGTGCCTTGTCGACTGGCTTAAGTCCTCCTTCGGCAATGTTCAGGTGACCGTATCCATTGAAAATTTGCCGGTATGCTGCAGGGTAACGCAGAGAATTCTTGTCTTTCCAGCTCGCATCCCGTATTTCGCCTCGTATTCTGGGATAACAGACTAGGTGAACCTGACCTCGTATCTGAAACAAAAAACTCGTATCCAGCTTCTTACGTTTCCGGAGGTTCTATTGTCTGTGTGGCACAGTCGTGCCTATACATCCCCCAAGAAATAGATGTGCCTAAGTCGGCCAAGTGGAATGAATATAGTTCGTAGCTCTCTTCAATCGTACTCAAGAACAAGGCCAGTGCTGTAATCAATTACACAAGAGCTGGTTTATTTACAATATTCTCGTCACACAGACTTCATAAATTCAATAAGCAATAGTAAATGAACACTCCTTATTACTGGCTATTCGTATGCCTCTACTAGTTCCTTAACCACTGTTATGGCTAAACTCCAAGTTCAACATATGCCTTCTAAACGAAGTAAAGCACTAGTTTTCTCCTAACCGGTCTTTCTAGCGGTCTAGCCCTAACTCCCTTCTCCAGCGGTTCCGGGGCTAACTGTCCTCTCCAGCGGTTCCGGGACTAACTAACCTCTCAAGCGGTCCCGGGGCTAACTAACTTCTCAAGCCCCTGGCTCTGACTTTATTCCACCGCTTTCCCGCTCCTCCTGGCGTACCTTCTCCATCACTTCTCTGTCACCTGTCTTTGGTGGTCACGTTTGGATGAACGTATCTCATCAGCTGGTCACAGTTCACGGGCACTCGTCGAATGTTTCATCCCTCACTGTCAGATGTCATGGCGGTGTGTTCTGCATAGCTGGCTAGGCCATGGCTTTCTAATCACCTATTTCTGTCATTTCACACAGTGATGGATTAGTACGCCGTGTGGTGGTCTGAAATGTATGCTTGTTCATTTAACCCCTTTCTGCCTATATTTCATTACATTCGCCCTTCACACTTTTAACAAAATTGTTTCCTATCTTCAATTTATAAAAACTACTCTAATTATACCCGCTACCTAACTAAACCTTATGTGAACATCTAGCCACGTAATGAAAGCATACAACATAACATGTAACATCATAAAATTCATGCAGAATAATGAAAACGTGACATGCATACAATAACTAATAGTCAAATAATTCTAAAAGACATAAAAAAAAAAACGATACAACTCCTGTTGTATTAGCATAACAACCTCTTATTCACTGGTATCCCTAATGAATGTGCGGAGTTGTCTGAAGTATAAAGGAATAGTATCTGTATTCCTCCTTTATAAACTCAAACCTGAAAACATTGTATACAAGAAATGACATGCCATGTATCCCCAGTAATCAATAAAATAAAACTCGAAAATGTCATCTCCCCAAGAAAGGATGAAAATAGAATCACTGAGAAAGTCAACATATATTGAATAATAAGGTATAACCTTTACAGAGTATAAATAATTCTTATACCGTTAGGTATATTATTTGGAGAGAAATTTCTCGGAAACAATAGTAGCATTTCCTCAAGTCGAATGTACAATGCCACCACCTGTATTTACAGGCATTTATCTACTGTGATAATCCACAGGGTTTATTGTTGCTTCCCTAAGAGGTTGCTTCCTCTGTTTAATGCATATCGCATCTTCTGTAAAGAAATAGCCGGCCTATATTCAGTTACCAATCATGTCATGCTTTGGACTGGCTTATCGCCAAGTACGTTTCTAACTGTGTACCTCGGTAAAGTCTGGTTAAACTCAAATCAGTCATCATTCTGACAGAATGTATAAGAGAGGTTTTGTGGCCAGTAACTCTCTTAGCGAACATAAAACATGTAGGTATTGTAATCTTCACCCACAACCGAACGTGTGGATTTTCACTTGTCCGGGAGAGTACAACACGATAAAAAAACGTCCATGGTGCAGAACCAAATGTAAATATTAAATGGTAAAGACAAAACAACGGTATATATTTAATCTTGTGGTACAAATGACATGTAGACACAACAACAGGATATGTGTAGCGAGCGCGGTACCTCTGTACACAGCAATATAGCGTACGTACATTGTAATTAATAAAACTAATTACTTGTTATACACCCTACAATCCCACATTTATCGAACCATTTTAACGAACGATCCCCTTTCAGTCAGTCATGGGAAAAGGGAGGGGGGGGGGGGGAGCTGTAATTAATGTATGGTTTACTCAGGGTATAAATTCAGTCTACCCCCTGATGATTCTGGCCTACTAACTGTAGTGGATGCTAACTGTTCTAGTTCTATTTCTTCTTCTGTCTTATTAGTGATCTGTGTTTTTTCTTTTCTTAAATGATAAGTTAGCAATAAATCGGAACATCTTATTAATTTTGCTATATTCGGTAGATGCCACTTCATTACGACACTTCTTGCTACTTTTATTTCCGTGTAAATTTCCATCTAATACATTTGATTTTCTCGCATCTTTATTTTCCTGTAAACCATGCCGCTCGTTTAAATCGGTATGCGAATTTTTAATGCCCGACATTCTTGTCTCCTGTTTTGCTCTTTTGTTAGGCGAAGTTTCTACTGTTTCTTCTTCTTCTCTTCTACTATTACATGTAAATTTAACTGGTACTTCTGACGGTTTTAATTCTTTCACACTAGACGGAGTATTAGTCCTGGTTCTAACCGCGACTAAAATTCTACGACCCGTTTTGTTTTGTGATCCCAATTTCACTATCTGCGTCGTAGTTTTCTGAGAATAGATCTACCTTTATGTTTACTAACTACAAAAGGTAATGTATTTATTCCTTCACCTTCTTCTTCTGTAGGGCATCACCTGTCTATAAGACAAATCCTGCTGATTTCTTTCTTTAATTGTCCTACCCTCTCTACTTTCCTATGTGTGCTATTGCTATCTAGCCTTTTTACTTCTACCGCGTTTACTTCCCATAACCATTCCAATTCTAAACAACCCTCTTCATCTTCTTCTTGTTCCGACTTAACTTTAGTCGGTGTTAACTCTTTATGTTTCTCTATGTTCCCTTCCTCTTTAAAGTATTGACCGCGTTTCCCGTTTACAGTTACCGCATTTACTTCGTTAATGTAGCTTTTATTAAACCGTTTCATGGGATTCCTCTCTTTTAACCCTTTTACTTCTAATCTGTTTGTCTCATCATCAGCAGCGCACGTGCTTTTATTACCTCTCTGCCATAATCCGTTATAGTTACTGACCTCGCGATTATTTCCTAAGTTTTGCAATCTTATATTCTTATTATAGCCTAATTTTCTTAACCTGTCTCTTTTGAATTTGTTGACTTGATTATGGGTCGTACCGTGCGCCCTGTAATCTTGATTAGTACTCATCGTGCTAAATCTGGAATCTGGATTACATGACCTGACTCGACTTCGGTTATTATCATGGATATTTCCTACTCTATTTATGTTCTGATATCTGTTACTATTATTATGCCACTGCTCCTGTGCTCTTATATGTCTATTATTTTCTAATTTTTTCTCAACCTGTCTGCTCTATGAAATTTTTAAAATGCCCTCGTTCATTTTGTACACATGACCTCAATTGACCCTGATTTTTCTCGTACGCGTTTGTGTTGTCTGGTCTGCAGTACTGATTGTCTCTAGGGTATTGCAATCTCTCGTTAGCATAATTTCGCCTGTCTGGGAAACCGTACAGTCGATTAGCAGCGACGTTACTTCTAGTAACTGATGCTATATTATAACTTCTTTCTCTCTGTCTTTGTCTACGACTATCTACAGTTGACCAATGCTGATCAGTTATTTGTTCCATAAAAAATGGAATACGGAGTTGTCTACCTAACTGTGCTATTTCATTAAAAACTCTGCTAAACTGTGCTCTCACTGTTCCTTGATATGCCATTATTAAAACCTGGAAAATTAACTAATGTAAACTAAAATAGAATTTAAAACAGAAAATGTCGTATTACCTTGTTAAGTGCAGTCTGAAAAAAAAATTCTCGTTTCACAACACACTGTAATTAAAAATCGGCACTGCCCTGGAATTATTTTCTACGTTCAGGAAGAAAGGTAGGAAAAGATAAGAAAAGGTTTTCCCTACACCACTGTAAATTAAAAATCACAATATATTTAAACTAATTAATATTAATGTTCAAGGTTCTTTAAATTCGCGCTTATTTTGCAGTTCCTTTTTGAAAAATCGGACAGCTCACAGTTCTTGACTTTCCTATAGTCTTCCGAGTGTGTAAAGTTAGGAAAAGTTTATATTATGGCTCCCGACTAGAACGGGCGCGTCCCCCTGATTCTAGTGTAGACGGTTGACTCCAGGCTAGAACGGGCGTGTCCCCCTGATTCTAGTGTAGACGGTTGGCTCCAAAAGGTGGTGCAGGCTGTTGGTCTGGTTTACGTCTCTCTATTCTGATGACGGTTTTTCTCGACTTTTCTTACTCAGCAGGCACAATCATAAACTTGCTTTTAGTTCACCTTTTTATAGCAGTTGCTTATTTGTTATGTTGTAACAGCAGTCTTGTTTTTTAAAGATGTCGAGTACACAAGACTGATCGTTGGTCACGGCTCCAAATATCCTCACACTTGTCTAAACGGGGCTTCTGTACATCCCCCATGAAATAGATGTGCCTATAGTCGGCCAAGTGGAATGAATATAGTTCGTAGCTCTCTTCAGTCGTACTCAAGAACAAGGCCAGTGCTGTAATCAATTACACAAGAGCTGGTTTATTTACAATATTCTCGTCACACAGACTTCATAAATTCAATAAGCAATAGTATATGAACACTCCTTATTACTGGCTATTCGTATGCCTCTACGAGTTCCTTAACCACTGTTATGGCTAAACTCCAAGTTCAACATATGCCTTCTAAACGAAGTAAAGCACTAGTTTTCTCCTAACCGGTCTTTTCTAGCGGTCTAGCCCTAACTCCCTTCTCTCAGCGGTTTCCGGGGCTAACTGTCCTCTCTCCAGCGGTTCCGGGACTAACTAACCTCTCAAGCGGTCCCGGGGCTAACTAACTTCTCAAGCCCCTGGCTCTGACTTTATTCCACCGCTTTCCCGCTCCTCCTGGCGTACCTTCTCCATCACTGCGTTTCTCTGTCACCTGTCTTTGGTGGTCACGTTTGGATGAACGTTATCTCATCAGCTGGTCACAGTTCACGGGCACTCGTGTCGATATGTTTCATCCCTCACTGTCAGATGTCATGGCGGTGTGTTCTGCATAGCTGGCTAGGCCATGGCTTTCTAATCACCTATTTCTGTCATTTCACACAGTGATGGATTAGTACGCCGTGTGGTGGTCTGAAATGTATGCTTGTTCATTTAACCCCTTTCTGCCTATATTTAATTACATCTTTAGGCAAGGATTGTTTGTTTGTTTTAGTGTCCAGAAGCCATGAGTTGTTAACCATTAGGCTCGGTATTATAGATATCGCAACCGTTCGGCCTTGATTCTATTGTAAATATTGTAAATCTGGGAGAAATGTGGCTTTTCTGCCTACCCCCAGGCGTGAACACGGACCACAAGGAGTTCGTCACCCAGTCACCGCGCAATCCGGTTTAGCCAACTACGCTAGAGAGCCAGGCTTTTGGGCAAGGATAATAGCAGGGAGAGACAGTTTTAAAGAAATCAACTGTAGAATAACTCAAGAAATTATTTTAATTCACAGCATGAAAAAAAGGGGACTCGAGTGTGCATCGAGTCAGTCCTGTTGTATGGGGGGAAATCATAGACAGTTAGCAAATTACTACAAGATTGGATTTAGCAGTATAATGGTCTTCGTTTCTCACTTCATAGCTATTCATCTTCCTATCAGATCGAGATTCTGAACTATTGTTTCCCATGTTTGTTGTACTGGCCTTTCAGGTCCTTTGTCTGTGTACACGATTTATTTTTGTTTGTTCCTGATGAAGACTTAGGTAAAATGAGGTTTGTGTCTTCAGGATTATTTACTGCATATTGAATAGACGTTTGCTAAAAGTGGCCGAGGCCGTATCAATAACACTGAACTTTGCTGTGTTACTTTGAAATAAATATCACGGATAAATTGTAAGTTACCATGGTAATCATATAACTGGTCTTGTATTTCCGGTGAAGAGATGTACAGTAACTTGACAATGTAGTTTACGCATTTCAGCGAAATGGTATTCACCTTTATGCTGAATTAAATGTTGATATAACGCTATAGTAAGGCAGTTAACGAGATCTGTTGATTCAACTCTATAGTACCTGACGAGATATGCTGATTTAACTTTATAGTAATGCACCCAAGGAGATACGCGGAAAATGTCAAACAATACATTGTGCAGTGTGTTGTTTGTGTTCGCATTTATAAAATTTAGATTGAAAACGTTCTTTTACATTTTTGCATTAGCCTTTTCCTTTTACACAGTTAAGCTTTCTAGTCACTGTCTGAGCTTTGTGAAGTTACGTCATGTAAAGAAATAACGGGGGGAATCCCCATCATCAAGTACCATTCCGACTGGCATGGGCGATCATACCTCTCCACAATCTAGGATCTTCAGCAGTATGTACCAGTTCTTGTGCTGACACCCCTCCGTGTCATAACAAAAGGCTGTCAAGAATGTTTTCACGTTGTCTTCTTCTGTCTCTTTCCCCACAGATCTTTCCGGTGGTCACAACATGTTCCGGTTACCTTCTTTTCCTAACTTGGCCAGCTAATGATAACTGCGTCTTTCTGATTTGTGACATAAGTTGTTATCGAGCCCTGCCCTTTTTCAAAACATCTACGTTATTCTTTCTGGCTTTCGAAACAGTTCTAAGAATTATTCTGTAAAATTACCATTTCCGAGGCCTGAGGAAATTGTTTGACTTGTTTAATAATTGTCCAGGATCACATGTAGATGTTTAAACTGGCTATATACATATTGCACAAATTCTGTTTTCCAACTTCCAACGGCAGGGATATATTGCATAACATGTTCTTTATTTAACTTCCAACGGCAGGGATATATTGCTTAACATGTTCTTTATTTAACTTCCAACGGCAGGGATATATTGCTTAATATCTTCTTTATTTATCAAATGCAGGTTCTGCATGTCCGATAGAATAAATAAGGTTAGGTTAGTTGCGTATCCTTTACAGGACGTTGCAGAACCAACCCCAACAGCCCCTGTCTGTTGTGTGGTTTTTCTAGGCAAATTTACGTCCAGTAGTTTGTCATTGCCCACTGGGCGGTCGGCTTTCTTGATACCACTGTTGAAACCAACGCAAGGCGCATGGCCCGCAAATGGGATCGAACCCTTGCATAACGAAGCGTTCGCATCGACTTAGCCACAGAGCCGACTAGAAATAAATACACAAAAAAAAAAAAAAGAGATTGTCTACCAACATGGCAAGAGGTGGAGAGGTTTAGAAATCTGTTGGAATCCAGCCTTAGTTGTGGAGACGTTCCATAATTGATTGAATGTTCTGTTGCTTGATTGATTGATTAGGACAATTCAGCAGACTTTATTTGCACAGGCATGTGTGTGATACTCAAAGTGTAATCAATATTTAAGAATTAACTTGAGAGTTTTCCCCTACGATGACCGCTTATCTAAGACAATATCGAGCGCACGGGAGAAGCAGATCACGAACAATCTACTTAAGTGGGTGCTGACCCTAGCGTGCGTGCAAGTGTGTACTGTCCGTGAGATATGACGGCGGAACGAGTAAGCGGATCGTGCTAGATAAACCGTATAAGGGTCAGACTTGTGGTTGTGAGGGCTGACTCCGTGTCACAATTGTTAAGAAGTGATGAGTTATGTTAAATGGGCTATTGTGAGTTGTGCAGTTTTTGAGTTCAGAAGTGGTTCTTGCGGAGACCATGACGTTTGTGGTATTTGTGAGTTAAAAGGTGTCTGTTAGAGAGACTGATAATAGACCTTGGTGTGAATGTGAATGACTGGAGGCCGCTAGAGAGACGTGGATGGCGTATTGGCCTTGGTGTGTCTGTGAATGACTGGAGGCCGCTAGAGAGACGTGGATGGCGTATTGACCTTGGTGTGTATGCGAATGACTGGTGGCTGTTAGAGAAACGTGGATGGCGTATTGACCTTGGTGTGTCTGTAAATGACTGGAGGCTGTTAGAGAGACGTGGATGGTGTGTTGACCTTGGTATGTATGTGAATGATTGGAGGCTGTTAGAGAGACGTGGATGGCGCATTGACCTTGGTGTGTCTGCGAATGACTGGAGGCTGTTAGAGAGACGTGGATGACGTATTGACCTTGGTCTGTCTGTGAATGACTGGTGGCTGTTAGAGAGACGTGGATGGCGTATTGACCTTGGTGTGTCTGTGAATGGCTGGTAGGATGTTAGAGAGAGATGTATGGCGTATTCGCTTGGTGTGTCTGTGAATGACAGGACAGTTGTGCAGGTCAGCTGTAATAGAGGCCTAATGGATTCTTTGGATGTTTATGGAATGGTAAAGAAAACTGAAAATCTGGAGGTTTGTAGAATCAGAAGAATCGATTTTAAAACAAAAACATGTTAAGAAAAATACAAAGAGGGTGTCTGCCTGGCCAGGATTTAGACTTGATCAGGTCCTAAATTATACCTAGTCCCGAGGCCCCTATTGTTTTAAATTTCACCAGGTAATCTCAGAAAACTTTAAAAATATATAAATTAATGGCAGGTGGAAGTTGACGCGGATCACGCTGACTATTTTACAGAATCTAAATAGGCTACAATAAGTTAGCGTAAACATGTGCTTAAGATAATATACAATGAAATAGTATTTATACAATTATATAATCTCTGAAAACTTTCTCCCCCCAAAAATATTCAAAGAAAATTGCATTTATGAAAAAATGTGAATTTGTGTGAGGTCTTAAGATGTAGTTTAATGAACTCGTTTGTAAATTTAGAACTGGTGTTGGTGTCTGGCTCATGGATTGCGACAGTGGTTGCAACAATCCTCAGATGTCAAGTATTGATTGTTGCAACTTTACAGGAAAAGGGTCACCCCGTAGCTGCTCCATTTACGTGCCGATAAAAGCCACATCACAGTCCCGTGTGGGAGGAAAAGACACTTAACAGGACACTGCAGTCTTGTCAAATCCTCTAACATGTACAGGTAGTGAATGCATAAGGCAGCAGTCAAAAGTGTCACCCAAAACAGTCTGCAATTAGAACTGCCGTTCATTGTCGATACAAGAAATTAGTATTTGCACATCCAGTTTTTCGCATAAGGCAATACCAGTTCTGTAGCAATTTTTTGAATCTACAGTTCACAAAACAAACGCTGGGTCAGTCAAAAAGGACTACAAATTAAAACAGAGGAACAGACTTTCTGCGTTTCTTTTGCCTCGGAATTAGGGCTGTACCGAATAGTGATTTTCACTATTCGACCGAATCCGAATAACGGGACCAACTATTCGGCCGAATACGAATACCAATAGTGAATAGTGTATGAAATATATAAACAACAAACACACAAAAACACAAACATTCATAATGTCAAATGTACGCTGAACTTTTACTTAACATAAAGTAGCACAGAATAGTCATCTTCTTCTTTGGCATTCTGAGCCCTTGAGGTTTACTGCTGCAGACAGTTTTTGAATACCTGTAATAAGGCCTCATCTTTTTCATTTCTGCTTCTAGTTTCAGAGCCATATAAAACGACTGGTCTTATCAACGTTTTATATATTTTGATCTTGGTGTTGCGAGACAGACACTTTGACTTTAGCAGATGTTGAAGGGCATAGTATACTTTTTTTTCCAGATTGTATTCTAGATTGTATTTCTTCTCTAATGCATGTTGGAGCAGTTGAAGTTTGCACCCAAGTACTATATGTTTCCGTTCGTTTGATTTTCATATTATCGACTTGGATGTGACGGGAGTTTATATTCTTTCCATTTCTAGTTAGTATTCGCACATAATAGTAAACATTTAAAAACTGTTTATGTTTTGCATCCTTCAGTCGGTCTGTGGTAACTAATAACAAGGAATGAAAGAATCCTAAATATTATAAAAAGTAACCAAACTTGGAAATTGTCACGGACAGCTTAGTTAATGCATGAAAGCTGCATTAGCTTTCAACAAAACCAATCGTTCAATGTTGTCAGCATTAAGGCCGTGTATGCAGAAGCGGATGTAAGGTAACTACTATTCGTTTTCGGCCCGACCGCAACTATACGGCCGAATACCGAATATTCAATAGGTCCACTATTCGGCCTCGAAGCGAATACGAAGCGAATATTCGGTACAGCTCTACTCGGAATACATATCTCCTCAACCAACTACAGAAATGTCAGTCCCCAAACAACAAGTCTACACCCATCTAACCCATCGCAAGGATGACGTTATGAAACGGCTATATGACCGGCTCAAAATAGCAGTCAGCCAAACTTTCTATGCCGCTTTGCTAATTATCAGGTTTAAAAATATCCCCGTGGCAACCCCCTCGGTGAAACAATCAGTGTCGATGTAAAAATCAAATTGTATCTACCAGTTTAAATGTAGCTGTGAAGCTTTATGAGGGCAGAACTGATCGACGCCTGGAGAAACGAGTCGCTGAGCAAATTCCAGTATGGGTGGGAAAGGAATGCAAAATAGTATTCAAAATGAGAATACTACCCGCAAAGATCACCCCTATGCAATAGCACACCATCTTCTAAGATTTGGTCACGTTGTAACTAAGGACAACGCGTTTCAAATCTTTCATACGTCAACCAATGGCAGAGCGCTAAGATTTCTCGAAGCTTCCGCGATTCGTCACCTGCGCGCGAGACTTTGTATACAGAAAGATATGGTTCTGTCTTTACGTCTGCCCTGGTAAAAACTGGCATTTATGTTTGATCGTAGTTGAAACTGTACTTCAGCTATAAAGGATTCAATTATTTGCTTAATTTATGTAATTGTTACTGTAGTATACACCTGACGAGATACAGCAAAATATGCCAGGCAATAAATTGTGCAATCTATTGTTTGTGACTTCTTTGTTCAAATATCTTAATGTGATGCCTGGTAATATAGTGTGTTTGTATTTGATGCTGAGGAATATATCTGCACTTGATGCTTAGAACTAGTCTGCTTGTAACACCGGGGATAATTTCTGCGAATAATGATGGAGACTAAAGTGTGTGTCATGAACCTCCTTTAATATATATTTACTGAGAATAGTTCTGAGAAGAATAAGAAAGAAAAATTGTGTGAAGAAAAGTGTAGATTTTTAGAAGGAAAATATATAAACAATACCAAATATATTCCAAGGACTCTTTTAGAAAAGGCTATAGAAGTAAAAAAAAAAAAAAAACGATCTTCACCTATGCTTCATTGACTATACGAAAGAATGTGATTTTGTGAAACAAGAGAAAATAATCAAACTACTGGACACGTTAGAGATTGATAGGGAAAAATAAATAACTTTTTTGAACATTTCGAAGCATGTGGAGGAAAGGGGGTGGGGGGGCACGGGGAGAATGACAACGATGTGTACAATTGCCTAAATTGTCATGATTTTACATGATTAACCTGCTTGATACCTGATTCCACAATAACCAAATGCATTTTGATGCGGGGGCTAAAATTACCAATAAGTGATTTGGAAAGCAGGGAGACAATCAATTCATTAGCAAACAAAATGGCAGCAGGTGATAATGCTATTACTGCATAAATATTCAAGGCAGCAGGTGAAATGGTATTGCTGCATAAATATTCAAGGCAGCAGGTGATAATGGTATTGCTGCATAAATATTCAAGGCAGCAGGTGAAAATGGTATTGCTGCATAAATATTCAAGGCAGCAGGTGATAATGGTATTGCTGCATAAATATTCAAGGCAGCAGGTGATAATGGTATTGCTGCATAAATATTCAAGGCAGCAGGTGATAATGGTATTGCTGCATAAATATTCAAGGCAGCAGGTGATAATGGTATTGCTGCATAAATATTCAAGGCAGCAGGTGATAATGGTAATACTGCAGAAATATTCAAGGCAGCAGGTGATAATGGTATTGCTGCATAAATATTCAAGGCAGCAGGTGATAATGGTATTGCTGCATAAATATTCAAGGCAGCAGGTGATAATGGTATTACTGCAGAAATATTCAAGGCAGCAGGTGATAATGGTATTGCTGCATAAATATTCAAGGCAGCAGGTGATAATGGTATTGCTGCATAAATATTCAAGGCAGCAGGTGATAATGGTATTGCTGCATAAATATTCAAGGCAGCAGGTGATAATGGTATTGCTGCATAAATATTCAAGGCAGCAGGTGATAATGGTATTGCTGCATAAATATTCAAGGCAGCAGGTGATAATGGTATTGCTGCATAAATATTCAAGGCAGCAGGTGATAATGGTATTACGGCAGAAATATTCAAGGCAGCAGGTGATAATGGTATTACGGCAGAAATATTCAAGGCTGCAGGTGATAATGTTATTACTGCATAAATATTCAAGGCAGCAGGTGATAATGGTATTACGGCAGAAATATTCAAGGCAGCAGATAATGTAACCATAATCCGAGTGAAAGATTTGTTTAACAGGAAATGAACATACGGAACATCCCAAATCAACGGAAGAAAGGAATAATTGTTAGAGTTCCAAAGAAATATAATCTAACTGACTGCAACAACTGAAGAAGAACTACCCTGTCATCAGTGATATCCAAGACATTTTGTAAAATAATTCTCAGTAGAATCAAAGAGATAGTGGACAAAATCCTAAGAGAGAGAGGAACAAGCAGGTTTTGGACTTGGAAGAAGCTGCTTAGTTCAAATATTCACCATGAGACTTTTTTTTAGAGGAGTTTTTTGAAAAACAAAAACGTCTTATTTGGAATTGCATCGACCTTGGGACGGTTTTCGATAGTTTACACAGAACATCACTGTAGGGAATTCGGAAATTTTATGGTATACTAGTGAAAATAATAAATATTATAAAAGAGACATATGACGGTTCAGAGTGAGCAGTGCAAACATAGGCTGGTTTAAGTGATTAGTTTGCAGTTGAAACTGGAGTGAAACAAGGATGGGTGATGAAAAAATATTGTGCCGGAAATACCAGCATTTAGCAGGCGGAGAACACACACTTGGAAGATATCGATTTTGCTGACGACATTATTCTGCTAAGAACTAACAACAATGACACTCAAAGAAAAACAGCCAGCAAGTTTTCAAAAGTGATAGTTGTGGAGAAAATCTGGCAGCATCCGAAAAGGAGATGTTCCAGAAAGTAACTATGTTGGTTTATGGTAAAGCATACAAACAATTCCTATTTCCTTTTAGTCACATAATCAATAATGTTTTCCTGCACTTCGGAAAAAGAAGAGTTAAAATGTTTTTAAGTTGTAACTTAGAACTGGCATCATATATCCATTATCCATATATTTAATTTATGACAAATTTTCTCAATGTCACTCATTATTTAACAGCAGTCACTCTCCACGTCTTACTTTTCTCAGTGTCTTTTTAATATCTCCGTTACTTTGCATTTCAAAAGTCGTCCCCGTACACTTCAACAAACATCTCGAAAACTCCTGCAAAAATCAATGTGTTTAGATTTCTATGTATCTATGACGTCGGCTCTGTGGTTAAGTCGATGCGAACGCTTCGTAATGCCGGGATGCTGGGGTCGATCCCAACTGCGGGCCATGCGCCATGCGTTGGTTTCGACAGTGGTATCAAGAAAGCCGACTGTCCAGAAAGCAATGACAAACTACTGGACGTAAATTTGCCTAGAAAAACTACACAACAGCCAGGTGCTGTTGGGGTTGGTTCTGCAATTTCCTGTAAAGAATACGCAACTAACCTATTTAGGATCATATTTTTTTAGTTTTCTCGGATTTTCATTTGGTCGTGAGTTGTCTTTTCCGCGAACTGAGGCCGGCCAGCTTTGATGGCTTGGGCTCGCAGCTTTCTTGCGACACAATGTAACTTACTTATCGACTGTACCTCAACGAAAGCAGGTAGAGGATCGGTCGCACCTTCAGACAAATACAAGAACAATTCTTAGCTCGTTGCGATTGGCATTTTTTGCCGTACGAAAAACGTCTTAGTGTGAAACAAACTATAGACTATTTTCAACAGTGTCAAGGGAAGATAACTTAAATTTTAACTCTTAAGTATTCACATGACTTCTTTAATAATTTCACAATGTTTAGCCGACACATGTTAATTACTGTCGCGGCACCCCTGGCATAAGATCGAGACACTCCAGGGTTCCGTGGCACCCAGTTTGAGAACCTCTGGACTATAGTATCATTTCTATATCTTCATTACTGTTAATTTTTACTTCTCTGCCGCTGTCCTTGTTTTTTCACTGCACATTCTTGGTTATTTCCCAGGAATATTCATGAAGTTCGTTTGCAGACAATGGGTTTTTGGTGATTATCTCAAACCCCTACTGTCCTGCTCGATTTGTTTCATTTAATATGCAATTTAATTTTCCGCCTCTCCTGTGTTTCTTAATGCTGCATCCCTGGCATGTTTGTTTCTTCGAGTTCTCTGTCTTCAGGCCACTTTCTTGTCATTGGTGTTTTTTCAATGGTGTTAATTCTGCATTTGAAATCTGTAGGATTGTTTTTGTCCCACATTTCTGTTGTAATTAGGATCTCCTTTCACAGGCATGATGCACACACACACACATTGACGTACACACATACGTTCAAGCGCGCGCGAAAACACACACACCACACTTGGACGTAATCATAGAGAATAACTTAGTGGTCATAACTTTTTTCATTAGCAGTTGGCTAAGATTAACAAGCTCATTGCGTGTGGGATAAGTTGTTGTTGTCCTTTTGTTTATTCTTGTTGTTCTTGTTCTTGTTCTTTTTGTCTTTCGTCTTTGTTATTATTCTTGTTATTGTTTTTCTTCTTCTTCTTCTTCTTCTTCTTCTTCTTCTTCTTCTTCTTCTTCTTCTTCTTCTTCTTCTTCTTCTTCTTCTTCTTCTTCTTCTTCTTCTTCTTCTTCTTCTTCTTCTTCTTCTTCTTCTTCTTTTTCTTCTTCTTCTTCTTCTTTTTTTCTTCTTCTCTTCTTCTTCTTCTTCTTCTTCTTCTTCTTCTTCTTCTTCTTCTTCTTCTTCTTCTTCTTCTTTCTTCTTCTTCTTCTTCTTCTTCTTCTTCTTCTTCTTTTTTCTTCTTCTTCTTCTCTTCTCTTCTTCTTCTTCTTCTTCTTCTTTCTTCTTCTTCTTCTTCTTCTTCTTCTTCTTCTTCTTCTCTTCTTCTTCTTCTCTTCTTCTTCTTCTTCTTCTTCTTCTTCTTCTTCTTCTTCTTCTTCTTCTTCTTCTTCTTCTTTTCTTTTCTCTTCTTTCTTCTTCTTCTTCTTCTTCTTCTTCTTCTTCTTCTTCTTCTTCTTCTTCTTCTTCTTCTTCTTCTTCTTCTTCTTCTTCTTTTCTTCTTCTTCTTCTTCTTCTTCTTCTTCTTCTTCTTCTTCTTCTTCTTCTTCTTCTTCTTCTTCTTCTTCTTCTTCTTTTTTTTTTTCTTCTACTACTACTACTTCTACTACCACCACCACCACAACCTCCACCACCACCACCACCACCATAATACTACTACTACTACTACTACTACTACTACTACTACTACTACTACTACTACTACTACTACTACTACTACTACTACTACTACTACTACTACTACTACTACTACTACTACTACTACTACTACTACTACTACTACTACTACTACTACTACTACTACTACTACCACTGCTACTACTACTACTACTGCTCGTCCTTATCTTCTCCTTTTCTTGCTTTTACTCGTCCTCCTCCTCCTTCTACAACTACTATAATAATAACAACAAGAGAAACAGCTACTTCTCAATTATACAACATGCAGTGAGACAAAAATGGGCAGAGAACATCAAATACAAATTAACACTAGTGTTGCACCTCTTTTGTATGGACGAGCTGAGTATCTATAGAGAGAAAGAGGGCGTTTGTAAACGTGTCCCAGATGCAATGATGTCACCTCTCTTAACCAATAACCACAGCAAGAATTTCTCCCCTGCCAACCTCTTTCTATTTTCTTATTAGTCTTGCTATATATTTATGTATGAGAAATCAATAATAATAATGTTTTTCTGAAAAAACCTATATTTGTGACAATCTGTCTTGTCTGTCTAACTCTGTATCATCCGACGGTTACACGATATGAAATTTAGCACTGTGTCTTATAGTTTATTGGAGAATACAGGTTCAAGGCAATTAATTTGTTGCACATGTTAAATACGGCGTAACTGTACAAACAGATAAAACACTGGCGTTTTTGGATAGGTTATCTGTAGTCTGCCATAGAGCACACAGGAAGAACAATTATGGAATGGTCCTTGTAGAAAAAATGTTTAGAAATGATTGGATAAGACGGGATTTACCCTGCTCTTAGTACACGCTGTTTCTAGTCTCAAACATAATGAAAGAAATATCATGAGATACAAATCCACATGTACTCATAGAAATAACTCAAATAGAATTTGCTAAAGGTTCTTTTCGCTCGTGCGACCTAGTATGTGTGATTCTTCGGTAAAGTGCTTTCATTAGTAGAAGATGTCAGGTTCAAATCTCGTCGTGAGGAACAATTACGACACTGAAGCTTTAAAACTGCAGATTATATCCAAGCTGGTTAAAGATTTTACTAGCCTGTGGTTGATTTGTTCTGTTGTAGACCGCATTTTCTGTTTAAATGTTTTTACCAGAAAGGCTAACCGTGGCCACAAATGCTTCTAGCCGTCAGGTGTGTCCATAGAAAGGCGCAAATAACGCAGCCATGTTGTATACGGGCACAATACATCTAGTCTTCATATTGTCCATAACCTTCTGTCTCTTGTTCTGCCAATCACGTCTGATACAGCTGTTGCTCCACGTTGCCTGCTGTCTAACACTCTCTTTCTTAGCCTTTTATCTATCAGTCTTCCTCTTCTCCAACTTTCCTGTTGGCACGAAATACTCAAGCTTCCTAATTTTCGTCGTGACATGCACAATAAGTGTTTATTCTCTTATTCTTTATTGTTCTGAACATTTATATTAGTTAATACATCCCCACTCCCTCATGACAGCACACAGACGCTCTGCTTACCGACCCAGAAAGTTTTGCGTTCAAATCCACATTGGTGCGGATTTGTTTCCTTCCAAAATGACCTTGATTTCCTTACTGACCCAGCCTGTTATGGGTTCAAGGAACAAACGAACGAACGAACAAACTTTATTTTCAAAGGGTTCCGAATTGGGCACGCAGGCCCGTCTAACAGTCTGCCTGTCCAGTCCACCCCTTGCATACAATTATTCATTCGTACATCATTTCATTTCTGTCCACGACAGTCTGAACCTTCTTTTTCTGTTCTCCTACTGCATGTGTCTTAAAACGTGTCCACGACAGTCTGAACCTTCTTTTTCTGTTCTCCTACTGCATGTGTCTTAAAACGTGTCCACGACAGTCTGAACCTTCTTTTTCTGTTCTCCTACTGCATGTGTCTTAAAACGTGTCCACGACAGTCTGAACCTTCTTTTTCTGTTCTCCTACTGCATGTGTCTTAAAACGTATCCACGACAGTCTGAACCTTCTTTTTCTGTTCTCCTACTGCATGTGTCTTAAAACGTGTCCACGACAGTCTGAACCTACTTTTTCTTTTTTTTTCTACAGCATTTGTCTTAAAACTTGTCAACGAATTTCTGACCTTCTTCTGTTCTCCCACTGCTTGTGTCGTTTAACGTGTCCAGGACTTTTTCAACGTTCTTCTTCTGTTCTCCTACTGCATGTGTCGTAAAACTTCGCGTTGATTAGTTATATGTAGTTTCATGTCTTTCGCCAGTTGCGTAGCTTTATGTTAATGTCGTATTGTGTTTCTATAGTGTTTCTTTTACTTCTGTCATCTGGCCGGCTCTCTAGCGTAGTTGGCTAAACCGGATTGCGCGGTGACCGGGTGACGAACTCCTTGTGGTCTGGGTTCACTCCTGGGGGTAGGCAGAAAAGCCACAATTCTCCCAGATTAACGGTATTTACAATGGAATCAAGGCCGAAAGGTTGCGATATTTATAATACCGAGCCTAAGGGTTAACAACTCATGGCTTCTGGATACTAAAACAAACAAACAAACTTCTGTCATCCATCTCTTTCTTGATCGACATCTTGCTCTTGACTTCTAGCCGACTGTTCTCGTGTAGTTGGCTCTAGCTGCTGGCTGATTTGGTTCAATTCTGACAAGGCGACCAAACCATTTGATTCTGTATTCTTTAAAATCTGTTACTGATACTGTGCTTGCAATGATTCTTAGCTCTTTATCGGTGACTTTCTCCCCCCCCCCCCCCCATCCCCTCCCCCGTCTCATTTCTTTTACATCTTATCTCACCATTTGTAATTTTGCGTTTGTTTCCCTAACAACCCCCAATAAACCCTCCCAGCAGCATACACGTCATCTCCCACTAATATATTTTCATAAACAATAAACTGGTAAAGGTGAAATTAAATTCATGGCGAATACAAGTGCAAAATAATTACTTATCGTCACGTGCTGGGAGCATATTTATGGCAATAATTAATTATTTTGCTGCGAATTATTATCTACTGTTGTGAGTTCAGGTTCATTTAGTCGGGTTTGTGTTACATTCCACTGTAGTTTCTAGGCGGTTTCTTATATGTCCTGTTGTAGGTTTTTGTTTTGTAGTTGTAGGTCTGTGCTTTTGTAGGCCTTTGCTCTTGTAGGTCTGTGTTACTTTAGTTTTGTGTTATTGTAGACCTGTGCTACTGTAGGCCGTTCTCTTGTAAGTCTTTTGTGCTCTTGTAGGTCTGTGTTACTATAGATCTGTGTTATTGTAGACCTGTGTTATTGTAGGTCTGTGTTACTGTAGGCCGTTCTCTTGTAGGTATGTGCTCTTGTAGGTCTGTGTTACTGTAGGTCTGTGTTCTTGTAGGTCTGTGTTACTGTAGGCCGTTCTCTTGTAGGTCTGTGTTACTGTAGGCCGTTCTCTTGTAGGTATGTGCTCTTGTAGGTCTGTGTTACTGTAGGTCTGTGTTCTTGTAGGTCTGTGTTACTGTAGGCCGTTCTCTTGTAGGTCTGTGCTCTTTTAGGTCTGTGTTATTGTAGATCTGTGTTATTGTAGATCTGTGTTATTGTAGGTCTGTGTTATTGTAGATCTGTGTTATTGTAGATCTGTGTTATTGTAGATCTGTGTTATTGTAGATCTGTGTTACTGTAGATCTGTGTTATTGTAGATCTGTGTTACTGTAGATCTGTGTTACTGAAGATCTGTGTTATTGTAGACCTATACTACTGTAGGCCGTTCTCTTGTAGGGCTGTGCTCTTGTAGGTCTGTGTTCTTGTAGGTCTGTGTTACTGTAGGCCGTTCTCTTGTAGGGCTGTGCTCTTGTAGGTCTGTGTTACTGTAGGCCGTTCTCTTGTAGGGCTGTGCTCTTGTAGGTCTGTGTTATTGTAGGTCTGTGTTATTGTAGATCGGTTTTATTGTAAATCTGGGTTATTGCAGACCTGTGCTATTGTATGTCTGTGTTATTGTAGATCTGTGTCCATTATCCAGTTTCCTCATTACAGTCTATATTCATTATCTAGTCTCCCTGTTGCAGTCTGTGTTCATTTATTTAACCGTTTCACCACTTTTTGTTCATTTATCCAACTTCATAATTTCTCCACCCCGTCGTTAAGTCTGCGTTAGTTTATTCACAATGCACTTGGAATAGTAAAACAAAAGTTAAAGAGAAAGAAAGCCTACAGAACAGTTGAAGGCGCTTTATATATTTCATTACTTTTTATTATTCAGAAATAATTCGGCGAGTTGCCTTTGACTGTTGAATTTCTAAAAATCACACGGGATTTGTAAAACAGAAAAGGCTATTAGTTACTGTGATGGAAGTGATTGCGTGACTAATGTGCTTTACCGGTGTCCAGTGCCTTCCTAATAAACCGACTAGTGACTTGCCTGGTTGACATGTTCAGCAAAAAGCTCTCAAAAGCCGACTACTCTTCTGTGGGAAATATTTTCACATATTGCTGTGGATTCTTTATACGAAGCAACGGAGGACAACGCGATTCGGGAGAGATATTAGAGAAAAACCCCGATGAGAAGTCTGCCATTAATGGAACAACAAACGCCATTACGCCGGTTCAAAAGGTCGAAAGGGAAGAAGCATCCGATGAAAATGCGAAACGAAAGAAAAGCGGAAAGAAAACGAAAACACAAATTGGTGAGAGTGGTAAGTTGTCTTTGTTTGTATAGCATGTGGTATTTAATGGATGTTTTAACTATCGCGAATGGTATTGTAAAATTAGTTTAATGTCAGGGCTAAGCGGTTTAAAGATATACTTTATCGTATTCACATTGGCAAGGGGAGCTAATAAAGACTAAGAAAACGTTGTAAAAGACAGTATAAAGGAAAATGAAAGGAATGCCAAATTACATGCAATACCATAGGGTGGGGAGAGAAGGAGGAGGATGAGGGAGTGGGCAAACCGGCAGCAACCGAGGACACCTTTGAATGCCTTATGTATCAACAGCGGCGTGGTGTGGATGCAGAACAGTGGTTTTCAACCTTTTTCAGAAGGTACACCTTTGAATTTATGGCAAGACAACACCCCCCCCCCCCACCCCCCCCCCCCCCCCCCAACACATCAACTGTAAAACAAATGTGATTTTAAAAAAAGAGGTCAGAATGAAAAATTATAAGCATAATAAACAAGAAATTGGAGAGAAACATCCACAATCAAATATACCATGTGGAAATCATGTTTCCGTACAAAAGTTCGGATACTCACACAATGTTTTGCCGTAGTAAATTTAAATAATGCAGACATAACGAATACATTGCACAGTTTACAATGGCTCGCCTTTCAACACTAATAACAATTTAATCCACCCAGACATTCTAGAAAAGCACATTACCAGACATTTAATTGTCAGACATAGAAGATGATTAGACCCAACATGACAGTCAAGGCCAAACCGTGCATGGGTACAAAGATCCGACCGCATCAGGCGGCACGGCACAGTAAGGGGACGGCATAGGCAGCGAAATCACAATCAAATTTGCAAATTTCAGCGGCGGCACTTCGAAGATTTGCATTATCCTGAGAGAATCGACGGCACGGCCATGGCTCCAGTTAGCAAGCGTTTGTCAGCTGGCCACTTTTATTATCACCATCATCAGACACACACACACATATATATATATATACACATATACACACAAACGTACACACACATCTATATATATATATATATATACTTACCAGCATATCTATACACATCCATACCTGCGTGCACACATTTACACACCAATACACACATACACAAACATACATACACACAAATTCGCTCACGCACGATTAGTTTCATGTTCCTGCTAGCATCACCCACCACTTGTCCCCTGCACTATTAAACATAATGGGGCAGTAATGCCTGTTAACCTCCCCGATTCAATAGGTTAGGCACAATTGACCATGTTTCCAAAGTTTCTCATTGTCCTCCTATCTTAGTTGACTCTCAGAAACTGACTCTCTTTATCCCTCTCTCTCTCTCTCTCTCTCTCTCTCTCTCTCTCTCTCTCTCTCTCTCTCTCCTCCCTCCTCTCTCTCTCTCTCTCTCTCTCTCTCTCTCTCTCTCTCTCTCTCTCTCTCTCTCAACGACATGTCTCTCAATAAAAGGCATATGAAGTGATCGATTTGGTTTAACTGTTAATTCGTCACTCATCATAAAATGACATCAATACTACTTACTGACTGTGCTCCCTTAAATATTATAATTTCACTATTAATATATACAATTTATATCATCAAAAATATCTTCAACTTCACTTTATTTGCGTCTGCTGCAGGCTGCTCCATGCTACCGTAACTCTACGTTACCTACTACTTCAACTTAAAATAAACATCTGTTGTCGGTGGTTTGTATGCGATGACATCTTACAGTATGCAAGATATATTATCTGTGAATACATATCGTCCTTTTTCTACGCGAGACTTCACATCTAGTTAAAAACATCTCAGCAACCATTGGCTGGTCACCTACAGCGTCCGAGCACTCGCTAAGATTGGAGCTCGCCGACTGTCCCCGGGAAATTGTTGTCGACCGTTATATAGCCTTCCTGTTTTCTATGCACGGTTGCTAACAATACAGATATCCTTGAAAATTGTTGAGCCTGTAATCTAGTAGTTCCATATTTTAACAACCTAAATTCTAGATTGGGTTTACCCAATTTCCAAACAGTTTCCATGTTTATCCTGTCTCTGGAAAAGCTGCTACGAAAATTGATGTTATGTATAATAAAAAGATAACTACAAACATCAAGTTTATATAAACTAAACTCCTTAGATGGAGACGATATGTTTGTTCTACTGTCTGTGGGGGTCCGAATCCCATTGTCTGGGATTACGTATCTTGTCAACCGCACCTGAATAATCATCCCGCCTTATGACTAAAATAATATCCTGCTATATTTCCCATAATTGTGATAATCACGTCTGTTATCATTACGGGGTGTGTTTGCTCGCTTCATATCTTTTGGGCCAGACACAAATGTCTGTAAAAACAATACCGGCGGAATGAAACATACTTTCCCGTGATCAATTGTCAACGTTGTTCAAATTATTGCTTTGTAAGCGAACATATCATAGGTTAAGTCTCATGTAGTTCTTGGTAGTTAGTTAGTTAGTTAGTCAGTTAGTCAGCCAGCTAGCTATCTAGTCAGTTAGTTAATTATTTAGTTAGTTAGTTAGTTAGTTAGTTAATTAGTTAGTTTGGTTAGTTAGTTAGTCAGTTAGTCAGCCAGCTAGCTATCTAGTCAGTTAGTTAATTATTTAGTTAGTTAGTTATTTAGTTAGTTAATTAGTTAGTTTGGTTAGTTAGTTAGTCAGTCAGTCAGTCAGTCAGTCAGTCAGTCAATCAGTTAGTAAGTTAGGTAGCTAGTTAGTTAGTTAGTTATTAAGTTGGTTAGTTAGTCGACAGATTATCTTTATTGCACGTCGAACCACTCAGTCCATAAGTGCTCCGATCCCCTCCTCAGTAAATCCCGCAGCGTGTAGCGGCTAACAACACTAGTTCAGTGATTGTTTATTAATATTCCTTGGCTACCCGAGCAGTGTTCTTGTTTTGCGACACCCTGTTTAACATGTTGTTCTTGCAGTCTGACCATGGTTGCAGATTCACAGATCTCTTTTGGTTCACGCAAACGTCCTAACTCTCTTGGCACACTCAATATATCAGCCTGGTCCATGGCTTGTCCGGCTTTCACAGTAGCCTTACCTGCAAGCCTATCAGCTTGCTCGTTTCCTTGTACCCCCACGTGTCCAGGCAAGAAAATGAAACTAATCCTTGTCAGCCGGGAATTCTGTAGAGCCACCAACCACTGCTTTCGGACCCAGCCCTTCTCTATCTTCCTGAGCATACTCATCGAGCCACTGAGAAAGCATGCCCCAGTGAAAGTCTGTGTCTCTAGCCATGTTACTGCTTTAGTCACAGCCATGACCTCCATAGTCAGACTACTTGTAGTTACGGCAAAAGCTCCAGAATCTTCATTCACAACTCTCCCTACAAACTGAGCCGTGAAAGCCTAAGAGCTTCTAACGTGGCGAATTTCAGAACCATCTGTGTAAATAACAGCATCACCATCTAGAGCGTTCTCGAAAATCATGGCTTGAACTTCTGCTTCTACAGCAGCCGGACTTTGTTGTCGGCATTTTCTGTCTAGCTGGATGCAAACAGAAAAAAGATGTACAGCACTCTGAGAGTACTTGCACCCACTCCTCGCCACTAGTTGGATGCAAACAGAAAAAGATGTACAGCACTCTGAGAGTACTTGCACCCACTCCTGGCCGGGTTCTATGTCCTCAAGTGCTTCCATCTGCTTATGGCTGAGAGTCAGGATCGCCATCGCGTATTCAAAAACAGAAAGGACCAGACCCTGGTATATAAGACATAGATGACGCTGCTCACAGTTTGCCGCCGCCATCATTCTCATCGAGCCAGACCCCGCTTGGCTTTCATTAAAATCCTATCTATGTGCTCAGTATAAGCAAGGCTTCGATCAAAATGTATCCCCTGGTATTTCATTGCATTCGTTCTTTTCCACAACCTCAGAACACAGACTAACAACTGGTGTTGGAGTTTGCCCAATATGGTTATTCAAAGAGGACCTTGTCACTGCCGCCTTCGTTGGGTTGACCAGTGTATCAGCTTCACCACACCAAGTGCTTATGCGATTGAGCTCTTTTTGTAGTTCTTCAGCAACCTTCTCTCTATCCTTACCCTGACGATACACTAACACATCGTCGGCATATGACAGTGTTCTTCCGGGTCCTGTGATTTGCTCGTATGTGATTCTCTCTGTATAAACGTTGAACAACACAGGAGATAATGGCGATCCTTGTGGCAGGCCGGGATGTATTGTTGTTGGTTCAGAAGTCCAGCTGCCACATCTGAACACTAATTTTCGTTGGAAGAGGGCGGAAGAGATCCAGTGACGCAGGAATTGACTTATCTGGAGTTCAAGAAGCGGAGTAATAAGACGGTATGCATTCGATCCTGTTCTGACATAACTTCCACTGGATGCCTCAGTTGGAGCATGGGAGCAGGTAGTCACAACTAACTATAATAAAATAATAACTGCAGCATCGACTCTGCCACAATAAGTCTAGTCCTATAGCCAAAGACGCCTAGGCTGTCTTGTTCTTTACTATTCCATGAATCACCCTTCATATCTTTCCCCACACTACTTATTCACTCTAAAATTCTCCATGTGTTTTAGGCCATTTTTAAAATCTGTGGTTTCTACACAAAAAGACGAGGAAAGGCAAGATGGGCATACATTCAAATTGCTTTTTGGTACAGTCGTAATTGGAACTGGCTGCCGAAAATAAAGACGGGGCGCTTATAGGAATGTCCCGATTGCTTTGATATCGATTCTTGACTTATGTCAGCTCAACTCAAAAAACACAAGTCTATCTAGCTACCCTGTTATCCGATGTTTCCTAGCGCGTGTCGTATCCAGCATTGGCAGCTATCTGTTTAGATCTCACGAAAAGCTCTGTGTTATTGATTGTATAAACTATCTGTTTAGATCTCACTAAAAGTTATGTGTTATTGATTGTATAAACTGTTTAGATCTCACCAAAAGCTCTGTGTTATTGATTGTATAAACTGTTTAGATCTCACCAAAAGCTCTGTGTTATTGATTGTATAAACTATCTGTTTAGATCTCACGAAAAGCTCTGTGTTATTGATTGTATAAACTGTTTAGATCTCACCAAAAGCTCTGTGTTATTGATTGTATAAACTGTTTAGATCTCACCAAAAGCTCTGTGTTATTGATTGTATAAACTGTTTAGATCTCACCAAAAGCTCTGTGTTATTGATTGTATAAACTGTTTAGATCTCACCAAAAGCTCTGTGTTATTGATTGTATAAACTATCTGTTTAGATCTCACGAAAAGCTCTGTGTTATTGATTGTATAAATTATTTGTGTCTGTCTGTTTTGAACACGAACCATTAACGGACAATAAATAAAAACCGAAACGATGACGAAAATAATCTCGGATATTACAAGACCGTCATAAATAGTTTAGTAAAGTTAATAGCAATCGAAACTATTGGATGAGTGAGCTGAGGCTATGAACCAAATTGATTGATATTGTATATTACAGAGATGGAAGAATTGATAGGGAACTTGAGGCAAGATGTCAAAAGGCGAACGCAGTAACTTACCAACTCTCCCCACTGCTAAAACACCCAAGCATCACTATGGCACTAAAACGACAACTGATAAATTGCATGTTTATACCAACCCTCTGCTACCAATGCCAAACCTGGTCCCTAACAAGAGCACAGGAGAAAAAGATCACGACGTGCGAAATGAGATGCTTACGTAAGGCTGCCAATGTCACAAGGAGAGACAGAGTTCGAAACGAGAACATTAGAGCAATTGTAGGAACCACACCATGCCTGCAATACATAAAGAAGCAACAAATAGAGTGGTTTGACCACTTGATGCGAATGCAAACCGACCAGCTGCCTCTACGAGCATACAACGAACAGCACTACTGCCCTAGAGCAAGAGGCAGACCGAGAGTACGATGGATAGACAATATATCAGAGATCCTGAGGCAACACGGACTAACAACAACACGTGCAACACACCTGGCCCAGGATAGAAAACTGCGACTCCCCACTACGCTGTGAGGCAATTCTGGACAAGACAAGACAAGACAGAGAGCAATTGTGGTGCAGTGGTTAGCGATTGAGTCTCTTAGTTTAGCAGCTTGGTTCTGTCAGCTCCCTTACAAATTGTCGTGAAAGGGAGCCTTAGTGGTTGCGCACTAACGGCGTTACTTTCGGCGGAAAAGGGGACAGGAGAGTGAATGAGACGATAAATACATTTGGGTTATTCAAGGAGAGGCAACTCAAGGGTCCACATTTTATGGGGGCAAAGCTATATTAAGACTTCATGAGGCCCTAAGCTTATACAGCCCTGAGGCGTCTACCTTTGAAAATTACACCAGCTAATCTCTGAAAATTTAAAGAACAATTTTAATTTTTTGAGTCCCTGAAGCGTGTGAGGCCCTAAACAGGGATGATTACAACCGTTACAAGGAGACCTCGCCACTGTAGTGAATTTACATCCCAAAAAAGTAATACTATTTCTGTTTAAAATTACATCGGTTTACAGATTGACCCAGCTTTAAATAAGCATGAAGAAAAGTCCGGGGGTGTAAAGACGGCTGGCGTGACGTTAACTGCATCACCCACAAAATGGTGATTACTCTATAAAATATAGATTGATCACTATACGCCTAGTGCGCCCGAAGGCATGGGAAATGGGGAGCTATTTGATGAGCTGTAGATTATGGTTCGTCCATCGACAATTCGTAAACAGCCAAACAGTATTAAAATTCACCAGAGGGAAGTAACTCTTAAACTTCTACGTACTGGAGTTATCTTTTTTTTTTTTTTTTTGCAACCGGACAAAAGCACCTCACACAGAACCGCGCGCACGCGTCAAAGCGCGCACGCACACAGAACCACTCGCACTGCACACTCACTTCACAATAATTATTATTTCATCACAAAATAAATTCATTTCTTCTTCTCCATGTAATAAATAATACTGGTCCATTGCTTCCTAACTGATATTTCTCCCTAGCTCTACCCTGCTTCCATAAATCATATTGCTTTTTCTGTACAAAAATATTAATCTCTCTCTCTCTCTGTCTCTCTCTGTCTCTCTCTGTCTCTCTCTCTCTCTCTCTCTCTCTCTCTCTCTCTCTCTCTCCCTCTCTCTCTCTCTCTCTCTCTCTCTCTCTCCCATTAGTTATATTGCCGCCGATATACAAAAGTAAAATTACTCCCCCATTCTCTTTATTATTAATATTGTTCCCACTCTATCCTAGTAAAATTGATGTCTGTCTCTCACTCACGTTCTTTCTCTTATTAATAACATTGTTCTCTGTACATAAGTAACATCTCTGTCTGTCTGTCTGTCTGTCTGTCTGTCTGTCTGTCTGTCTGTCTGTCTGTCTGTCTGTCTGTCTGTCTGTCTGTCTGTCTGTCTGTCTGTCTGTCTGTCTGTCTGTCTGTCTGTCTGTCTGTCTGTCTGTCTGTCTGTCTGTCTGTCTGTCTGTCTGTCTGTCTGTCTGTCTGTCTGTCTGTCGGTCTGTCCGTCCGTCTGTTCGTTTGTTCGTCCTTCCGTCCGTCCTTCCGTCCGTCCGTCCGTTCGCCCTCTGTCCGTCTCACCCCTTCCTAATTTAAAAAAAAAAAATGCTGTCTATATAAATAAAGTTTCATCCTGTACATAAATATAACTATTGCTCTATTTGTCTCCTTCTATTCCTCCACCTGTACAGAAATATAACTATTGTTCTATTTGTCTCCTTCTATTCCTCCACCTGTACAGAAATATAACTATTGCTCTATTTGTCTCCTTCTATTCCTCCACCTATACAGAAATATAACTATTGCTCTATTTGTCTCCTTCTATTCCTCCACCTGTACAGAAATATAACTATTGCTCTATTTGTCTCCTTCTATTCCTCCACCTGTACAGAAATATAACTATTGCTCTATTTGTCTCCTTCTATTCCTCCACCTGTACATAAATATAACTATTGCTCTATTTGTCTCCTTCTATTCCTCCACCTGTACAGAAATATAACTATTGCCCCATTTGTCTCCTTCTATTCCTCCACCTGTACAGAAATATAACTATTGCTCTATTTGTCTCCTTCTATTTCTCCACCTGTTCCCCAAATAATATTAACTTCGTGTATCCTTTTAATAACACACAACTTCTCTCAAAAGACACCACCAAGAAGTGTTCGCTTCCGGAGCTGCTGACCTTTCTGTTGACCTCTCTGCTGAACTCTCTGTTGACGTCACTGCTGACCTATCTGGTCACTTTTCTGCTGACCTCTCTCCTGAACTCTCTCCTCATCTCTCTGCTGACTCGCCACTGACCTCTCTAATGACCACATTTTTACCTCACTGCTGACCTATGTGTTGACCTCTCTAATAATATCTCTAATGACATTGTTTCTGACCTGGCTGCTAATCTCTCTGCTAACTTTCTGATAACCTCTCTGACCTCTGTGCTGACCTCTGTGCTGACCTCTGTGCTGACCTCTGTGCTGACCTCTGTGCTGACCTCTCTGCTGACCTCTGTGCTGACCTCTCTGCTGACCTCACTGAGTACCTCTCTCTGATGACCCTCTCCAGGTACGGCCTACCAGTATGAAGAAGAGACCTCGAGCGACAGTGACGACGAGGTGCTCAAGCACTACGAGACGAGCTTGGTGAGGGCCAACAGTATCAGGAGCATCAAGAGCAGCCGAAAGAGCGGAAAAGGACGAGCAGACGTGCCCAACCGAGCATCTAGAGGTAAGCTACTCACATTGTGTTTATTGGAGTCCGTATTCCATAGTTGTGGATTTCAAGCTGTACGATAGACATGGCCAGTAAGACACCTTTGGGGGGGGGGGGGAGCCTAGTTGACCATGTTTTTTTTTTTTGGGGGGGGGGGGGGTGCCTAGTTGACCATGTTTTTAGTGCACTTGTATTCATGGCGAGGCGCACACGCCGTCTGGACGAGATAGATTCAATTCCCGGCATGGTAACTATAGCTTTTGATTTTTATGTTGTCTAGTGTGTTCTTCTATCTTTCTACTTCTTTCTATGAGTGTCTTTCAATACATTTTCTGTTACTTGAATAATTCATAATATTTAACAGCC
>CAJHNH020000868.1:749140-756640 GCA_905116865.2 Candidula unifasciata | reverse complement strand
CACTTCTAACAACTTTCCTGCTATGACGTTATTCACCATGCCACTATCTCCTGGTCATGTGTCACAATATAAATAACACTTCTAACAACTTTCCTGCTATGACGTTGTCCACTATGCCACTATCTCCTGGTCATGTGTCACAATATAAATAACACTTCTAACAACTTTCCTGCTGTGACGTTATCCACCATGCCACTATCTCCTGGTCATAATTCCCAATGTAAATAACACTTCTAACAACTTTCCTGCTATAACGTTATCCGCCAGGCCACTATCTCCTGGTCATAATTCCCAATGTAAATAACACTTCTAACAACTTTCCTGCTATGACGTTGTCCGCCAGGCCACTATCTCCTGGTCATAATTCCCATTATAAATAACACTTCTAACAACTTTCCTGCTATGACGTTGTCCACTATGCCACTATCTCCTGGTCATAATTCCCAATGTAAATAACACTTCTAACAAATTTCCTGCTATGACGTTGTCCACTATGCCACTATCTCCTGGTCATAATTCCCAATATAAATAACACTTCTAACAACTTTCCTGCTATGACGTTGTCCACTATGCCACTATCTCCTGGTCATGATTCCCAATGTAAATAACACTTCTAACAACTTTCCTGCTATGACGTTGTCCACTATGCCACTATCTCCTGGTCATAATTCCCAATATAAATAACACTTCTTACAACTTTCCTGCTATGACGTTATCCGCCAGGCCACTATCTCCTGGTCATAATTCCCAATATAAATAACACTTCTAACAACTTTCCTGCTATGACGTTATCCGCCAGGCCACTATCTCCTGGTCATAATTCCCAATGTAAATAACACTTCTAACAACTTTCCTGCTATGACGTTATCCGCCAGGCCACTATCTCCTGGTCATAATTCCCAATGTAAATAACACTTCTAACAACTTTCCTGCTATGACGTTATCCGCCAGGCCACTATCTCCTGGTCATAATTCCCAATATAAATAACACTTCTAACACATCCTATCTATTGAACCATTTCCAACTTTTCCGTGTTATTTGTTTCAACATACCGCTTTCCCTCTTTTCAAGATGTCCCTCTTTCCTGGACGACTTCTAACTTTCTCCCCATCGTTGTCCCCAACATACCACTTTCCATCTTTCAAGATATCTCTCTTTCCTGTACCATCCCCAAATAAACAGATGAATCCTTTCTCCAAAATATAAACCCTACATCCGACATGAACCCTACATCCGACATGAACCCTACATCCGACATAAACTCTACATCCGACATAAACCCTACATCCGACATAAACCCTACATCCGACATAAACCCTTCATCCGACATAAACCCTACATCCGACATAAACCCTACATCCGACATAAACCCTACATCCGACATGAACCCTACATCCGACATAAACCCTACATCCGACATAAACCCTACATCCGACATGAACCCTACATCCGACATGACCGACTTGCTCCCGAGCTACCGGAAACCTTTGCTTGCTGGCTGTCGTCTGACTGTCTCTCTAAAAGTTTTTTTTTTTTTTTCATGGAATCACCCTAACTGTCGGGGATTGCACAATCTGCTGACACGCAAGTTGTACACTTTTGTTGACTCTTTAGGTACTAAACCGCTCACCATGCGTCCTTTGGTAATTCAACAGATTTTTTTTTGGTTCGCCAATCACAAGTGATGATGACTACTCTTTCTTTCTTCCTTCCATCATGAAATGCAGTTGATTGTCCGTAAGTCCGCAGGTGACAAAACTATCACTTTTTCAATGTGTTCGTTTTTTGTAAAGTTCGGCATTCGTAGATAGATGACACACAAAATATTTGTCATTTGTAAACAATTTAGAATTGACAAGTTCACACTAAAGACACCAACCTATACACTTTTTAAAGATACAAAATGGTTTAAAAGTTCGTTTTCTCACAACTCGATATTTCTGTTTGTTGCGTGTGCAAAATTCTAAAATCTCAGCTAATATAAAGATTAGAAACATAGAATTTGGTGTTGATCCTCCTTAAACAATATTATAGGGACATGTTTATTTACAATAAAATTTTAGAAAGATTTTGTGTTCTAAAATTTTATTTTTGTCTTATGATGCAGAGGATGCACAGATGCATTATTCACTCTGAGGCAAGTGTGTGAGAAAGCCATTGAGTATAATACCAAACAGAATATTGTGTTTGTAGATCAGGAAAAGGCTTTTGATAAAGTGGATAGAAACAAAATGTGGTATATTCTTGAGAATTACGGGGTACAAAGACAGTTACTAGAGAACATCATAGCCATGTACCACACAAGCCAAAATGTATAGCCTTGCATTTAGAAGCGCTTGTCTACACTGAAAAGCTAGGTAATCTGATGCAATCTAAGTTGGAGGTCGACCGCATCTAGACGAGGAACTGCACACTGCAGAAAGTGGACATGAGATACAGATATGGTCAGACAAAGAAACCGCAATTTCCGGCAACGGCTATGAGGGGAGTTTTGATCAGACAAGAGAGATGAGTCTAAGGAGAAGTTATGTTAGCGTCCTAGAAATGAGATAGATAAATTGTGCATGGGTTCTGGACAACGTGAGCTGTTTTAATTTTATTATTGAAAAAAAAAGTATTTGGAGCTTTTTATTTGTGTTGGACATTGTGAATGCAACCGATGACTTTTTAGGTAGAAATAAAGGGAGATATATAAGAGCCCTAATAAGCAGTTCCCTTAATTTGATGAAAAGGAAAAGACTGAAGCGTTAATCTGTATCCCAATAGGGTGTTGCGAAGAAAGATATTTGTACCAACTAAATCGAATCATTGCATTTATTTCCCCCACCTCACATTATAAAACAAATCCATAGACTGCAGCTGTTCTTAGAGCTGTTTTTTGTTTGTTTTGGTAGCATTGTCTCTAGATTTTCCATTCACTAGAAAATGGACAAACACTAATACCATCCAGAGTGTTCAATTAGTAGTATCACTTGGGGGGAAAGTCGCTCGCCTGCGGATCGGAGGGTCGTGGGTTCGAGTCCTCGGGGAACCAAGCTTTCTTCAAAAATTACATTGGCTCCAAGGTCGACCCCGCTTTAAGTGGGTACTAGATGCAGTCATGGAAAGTATAGGCGGCCGGTGTGATGTTGACCACATCATCCATCAAGTGTCCATCAGTTGGTCTATAAAATATAGGTCTAGCCCTATGTACCCAATATACCTGAAGGCGGGGAAAACGGGTCCTTTACTTTTACCTACCTGGAGAAAGGTACACAGAAAGTGATGCTCCTGTTTGAAAGGACTAACAAAAGGGTGCGGTCATCGAGTACCTGCTGGGCAGTATTGTCTCAAACGGAAAGAGGGGATTAAGAAGCACTAATGGATTTCCCCCCACTGTGATATCAAGGATGAGATTGCAGCACTAATGGATTTTTTTCCAACTGTGATATTAAGGATGATTGCGGGACATCGGGAGCCTCTCTTGGCAGTGGTGAAACGTCGCAAGCTAGCTTGGTTTTTGCACGTGGTCAGAAATGATTCGATTGCAAAGACTGTACTGCAAGGAACACTGGGGGGGGGGGGGGGGGGGGGGGGAACACTGGTTAGTCGAGAAAGAGGAGGGCAAAGAAGAAAAGAAGAACCTGGAATGACAGCATTAAGAAATAGACAGGACTAAGCTATCATATCACAACCCTAATGGGCCAAGGGTTATGTTATGTTATTAAGGATGAGATTAGAGCAACTAATGGATTTTTTTCAAACTGTGATATTAAGGATGAGATTGGAGCTCTAATGCAACATTCTTAAACTCATTTCTTCCTCTTCTTCTTATCGTTGACCGGCTCTAAACTCCGACAGAAAGTTCGAGTTTTTCGTAATTTTTCTAGACTTTGTTATTGTTCCAGATCTTGACTTTTGCATGCAAATCCATTTTACAGATCTGGTTTATTTGTATGCAGACTGTTGGTTCTTCACCTCTCGGGCAGATATACTTTGTCTTCAAAGAGTTTTACTCTGATTGGTCGTCGTGAACGACATGCGTTTTAGAAGGGAGAACTATGGGTCCACCCTACACCCCCCTTCCTACCCCCCCCCCCCACGCAACCCCCACCCCCACCCCAACGTAAATGGGATACAGACTACTACAGAAGAAAAATAATATAAATGATCAGATTGTTTCGCTAATAGATGTTTGGTTGTATATTTAATTTCTTCCACGCATTTATTTGTGTTGTAAAAGTATTGCTTGCCTTTTTATACTATTTGTAACAACCCTGTCTGACTTCTACCACCGCGTCCCCATTATACCTACATTGCTATCTACATACAGTTAAAAGCTTCCATAGGTCCCGGCATGCAACTGTGATGAAATACTTGATGATATACTGATGCATAAAACCTAAATGTTGCCAAAGCCCTTTGAAAGCGAGTGAACAGTACGGCGGTACAAACAGATCATCATAACACAAACAGATCATCATAACACAAACAGATCACCATAGCACAAACAGATCATCATAACACAAACAGATCATCATAACACAAACAGATCATCATAACACAAACAGATCACCATAACACAAACAGATCACCATAGCACAAACAGATCATCATAACACAAACAGATCATCATAACACAAACAGATCATCATAACACAAACAGATCATCATAATATGGAAATAATGGTACAGCGGGCAGTGACCAGAGAATTGTGTGGCCACTCAATACCCAGAGGCAACACAGGCGTAGAATCAGACCTGCTAATATCGTAATAGGACATTTCATCTGGCTGCTGAAGATGGGATGGAGTGCTTATGGAAATAACCCGGGTTCTGATGTCATTGTTTTTGTTTGTTTGTTTGTTTTAAACTCAAGTCACTGCCACTAACCTATCTAACTATGTAGATGAATCCAATCCTTGAAGTGACTTTCATTCAGGGAGATTGGGTTATAGTCTGCTTGATTTAACCTTGACTTCCGGCCTATAATGAGGATAGGCTTCGCAGAATGTTAAGATTTGCAGTTATTGTTGCTTCCCTCAGCGCTTTGCTAATGCAGTTTCCGCTTAAGGACCTTAGTCTACGGTTTCTCTGCTTGAGCTACTGAGTTTAGTGCTTGGTGCAGCCCTGTGAGCTGAGTTTTCCTGTAAAATGACTTTAATTTGTGCAGCGGCTGTGTCGTGGTATTCAATATGGCCGGTAGCCAGTTTACGTAATTATGTAATAATTCTAGGTGTGTATAGGAACCAACTTATTGTGTCGGACTACTTTCATCAAGGACAAACTGCATTTTTGGTGGCGACTGTTGGCTTTCGCGCCTCTAGCAACTTAGTTTTTTTTTTTTTTTTTTAGTAAAGTACCCTTTTCCACGTCTTTAGGCGTAAAAGGCATATGGGGCTACATCCTATGTTTGTATAGACCAATCGGCACAAAATGGGTGATGTGGTCAGCATCACGCCGGCCGCCTCTACTTCCCGGAACTGCACCCGGTACCCACTCATGGCTGGGTCGACCTGGGAGCCAAGGTCATTTTTGAAAAAAGTCCGGCTCCTTCAGGAGCGAACCCACAATCTTCCCATCCGCGGCGAGCGTCTAGCTGCTCCGCCACGGGATTCCCCCCCCCCTCCTTTTTCTAGCAACTTAAATACGCATTAACTGCGTGCTCTTATTTCTGGATTGTTTTGCGACTTGTTTGTTCACCAGTTTTTCAAATGGAACAGTGAGGGATACTTCATTTGATTTTCACAGGCACAAGAACTTTGTAAGTTTTGGGAAATCTGATTGCAGTAAAGTTGAAACCTTGACTAAGACTTTATTTAACCTTACTTTCTGTGCCCTTCCCTTTCTAATTTGTGGATCTAAATATTAGTCATTTAGGGAAATGAAATATTTCCACCTGACCATGTCAAGTTAATGCTACTTTTAGCATCTAAAAACCCGAATGCTTATTAAAACGAACGGATCTAATTCACTAAACTTGATATCACATGCATTAATAAATATCTTTAAGGTTGTCACAAAAATGTAAAAACCGAATCAGCGCTGGATGAAAACCAATTTATTTTCTGTAAACATATCGGAGTCGATATTTCTATTAGGTTTTTTTTTTTTTTTTTTCATGAATAATTATGCAACAAAAAAGTAAGAAAAAAGAAAAACTAATTATCTGCATCGATGATTTAAACAGGCTGTTGATTAGATGCCCACGATACTTTTGAAACTAATGCTGCAGGTGGCGATAGAGAAAGGGACGCTTGACCGATTTTCTTTATATGTACTTAACAAACAAAGAGTTCAACACTTGTAGCAGGGAAGGCATAATTTGAGCAAGGTTGCTGTGCACATCATCATGAAGTGCCTTGCCATCGTGCGTAAGCAACCTTCTTTCCATTTTGCTGACTCCAATAAGCTATTGGAAGTCGCCGTAGTGTAGCGGCTAGATGCTCGCCGATAGATCGGTCGCCGTGGTGTAGCGGCTAGATGCTCGCCTATAGATCGGTCGCCGTGGTGTAGCGGCTAGATGCTCGCCGATAGATCGGTCGCCGTGGTGTAGCGGCTGGACTCTTGCCAACAGATCGTGCTATAACGGCTAGACTCTGGCCTACAGATCTGTCACGTGGTATAGCGGCTAGACTCTGGCCTACAGATCTGTCACGTGATATAACGGCTGGACTCTTGCCTAAAGATCTGTCACAGTGTATAACGGCTAGACTCTGACCTACAGATCTGTCACGTGGTATAACGCCTAGACTCTTGCCTACAGATCTGTCACATGGTATAACGGCTAGACTCTGGCCTACAGATCTGTCACGTGGTATAACGCCTAGACTCTTGCCTACAGATCTGTCACATGGTATAACGGCTAGACTCTTGCCTACAGATCTGTCACATGGTATAGCGGCTAGACTCTGGCCTACATATCTGTCACGTGGTATAACGGCTAGACTCTTGCCTACAGATCTGTCACATGGTATAACGGCTAGACTCTGGCCTACAGATCTGTCACGTGGTATAACGGCTAGACTCTTGTCTACAGATCGTGCTATAACGGCTAGACTTTGGCCTACAGATATGTCACATGGTATAGCGGCTAGACTCTGGCCTACAGATCTGTCACATGGTATAACGGCTAGACTCTGGCCTACAGATCTGTCACGTGGTGTAACGGCTAGACTCTGGCCTACAGATCTGTCACGTGGTATAGAGACTAGACGTTGACCTACAGATCGGTCGCCGTGGTGTAGCAGCTAGACTCTGGCCTACAGATCAGTAGGTCATGGGTTCCTGATGGAGCTGGAACTTTTTCAGACATGACCTTGGCTCTGAGGTAGACCCAGTTTTGAGTTTATAGCATGTACAGTCCTGGGAAGTAAAGGCCTCTGGCGTGGTGTTAACCACATCATCCACCATGTACCGATTGACCTATAAAATATACATCTAGCCTTATATGCCCAATACGCCTGAAGGCGTGCAAACAGGTTCTTTACGGGTCCACTTGTAAAAAGTTATTGTTGATG
>CAJHNH020000868.1:721956-749123 GCA_905116865.2 Candidula unifasciata | reverse complement strand
GATGACTTTACTGATATGTAGGTTTTCCTCTGGGTCACAGTACTGAGTATTTAAGTTACTGATGACTTTACTGACATATAGGTTTTCCTCTGGGTCACAGTACTGAGTATTTAAGTTACTGATGACTTTACTGACATATAGGTTTTCCTCTGGGTCACAGTATTGAATATTTAAGTTACTGATGACTTTACTGACATGTAGGCTTTCCTCTGGGTCACAGTACTGAGTATTTAAGTTACTGATGACTTTACTGACATGTAGGCTTTCCTCTGGGTCACAGTACTGAGTATTTAAGTTACTGATGACTTTACTGACATATAGGTTTTCCTCTGGGTCACAGTATTGAGTATTTAAGTTCAGCTTGCGGGGTAGGCACTACTGAAAAGGAACATTGTATAGAGGCGTTATGACCTGGTGCTTGTTTGGCTTTTTCCGGCGGCTTACAGATCGGCAACCAAGCAGCAACAGGGCACCAGCGCAGCGACCAGCACGAGGCAAGCCAAGCACCAGCAACATTCAGCTAGTACCCGTCGATATCATCACAAAGAGATCTGGATCACACCAGAACCAAAAACCACAATCACCGCATCACAGCAAGGAAGCAAACAACCCTAATATCAGGTGTGGCTACACACCACAAATAAAAGGAAACCATATAAGACAGCTAAGGAACCTTTTTCGATATAGCAGGCCTCCGGGCGGCTGAAAGAGGATCAATTTTGGAATTTTTGTTGGACAAATTGGAATTGGAATTGGTAGGCACTACTTTCCCTGCAAGATGTGGTTTTGACGACGTATTACGACTGTTACTATTACTGCAGCGGCTACCGCTGCTACAACTCCTACCACCGTTACAACCGCTGCCACAACTCCAACCACCGATACAACCGCTGCCACAACTCCAACCACCGATACAACCGCTGCCACAACTCCTACCACCGTTACAACCGCTGCCACAACTCCAACCACCGATACAACCGCTGCCACAACTCCAACCACCGTTACAACCGCTGCCACAACTCCAACCACCGTTACAACCGCTGCCACAACTCCAACCACCGATACAACCGCTGCCACAACTCCAACCACCGATACAACCTCTGCCACAACTCCTACCACCGATACAACCGCTGCCACAACTCCTACCACCGATACAACTGCTGCCACAACTCCTACCACCGATACAACTGCTGCCACGACTCCTACCACCGATACAACCGCTGCCACAACTCCAACCACCGATACAACTGCTGCTACTGCTGTCACTGATACCATTAAAATTAACTATTTTTTAACCTGAAAACCACTTTTTTTTTACTAAACATTTAGCATTTGTTAGAATAGGCCTTGGGTGCTTCAAACGTGGCATATTTTAATGAGTGCGTGCGGAAAGGGCAAATATCGCAGCTTTTTTTTTTTTTTTAAACGGGCGCACCTAAATCAAGTCTTACTCGGAAACGAAAAAAAAGGAGAAGGAAGGTAAAGGGAAGGAAGAGATGGAAAAATAGGATGATCAAATAGCTTAAGGAAAAGAAGACAACGTTCTACAAGAATTATCAGTATATAGGTGAGCCTGTGTGTTTGCGCGCGAGAGCATGTGTGTGTGTGTGTGTGTGTGTGCGGGGGAGGGAGGAGGGGGGTGTTTATGTAAATTCCCTGCGAATTAAACTTACATTCAGCCGATTATTTCACAATCAAAATGACAGAAAAACAGGAAAGGGATTAAGGTCACCATTTTTGCGCAAGTGGGTTGACAAATATTTGCTGTTTTTTTAACCTCTCTCTTTTTATTGTCTACTCAAAAACACTTCTAACTTTGACCCAAAGTATAATGTCTGACACTTTATTTTATAGCTTTCAAACGATATATCTGTACCCTCTCCACGATGAAGATTGGCTACAGTCTACCACTATTGTCTTTGAAAATATTAGATAGTGAAGCCCTAGTCCTTTCACAGTGTGACTCTCGTACCACTGTCCGAAAACTGCGAGACCGATTCCTTCTTTACTTCCTTGTTTTGCTACAGAATCGTCAATTTCAACCAGCTTTCCCTAATACGGAGCTTTAGTTATAATTGTGACTAGGTAATTTGCGCCAGATTAAATGGCTTAGCTTTGCTTGCCACCAAGTAGCCCTGAACAGAACTCCTGCAGTGTTGATGCGATCAAAAGAGACAGACCCAAATACTGTCCCTAACAGTGACGAAGTCGTTTACCGTCGAGCCAATAGGCGACTCGGTCGCCGATAAAACCGTCCACTTCAGGGAACGACCCTATTTCTCGTTGCTCATGAAACTGTTAACCGCATTTAGTAACCTCTAAGCCGCGGAGCGGCATTTCCTTTGCACCAAGGCTATTTAACTAAGAAGAAACTCGACAGGGAAGCATGTACAGCAGGAGTCTACCAGTCATCAGTAGAAATAACCTCTCGTCGACAAATGTTTGGGCCCACGAGCTCCTAGACATTTTAGAGAGTGGGCCCACCGGAGTTCATGAGCCTTAGGGTTGATTTTCTCCTGCTGAGCTTATTACCGGATGTTCTCGGACAGGAACAAGACGAATTCGGTGACTTTGCAAGAGGTACTGTGAAATACTATATTTACATAGTCGCTGCGGTAGCATAATTAGAGCACTCAGCATACCTGGACTACCAAGTGGCAAGCTTACGGTTGGTATATCGGACACATCGTTTGCGCTCAGTTCCTCGCAAGCCTAGTTGTTTAATCACATTGTAAAACGAATTAGAAACGAGACCTCTTGCGCCTACCTGATGGCGAAGATTCTTACTGTGAACACTTCGTCTCTCCTCAGACCAGCCGCTAAGTGACTGTACTTCTCGAGCTTGTATATGTGGCTTTCGTCCATTTGCGACTCATACGGCACTGTCAGCTCGATCAGGATGAGCTGACGTTTCCGCAGAGTGTAGGATTATGTCGGGTCGCAGACCAGTTTTTCGGATTACCTCAGGGTACTTTTCAGTCAACCGCCAGTAACCAGTCCCTCGCACTGTCAAGAATCGATGGAGCGTATGCGACTTGTTGAATTTACCTTTATAAATCTGCCGAGCCTTAAGGAAGCGAACGGGGACGACGGTAGGACTGGCCAAAGCATTGGCCCTCATCCTAGCTTGGGTCCACAACGGCCGCTAACTCTTTCAGCACCTTGTTGTGGCGCCAAGTGTACATGCCCTGACCTAGGGCTTTTCTGCACGCTGACAATACGTGCTAGAGCGTCTGTTTAGCTCTACATAGCAGGCATGTCGGGTCGTTAGTCGCACTCCACTTTACCATGTTAATACCGGACCGTAATACATCGTAGGCAGATCGTACGATAAAGCTCAGTCGCAGCGGGACCATTCGCCAGATCTCACCCCATGTGAGTACTCGTGGCAAGGCCATCTCTAGGCCGATCCACTGGCCTTGCTGCGACTGTTTGGCGGCTTTCTGGACCCGAACCTCGTTTTCGGTGTCCCTAATCTGCTGTATCACCGTGTCTCAGTGCTCTTCGGCTGTGGCTTTGGACCACTGTCACAACCCTGTGAGTACAGTCAGTGGCGGAATGTACCACACCGTAAGGTGTGCGTGTTGAGGTGACACCCCAGGGTTGACACAAAGGTCAGGGCCGTGACTGGTCAAGTCTGTTCTGTTATTGCACGGTGAAACCAGCGCTCAGGATAAAGCGCTTGGCCACCGCTTGGCCACGACAAGAAAGAGTAAACTTTGTTGTATACAAGTCCGCAACACGATTACCCTTTTTGGGACTGAGCTGGTGAACGGGGTCAAGAGACAGGAGGTGGAGAGAACACAGGACATTCGGTGTGCGACGGTCAGACGAAGCAGACGTTTTGCGAGACAGTGATAGTGTATTTGAGTTAGGATATTTCTGTTAGTGACTGCATAGATTATTTACAGTGTCCTGTTAGAATAGGATAGTTTTTGTGCTGTGTATTTAACTGGTACAAGGTATTGTGTTGTTTCATAAGAAGTAAATAGTGTCCAGTTACTTCTGACCAGTTAAATCAGTTAGGTACATGTTCTGTGAGAGAATGTCTAGCCTTGTCATACTGATCCTGCACTAGACAGAGGTGGTGACGTCTGGTAGGTCAGCGTGGCGATAGAAAAGAGCGTATCTCGCCGTGCTGTGGTTTGTACACCAGGTGATTGCTTGTAGAACGTACTGGGGAACGAGGCGATTGTAAAGCCCGTTCGGCCAGAGGGTCCAAGCAATAGGTGGCAACACAGCGGGAAGTCAACTGTCTATTGTATTACCTGTACTGGCAATAAAGATTGTCGTGTGTGCTCTGTGTGCGTTCGGGTTCAGTGTGTGTTAAAGGTTAGTCTGTCTGTCATAGGCCCAGTTACGAGCCACGGACCAGCAAGGTCACCCAGAGGTCTGTGACAACCACCAACTTACTTTCCCGTGCCCTTGGCCTCGACGATCGGTTTGAGTGTAACCCATCACTTCTCTTAATTTTAGTGCATTCTGGGCAGATTCGATCTCATCTAGGACTTTCCATTTCAGGCCTGTCTTTAGAGCGGGCTGGACAGCAGTGGCAGTTCAGTCTGAAAACTCCCGCAACAACATGCTTTGCGAACTTTCAACTCTTCGGTTATTGATTCTAACGGGAGTACCAGCTTCGTCTGTTTACAATACAGAGCCACATCAGTCAGACAAGTTGGTACTCCAAACCACTTTCTCATGGTTGTGTTGATTTTACGCTCCATTGCCCCCATTGCCGTCATCGTCACTTCTTAGACGAGCAGCGGCCAGAGGAGCTTTGGGATCAACATAAATTGTAGACACCAGACCTTAAACTTTTCGATCAGCCTACTACGCTCGATCGCGAGCTGGCCTGTAGCTCGTGTATTCGCCTGACCTCCGCTCTATCAGATAACTTCGAATCGTAAACGCGACCAAGGCTCTTCACCGGTTCCTCTAGAGCCGTGGGGATCCGATTCCTTGCCACCGTAAAACTGATCGCCGCCACCTTACCTTTTAGGATTGACAGACTCCTCGACTTCTGCGGTTTGAATTGCATACCGCTCCATTGGGCCACCTCATCCAATCTTTTCAGAATCATGCGGGCAGACTATTCACTGCCCGTGATTATAGTCGTGTCATGCATAAACGCACGTAGTGGCGGCATCCAGTGATCCCCAATCTAAAGGTCCTGTCTGTAGCGGCCGCCCCGTCTAACATGACCTGCATGGCCATAACGAAAAGTATTGGCGAGATCGTACATCCCATAGCTATCCCATACTGGAGCTCAGTCCATCTCGTAGTAAACGTCGGGATAGAGAAGCGCAACGCCTGTGCATTTGACGTGTATACGAGCAAGATTTCAAGCCTAAAAGCACCAGGAGTTGGAAGAATACTGACTTTTGCGGATGATATGCTTGCATATAGGCAGGGGGAGGAGAAGGAACAAACAGCCCGGGAGCTACAAGCGACAGTAGACAAAGTAACTGAGTGGTGTACAGCAATGAGGGCTGTCGTCCACCCGGAAAAGGCGTCTGTTTTGTGGTGTTCTCGGGACAACAGAATCGTTAAAACTAATGTCCCAAGTCTCACAATAGATGGTAGAAGCGTCAACAGAGAGAGCAAACTGAAGAATCTGGGAATTACATTTGACAGAAGCCTGTCCTTTAAGGACCATGTGAAGAGTGTTGTGACGAGATGCCAAAAAGGACTTAGTGCACTTTAGACTATGGCTGCAATTGACTTAGAGCAGAGAATGCTTTTCAAGAGGGACGTTTAATCAGAATGCTACTGGCACCATTAGTATCGGAACTCTGCACTGGCTGCTAAAGATGGGGACGGAGCGCTTATGGGAATGCCCGAGTGCTGTGATGTCTGTTCTTGAATCAAATCACATCACGTTGCAGAACCAACTTCAGCATTTGTTGCTGTTTGTGATTTCACTAGACAGTTTTTACATTCAGGTGTTTTCCATTGCTGTCTGAACGATCAGCTGTAGATACCACAGTCAAAACTAATACAAGACAAGGGGGTTTTACCACCAATTGAACAAGTTGACTGCTTGAACAAGTCCATGGAGAAAGTGGTATCAAAATCTTACTTCTCACATTTTAAACATTCTTAGTTTCATTCTGAAGTTGTAGTGTTTGCAACAGTTCACACAATATGCCTCAATGTGAGTATTGAAAGATAGAGTGCCATGTTTTCTCGTAGTATTTCACCAAGACACAGGTTGGGAGCCGCCATGATGTATCGGCTAGACGCTCGCCTACGGATCGGAAGGTCGTGGATTTAGGTCCTGACAGCGCCATACTTTTTTTCCAAAATGATCTTGGCTCCTAGGTCCACCCAGGGTGGGTACCAGATGGAGTCCTGGGATTGGCCTATGAAATATAGGTCTAGCCCTATTTGCCCAATACGCCTCAAGGTGTGGAAAAGGGTCCTTCACTTACTAAACTTACCGGTATGATGTTTTATGAATCCCTTCTGGATGAATTCTTAAATAAATTGCGTGTGATGGTTTTCCCTTTTCTTCCACATTCACATAGTTGCTTTGGACATCGCATGTGTTGTTATTTTCCAGCTACAGAATCAATGCCAGAATTTGATAGGATGAGGTCCAAAGATATATAAAGACCGAAGGCTCATACCATTTTAGATTATCCCAGTTAATTTCGGAAAACTTGAAAAAAAAATATTAGGTAATAAAAGGTAGAAGTTGATGTATATCAAACTGATTGTTATTATTTTGTTGGTTTTTCAATTTAAATCGGCTACAGGTTAGAATAAATAAAAGCCTGAGATAAATACCCAAAATACTATTAGTAAAATTATAACATTGCTGGGGAACTTGAAAAAAAAAATTGCATTTGTAAAAAAAAACAATAGGAATAATTAAGGCCCCTCCAGAACTTAGATCCCTTTAATGTAGCTTGGTTACCAGATTTGTCCACATAATTCATTCAATACTCTGCCTCCTGAGGGCCACAGTAGATAGTCAGTGTGCTTGCCTGTCGAACCAGTATTCATATTGTTCTTCTTCTTCAACTTCTTCTTTTTCTTCTTCTTCCTTCTTCTTCTTCTTCTTCTTCTTCTTCTTCTTCTTCTTCTTCTTCTTCTTCTTCTTCTTCTTCTTCTTCTTCTTCCGTTTTGAAGATCTGGCTTATTTTAATGTAAGCTATTGGTTTCTCTCATCTAAGGCAGACTCACCCGACTTCAAAGGAATACCCTAATTAGTCGACTTTTACTACAGGCCAGTTTCATTTTTTATGTCTTTTTATATGTTTTTTTAAATTTTTTAAAATGTTTTTATATGTTTATATATATATATATATTATATGCTATATATATATATATATATAGCCATACATTGGCCCACAATATCTATATATATATACCTATATATATATATTGGGTTGAACGGCATTCATGTGCTATGTATATATGTATGTGCAAAGCCAGTTTACATGGCCCACAAAACCTAGTCGCAATTATAACCTAAAGCTGCCCCTTCCGGATTGCTGGTTGAACGGCACGATTGGTCTTTTTTTTCTTCTAATTTGTTTCTAGCCAGACACTTACCTACCTACGAGGTGCTGCACTATGAGACACACTTAAAAGTCACCGAAACTGTCTGTTCCTCAGTTCATTTATGAAAAGAAAATATTGAACACCAGTGATTTGGAGGGTTTATTGGGAAGGGAGCAGACATGTAGGATATATATACACACACATACACACACATATATAGACATACATGTACAATTACACACATACACACACATATATATAGACATACATGTACAATTACACACACACACATATATAGACATACATGCACAATTACACACACACACACACACACACACACACATACATATAGACATACATGTACAATTACACACATACACACACATATATAGACATACATGCACAATTACACACACACACACACACACACACACACACACACATACATATAGACATACATGTACAATTACACACACACATATATAGACATACATGTTTAATTACACACACACATATATATATAGACATACATGTACAATTACACACACACACACATATATATATATACACGAGCGCGTTTGCATGCCCATGTGGGAATGTTTGTATACGTGTGTGCATATACACATATGTCTTGAGTTGAGTTGAGTTGAATCAAGAATTGACATCACAGCACTCAGGCTATTCTCATGCTTGCTCCGTCCTCAACTTCAGCAGCCAGCGTTTAGTTCCAATACTGATGGTACCGGACACAATCTGCTTATATGTCCGTCTTGTCTTTACTCTAAGTGTAGTGAGCCCGAATACACACATGTCTGTACACGTATACATTTAAGGAAAACCACCGTGGCTTAGCGGCTAGACGCTCGCGAAACAAATAGTTTATTTTAATTTAAAAAAACTACGACGTCTGTGAGGATTCCTAAGATGAACGTTGGTAAGAGCAGCCAATGTGTTGGTTTTTGCTGTCAGACAGGAATCCACCCATGAAGATTGCGCAGCATAGAAGTGAATGACGGAATATGCTTTTAGTGCCTACACTTGGTAAAGATAATGATAATCGTCTTCCTCTTCTTCATGTTCACCGGCTGTAAATTCCGGCGAGAAGTTCTGATTATTCCTCAACCTTTGAACTTTAGTCTTGTTCAGGAACCTGAGTGTTGAGTGCACATCCGTTTTACAGATCTAAATATTACGTATGCAGATTGTTAGTTCCTTGCCACTCAGGTAGATTAACAGACTTTGAAGGAGGCCTCCTATCAGTCGTTTCGTACGACATTCTTGTTGGGGAGGATGATGATGGTGGCGATGGCGATGTTAAAATGGTAATCCACACACCCGAACGGTTCCTATGCCTTCACTTGCTGGGCCAAGTTCTGATCTAGACACATGATATAAGAATGGTGGGTAGTGGCCAGATTTTCTAATAAACGTGGCCTGATGTATTTTCTAACAGATAAATACCCCAGAAGAGAAACCCTTTATCATGCCAGCTGGCAGTCCCCACGATCCTCAGCTGTATCTAACATAGATGCACCGCTCCCTTGGCCACTGATTTATGATTACATAAAATTCATGCAAAACGAAACCACAGTTAAATGATATAGCTCCTAGGCAGCACAAGTGCCAAAACATAACGCTCCCAAAGAGCAACGCTGTGGAAGACAAACAGGCAGTTCAGCTGAACCTTGTCAGTCTGCATTTCTGGAATCGAGGAACTGGGCATGTTTACGGAATACATTAATCGGTAATTGTAGACAAATTTTTTTTTTCTTCCTACATTATCAATCTGCCCTAGAAGAAAACAATTTTTACCACCACATGAAGTGGGTAGGGTATACTGCGGAGTATATTTGCTGCCGCTCAGTTTTATTTTATTTTCTTTACTAGATCAATTAACTTGTAGGCAGTGATGGGCACTCATATGAATACAGTAAAAAAAAGAACGTGCATAGATTACATATAGGGTGACCATGATATCTTGAGCTGAAAACGGGACACACGAGGCAAATTAGCCAACACCCCCCCCCCCCCCGTCTCAAACTCACGCCCCCCCCCCCCCCCAAATATACAACATATAATTTTTATTATTACTATTATTATTTGTATTATTATGATTGTGATTATTATTATTATTATCATCATCATCATCATCATCATCAATCATTAAAGAATTCATACATTTTAAGAACATGGCAATATATAGGCCTTTACATTATATAAGCCATGAAAATTATTTAATTTGAAACTGTTTTTCTCTAGATAATTGCATGTTTTGTTTTTATTTGCTCAATTAAGGATATGCGGCGTCCGTGGCTTAGGCGTTGCGAGTCCGACTCGTGATCCAACGTAGCGCGATCGAAACCCACTGCTGGCTGCGTGGATTTTTATCGTAGTATGGGGCGTCGCAGGTCGACCCAGACTAAAATGGGTACCAGGATGGCTGTCCTTGGAAAGTGAAGACGGCCTGCGTATTTCTGACCACATTACCCATCTCGTGCCAATTGGTCTGTAAAAATATGGGACGCTCTGCCCATATACCCGATGCGCCTAAGTAATAATGGATCTTTACTTATTAAGGATATGGAAAGAACAAATCTTTCTGGACTGGAGTTTATTCCCATATTTGATTTTTGAGTACCGAAGAGATGACCGGGGAACACTAAAAACAAAACGGACTCTTCCTGTGAAAGCGGGAGGTGTGGTCACATTAATTAGAATAGACACAGAACCTTTCAAATAGTTCAAGCTAGTAATACGTTTCTGGCAAACCATAGGTTAAACTAACACTTATAACTATAGCTGTACCGAATATTCCCTTCGTATTCGCTTCGGGGCAGAATAGTGGACCTAATAACAATTCGGTGTGACTTGACGGGTGGTTTAAATGTTTATGTTGTTGAATAGGGATGTTCCTCTCAACCCATTCCCTCCACCAGATTAACCGAACTAAAATCTGAGCTATGTTGCTCTCAGACAAAGTCCTGGATATCCAAGAAAACAGCCATATTGGCTCTTTAAGTACTTTAACATTAGCTGAACTTGGTACCCACAAGAGAAGGCAAGGAATTTTAGATGTCTATCATACTTAATGAATTATTAGACAGGGCAAGTGATTCCTCCGTCATCTACCTTCTCCCGGTGTTATTATTAATAATTAAAGAATTATTATATTATTTGAGACTCCACCAAATGTTATTCTATCCTAACAGTTTAATTAAACATGTAAGAACAGACATTTGGAATTTAACAAACTATGTAGTTTAAAACTTGACATACAGCTTTATTTACTACAATGAAATTCCCAGTTTGTTGATTTACACAAACAGTGACTGGTTAATGAAAGTGATACGCTTCAGCGAGACAAACAGCTCGGGGTTTAGAGTGGTATGATAATGATGATAAAAGGTTAACATAAAGGGGTTAACTCAACTTATAAGCCTCTGACAGCCGTGAGGAACTGTCAAGCTTGTCCAACTCTTCCTTGCCTGTTGTCTGCCTGTTTCAGCTTATTCTACACTTCATCCCCACCTCGTTCTCCACATCGTTCTCCATCTCGTTCACCACCTCGTTCTCCACCTCGTTCCCAGCTGGCCGTGTCTAACACAATGTAGGCTACTTCATGGACTGATCGTCACATGGGCGCTGTAATCATGGAAAGAAAACACATACGTGTAGTATCTTGACTTACACTAAGAATACATGTATTAATTATTACAACATATAATAATAAGATATAGCCCATCACTCCTCCTCATATTCCACATCCTCTCCAGTCTAGTCTGAAGGTCTTTTGTCTTACATGGGCGTCACATATCCTGCCTTCCCTCCAATGCTATGTCATGATAGTTGACTTTCTAAGTCTGTTGTCCGTCATCACTCAGACTTCCCACTGGCTGACATTGATATTACATGACCACGTGGAGCAGGTTATGTGCTGAAAACTCAAACAATTTATATGTGCACTCTGTCCTGAATATTATCTTTCAGTGACAGTAAATACTGTACACCCATCATTCTCCCCCTGGGGTTATAAATCCCCTGTTTAGGTGAACACCTTAAGTGAGCACATGGTGGGCACACAAAACGTAACAGCATCCCTGCACATATGGGCATCATGGAAACAATATAATTACATTTCATTACATCAAATGTCATTGTTCACATCTTATTTTCTACACATGAAAACATACACTGAAAAACATGTGACACAAACATACGGGAAATAGGAATAGTTTAGCAGTTCCCTAACTTGAGATACTGAATACTCACACAGAACTATTTCAAGCAGAATGTGCAGACAAATTAGGAAAAGGTAGTATAGACTAAGCTTAACTCCCTAACCTATGTATACAAAATTAAAATTAATATTTTCTCTCACCTGGGAACTTTTCCATCTATCGCCAAACCAGAGTACGACAGTAAAATATACCTTTACGTCGACCTGTTTGTTTGCCGGCAGGCTGCGATTAATGATGGGAATTCCACAGGCTCGAAGTATAAGTATCAATCTATTGTCCAAATTAAACTCCTCCCTTTCCTTAGTTTTTACCCAACCCTCAAGATGATGGCTTAAGCTCCGCCTCCGGAGTACCCAACAGATCAAATTAGCTAACAAGTGGCCTGTCAGTCAATTCTGGACTGACATCCCTAGAGCAAACATTCTTAAGTGACCCAATCTAGTTTACACCTAATCTAACTGGCCGGTGTGAAAGACGGTCAGTGAAGCCATTGTGTTTCCTACGTGACCAAGATCAAGATAAAACATTCCTAATTGCCAAACACCTCTTCTCTCCAGAATTACACTGACGTGTTAAACTTTAAACTTCTCGTCGCCTCCATGTCTAGCGTCCACTCAATTTACCTGTTCAAAAGGGCCCCGATCAGTCTCTACAGTCTGGTCAGGAGATAACATTCTGACACTGGCATGAGAATAGAATTCTAGTGTAAAGTTTTAGGTAATATTACTCAAGGTTGGGTTGCTTTGTCTGGACTAGGGACTGGAAACGTTTAAATCAATACGGTTTAAAGTAACATTTGGTTTAAGGGCATAGTCTCTTGTCTCTCAATAACCAGAAGAACTTATTACAAGTACTAACTTCTGGAATCACTGAGATCGTATCGTGACATTCGGTATTCAGTCGAATACTTGCGGTCGGGCCGAATACGAATAGTGGTTACCTTACACCCGTTTCTGCATACACTGCGATAGACTGAAAAAACTCTCTCATTAACACAATAGTTACTGTTGCCTAAGTCTGTCGTACCGTGGGAAACTGCGACCCGGTTGGTGGTACAGCATTCAGTTTTAACATATGGCTGATTGCCTGGACAATCGGTTGGCAGGCCAAACAATTTCTTGTGACCTCAGAGATGTGGTTTTGCAGAAGAATGCTTAAAATACATTGGACAGCCACACACAAAAAAAGTTTTGAAAGAGGCGGGAGCCCGAAGACAACTAATCATAGACATGAGAAGGAGACACTCATTATTTTTCGGCCGTGTTATGAGAAGAGCGAAAGTAGATCATGTGGTGACCATTGGAAAGATCTGTGGAAGGAGTGGGGAATGGAGAGAAGAAGCAACAACGACATTCATAATCTGTTTATATCACCATTGATCACTGGCATCATGAGAGTTAATAGGCTGAAATGGCTAGGGCATATTGAGAGAATGTCATATGACAGAGAAATGAAAACTGTATACACAAGAGAGAAAACTTGTCGTAGACCACGAGGCAGACCAAGAAGACGATGGAGGGATAATGTTCAGACAGACCTGCAAACACTTGGTGTCACCAACTGGAAAGAGACGACCAACTAGAGAGACGATTGAAGGCGGGTAATATCTGCAGCAATGAACCTTAAGGGCTCTGAATGCTGAAGAAGAAGAAGTAGAAGATTGACAATGCTTGGATAAACCCGTCGCTTCTAGCATATCTGTTTGTCTATGTTTTCCATATGTTTATTCTTTGCTTGTTCTCTATGATCATTTGACAGACTCGGGGAGTCTCATAAATAGAACATTCTATATCCTGGCAGCGTCTAACACATGATCATTTTACAACCTGGTAGCAGCTCACAACGGAAAACATTAAAGAACATAGGGATGTCTGTAACTCTGATCACATGGGAGCCTCTAACACCCGGATAATCCTACAGCCTTGGAGCGTCTAGCATCCGGTTGATATTCAACAACGTTGGAAAGTCTAGCACCCGGATAATCCTAGAGCCTTAAAACGTTTAACACCCAGAAAATCCTACTATCTTGGAACGTCTAACACCCGGAGAATCCTACTGCCTTGGAGCTTTTAGCACCCGGATAATCCTACAGCCTAGGAGCGTCTAACATCTGGATTACCTACAGTCTAGTAGCGTCAAACACCCGGATTACCCAACAGTTTGAGAACATCTAACACACAGATCATCCTACAGTCTAGTGCCCTCTAATACCCGGGGAAAACCACACAGTCTGGGAGTGTCAAACACCCGGATCATCCTACAGCCATCAGGGACAACACCCGTTCGACTCTGCATCCCCATGTGGTCGCTATCTGCAGGCACAGTTTATGACAGCCAGCGACGTGTAGAATGGTTGTGTAATGCTCTGGAAACCGGCCCCGCCCTGACAGCCAGATAACCGTTTGCCCCTATCTATTGGGGGCGGAAGGAACTTGCAACAGACGAGAGGGTCTCAAATATCATGTGAATTTGATTTACCTTATCCCACATCACCTTTTTTTTTTCGAGTGTTTGTACTCTTGACTCAGTGTTTACAAACGAAGGCTATGTACCGTACATGTCTTCAAGTGTGTACTGTGTACGTGGTTAGTTTCCACTCCTCTCCCTACACCCAATTTTTTTCCTCTCACACACACGCACGCACGCGTGCACACATACACACACACGTACACACACACTATTTATAGACGCCCTTATACACACGCACATACACACGCGCGCGCAGGCACACACATGTGTAAATATGTGTGTGTATAAACATTAAACGTGATTCACAAAGCACGAAGCTCGGCAACCCTAGCGAGGACCGCTAGGGTTTATCAGAACTAACTTGTCTCATGAACCAAAGATCAGAATCCAAAATACACGTTAGAACCATCAACCCCCAGAGAGTGCGAAAAACGTCCTAACCACTTTACCACTGAGGCATGTCAATATATGGTACCTATCAAAGTGATTGCTACAGCAACAACATATGCAGGTAAATATTAATAGCGCCCTGTTATTCTATCCCTTTATTGTTGTTACAATCTTGACAAGTGACAAGGCTGCTGGGGAAAGAGCAGGGAAGAAACTAGAGCAATGGTTCTCTGCCTTACTAAAGTCACCACCCCTTAATAAAGTCCCCTAAAGTTGAGGTAAGATCAAATACCATTACAAGCACTACATCTCAGAAGATCAACTACAAGAGCAAGAGGACGGCCGCGGAAATTATGGATCGACAACATTAAAGACACTCTACGCCTTCACGGCATGACAATAGCCAGTGGCAGCCAACGTGCACTGGATCGCAAATTATTCCTCCCCACGACGCCTAATGGCAGAAGTGGTTCATGATGATGATGAATGTTGTGGTGACCCTCAAAACAATTATTTTCCTGCATAACTTTAATGAATATGTGTTTTCCGATTGTATTAGGCGACCCCTGTAAAGGACTCGTTCGACACATAAAATATGGTCACGACGGGCAGGTTAAGAATCGCCGTACTAGAGGATAAATACCTGCATGACTTAGCCTCATAGACTTGGACGTGGCTAAGCGGGAAGGAGCACTGACTTGATCTGTGATTCTAGTGACAGTTAGGGATTGCAACTTATGAGTGGCTACGCTTATTGGCAGAGCATGCAATATTAGTATTTTGTTATAATTTGTTGTATTATTATTATTTAATAGTAATAATTCTTCATACAAAGACAAAGCACAAAACTACAACCATTAGCCTATTAAGATATACCGACCTCTTTACCCTGTCCATATTTCGAACTACTTTGTAACCGCTGTAACCTTAGAGTTGAACTGGGCTTCTGGAATGTGTACCTGGGGGTTCTCATCTGAACAGTGACACTCGACACTTTGGGTTATGGGTCTTGAATTGCTCAGCATGAGGTTCTTGTGGGGTTCAGCTTGACTACTAAGTTGTGTTTGGGGAACTATTAGAGAGCTGGTATCTAGCAAATGATGAAATCAATGTAAGCAACAAATATAAATACTCTTGAATCTACGTTGCGCTAAGAACCCTGTACGGGCCCGCAACCGATAGGTAGGACTACATGTACCTAGTCTCACTGCCATAGATAAAACAGGACGACTTTTTCCTGCGATATGCCTTATATAAACTTTTCGAACTTACCTAGTAAAGTGGTGTAAAACTGTGCTCCCATGTGACAACTTCCTGTATGATCTTACCCATTAAAATGGTTTAAAACGATGCATGAATACTCTCTACTTGAACTTACCTAGTAAAGCGGTGTAAAATTATTCTTCCATGTGAAAACTCTCTATGTGACCTTACCTAATAGAAAATCGGCTATCCTCTCAATAACAGGCACAAAAGATGGCGGCCAAAAACTAGATGGCTAGTGCTCACGAGCAAAGTTGCAGGAGATGCTGAAGCTGCTGCTCGTGAGTCCCAGCCATCTAGTTTAGATCCAATCCACACCGCGTGAGCGGCGTGTGGTATACACTCGGCGGTGGCGGTAGTCGCCAGAAAACTGCAAATGAAGTCACCGGAAGTGAGCAATTGACACGTGACTGAGGCTCTGTTAGGGTGTTTTTGCGGCCGCCATCTTCTGTATCCGTTATTCGGAGGATAGCCAAAAAATGATACCCTTATGGGACAACTCCCTGTATGACCTTGACTAGTAAAGTGGTTAAAATGACGCCCCATATGACAACCCACTATATGATCATATCTAGTAAAGTGGCTTCAAATTATGCCACACCCCCCCCCCCCACCTACCCCATGTGAAACGCCTTATCTGACCTTACCTAGTAAAGTAGTTTGAAATTATTCCCCCATGTGAAACACCTTATAGAACCTCACTCAGTAAAGTAGTTTGAAATTATTCCCCCATGTGAAACACCTTATAGAACCTCACTCAGTAAAGTAGTTTGAAATTATTCCCCCATGTGAAACACCTTATAGAACCTCACCCAGTAAAGTGGTTTGAAATTATTCCCCCATGTGAAACACCTTATAGAACCTCACCCAGTAAAGTGGTTTGAAATTATTCCCCCATGTGAAACACCTTATAGAACCTCACCCAGTAAAGTGGTTTGAAATTATTCCCCCATGCGAAACACCTTATAGAACCTCACCCAGTAAAGTGGTTTGAAATTATTCCCCCATGTGAAACACCTTATAGAACCTCACCCAGTAAAGTGGTTTGAAATTATTCCCCCATGTGAAACACCTTATAGAACCTCACCCAGTAAAGTGGTTTGAAATTATTCCCCCATGTGAAACACCTTATAGAACCTCACTCAGTAAAGTGGTTTGAAATTATTCCCCCATGTGAAATACCTTATAGAACCTCACTCAGTAAAGTAGTTTGAAATTATTCCCCCATGTGAAACATTTTATAGAACCTCACCCAGTAAAGTGGTTTGAAATTATTCCCCCATGTGAAACACCTTATAGAACCTCACCCAGTAAAGTGGTTTGAAATTATTCCCCCATGTGAAACACCTTATAGAACCTCACCCAGTAAAGTGGTTTGAAATTATTCCCCCATGTGAAACACCTTATAGAACCTCACTCAGTAAAGTGGTTTGAAATTATTCCCCCATGTGAAACACCTTATAGAACCTCACCCAGTAAAGTGGTTTGAAATTATTCCCCCATGTGAAACACCTTATAGAACCTCACCCAGTAAAGTGGTTTGAAATTATTCCCCCATGTGAAACACCTTATAGAACCTCACTCAGTAAAGTGGTTTGAAATTATTTCCCCATGTGAAATACCTTATAGAACCTCACTCAGTAAAGTAGTTTGAAATTATTCCCCCATGTGAAACATTTTATAGAACCTCACCCAGTAAAGTGGTTTGAAATTATTCCCCCATGTGAAACACCTTATAGAACCTCACTCAGTAAAGTGGTTTGAAATTATTCCCTCATGTGACATTTCCCTGAATGATCTTACTGAGTAAAGTGATTCAGAATCAGACTCCCCCTCAGTTTATTTATCTGTATTATGTGTAACACAATAGAACCTACAAATACATTTCTTTCGTAAATATTCGTTGGTTAACACACATTTATGTGACCTATGGTGACATGTCAGTGGTTTGAGAGGAATTCTGCCATGTTCCGTAGATGTAAATTTCAAGGTGTACAATAGGCATGGCCACTGAAGACAATTTTTTTTAACGTTTCCCTAGTATCTTAGTGCAGCTGTTTCACGCCATTTGGAAGTGACAGGTTCGATTCTTGGCACGGTAACTAGAGCTTTCAAATTTTATGTTGCCTAATGTGTCCTTTTATCTCTATATTTCTTTCTGTGAGTATCAATCAATACATTATCTGGTTTTTTTTTTTTATTATACGAGGCTCGGTCAAATTTTTTTTTTTTAACCATCATATATAACAATGATTTATTAGGTTAAACAAACATTAACATTATTTATCAACATAGTTACTGTTGACACCAACACATTTTTGGTATGTTGGCACCAGGTTCTTAATTACGATATCATAGAAGTACTGCCGCCAGTGTCTTCTTGAAGTATTCATTAACGTCTATCTTTAGTTCATCATCAACTTCGAACCGCTGGGATGCCAGCCATTTCTTTAGGTGCATAAAAAGGTGGTATTTACTTGGCGCCAGACTGGGCGGATAGTCAACAACTTCCTAGACAATTTTTTTTTGCAACAATTAAACATTTCCATCTGCGACGTGAGGTCAAGCATTATCGTGCAAAAGCCCAATTCCAGAGGACAGCAAGTAACGTCTTTTGTTTCGAATGGCACACAGTTGTCAGTATCCAAGGTTTCTTGTCACAATGTCGTAAATCAGTAAACGTGATCCCTCGAAGTCGGAGTATATCTGCCCGCGAGGCAGGGAACAACAAAACGGTTGTACACGCAAAACTCAGGTCCAGGTAAAAGTCAAAAGTCCAAGTGGACGATTAACCAGGACCTTCCGCCGGAATTCACAGCCGGTGAACGAAGAAGAAGGAGAAGTAAACGTGAAACTTCTGAAAATTCGACAGACAACGCCGAAATTGTGAAACCACGATTTTCCTAAATTTTTTGATTCACTCTTTCGACCAAATCGTTTGTCACTACACTCGGCCGACCGCCACGATCTAAATCGAATATATTTGTTCACCCTTCTCTATTTCACCATTTCCTAGCAATGCTATCAGTCATAACATATGGCCCATAAACCTCAAAGAGATGCCTGTGAATTCTGCAGCACTTGTTTTTTTGCTGACGAAAAAGTTTACAGCACGAACGTTGTGGGTGTATTTATTTTTGCACTCATTATAAATCACCCCCACGCAGCATCAAATAAGATTTCGACAATGACAAAATAGAACACCGCTTGATAGTGAACCACATAAATATACTCATCATCATCAGGTGCCTTGCCGACTGGCGGGGGCGATCATGCCTCTCCATAATCCACGATCTCCTGCAGCATGTATCAGTTCATGTGCCGACACACCTCCATGCCATGCAACAAGACTTTCATGAATCATTTTTCGTTGTCTTCCTCTATCCTTCCTTTCACAGATCTTTCCATGGTCACAACATGTTCTATTTTCCCTCTTCTCATAACATGGCCGAAAAATGATGACTGTCTCCTTCTGATGTCTGTGATAAGTTGTTTACGGGCTCCCGCCTGTGGTAAACTAGTTTGACGGAATTTATCGTCGCCTGGAGATCCCCTATAGTCCTTCCTAAATATTTTACAGGGCTCGAATTAGGAGTTCATAAAGAAAGGAGGGAAAATACAGAAAATCAAACCAATAGGGTTAATCCCCGGAATATAATGAAATACATAATTATTCTACTAACTAAATTCAGAAAACCAAAGTTTAACCTTAGCAAATTGAACTCAAATAAATCACAATGTACAATACTTCGTCTACACAAGGAATTAAATTTGATACTAAACAATATAACTTCGATGTTTGAGTTTTCTAAATCAACAATTGTATTGATAAAATACTGACTAGGAATCCCAACAAATTATTCAACTCAAAAGGAAATTAACTCATCATTCCACATGAAAAAACCATTTCAATGTATCTAACGTCACTCATCTCAATGATCGTTCAAGCTGAATACGGCGCTCTGTGGTATGGCGGCAACAATTGTAGTGACTGGCTATCTGCATACGTCTTCAGTTTATTTCGGAATTTCCTTCTATAGTGTTGTTAACCATCCATAGGGTTACCGGGAACCTGAATTCGTATGATTTTATTATTATTATTATTTCTTTTGGTGGTAGGCCGATGGAATGGCTGGGGCTGTCGTTTGGTGTAGTGACGAATGACTAGCTCTAAGGGTTTCTCCTAGTAACACTCATAAAACGTCATAAGTTATGTGCGCCTTCGTACATTTTCTACTCTTCTCGCATCTACATTCAACTATGTTTATTTTAAGTGCGCAATTCTTTTAACCACAAGATGCAATTAACTCTTGCCGGACTGAAATATTCCGTTGGTTTGTCACATATGCCCCCGGAAAAGAAAATTTCCGTTACGAAATTTTTAATAGAGGAAATTTCAGTTCCTAAAGAGTTAAAAATCAAAATATCACTTTCTCGCAATCTCACACGTTTCATCATCCACTGGTGTTCTACTTAAGAAATCTGCACCCACGTTCTCTTCCACTTTGCACATATAAAATGTTTGTGTATAAAATTTTAATTTTGTGGACATTGTGCCCGAATGATGATGTTTAAAAATAAACGGAGAGTTCTCAACCAAAGAGGTTACATTATCTTGGGTGGAGCCTACATGTATTCCACATTAATTGCCGGAATTTTTTTGCTTATATGTGCATATAGATCATCTCATTCGGTTAGGGAAAAATTTCGGTCATCTGACGAAATTCCTCACAGGAATCATGACCAAGCTCGCTCGAGAACCGAAAACTTTTCAGTCAGGGAGGATTCCTAGCTAGCTAGCAAAACCTCTCACAAGGCACATGTTCCCGCTCATTTGAGACCCGAATGTAAAAGAAGAATTATTTTATATCATTAAGTTAAAGTCGGCAACTAGTTTAATATATTAGTTACCTAGTGACTCAACTTTCCTTCTTGTATAATAGAAGGTATAATTTATTCAGTCAGGGAGTCTCCAGCGAGGATCGTGTCCTTGCTCTATTGAGAACTGAATTTGATATATAAAATTCTTTTATTTCACGACATCATATGACATTGATTATGTGATGTACGTATCTAAATATTGTTGCCTTTTCCATGCAATATCATTGCCTCCAAATTCAGTACCCCATAAGTTAAATGGATAACTCCCGTTACAGAGAACCAAACGTATTCTCCTGGAATTTCTTAAGTCAGTTTATATGAAAACTTTTTACTTTCCCATTTATGGAAATGGCAAACTGTCTGTGGGAAACTTTATCCACCACAGGAAAAGGTCCCTGAAAACCAATTTCCATCTTCTCACTGACTAATGGTAACAACACCATAACTTTATCTCTGACTTTCAGATTCCTACTTTTCACCTTTCTTCTAAAATTAGAAGTCAACTTTGCTTTAATTTTCTTCCAGCATTTTCCAACCAAGTTCCAGCCTAATTTTATTTTCGCTTTCAGTTCTTCCACGTATTTGGAAGTGGTTACCACAGTCTGGTCAAAATTCTCATTCGTCCATGACTGCAACAGGGCTGACAATGGCCCTTGAATTGGACGACCAAATAACAAGGTCACTGGAGGAACACCTGTTGTGGTATTGGGAACTTCCCTATATGCAGAGAGGGCTGCCGGAAGATATTCATCCCACATGTCCACTTTTATCTGAGACAATTCTCTCAAAAGTGTGACTAGAGGTCCAGTCAATTTCTCTGCTGTTCCCTGGTTCTGAGCATGGTACAGACTCGTATGGATATGGCTGTTCTTGAAAATCTGGAGTACATCATCCATCAGTTTTCTCCGAAACTGGTATTTTTTATCAGTTAGGATTTGGTTAGGAAATCCTAATCTAGTAAATATTGTAATGAGAGCATCTGCAGCTCTCTTGGCATCGATTGTGGGCAGCGCTACCATTTCACTCCACAACGTGCCAGCATCGACTATCGTTAGGATATAAACATTCCTCTTCCTCGTCCGAGGCAGAGGTCCAATGATGTCGACCGCTACTCTTTGGCAAGGCTCATGCATAATGGGCATGTCTTCCAATGTTACCGGCTGGTTTGAATGTCTCAGAGAAACTCGTTGACATTCTGGACACGAGCTTACATATCTCCTTATCTCCCCCGTCATTCCTAGCCAATAATAATGGCATGAATTTTTTTGGGAAGTTGCCAAAATCCCCATATGGCCACTATATGCTAGTGTGTGTCCCATATGGAGGATAGTTTTCCGGTACGGCAAGGGAACAACGAGTTGGCCATATTCTCGTTCTGCTATCCCTGCTCTCCGGTACAATAAGTTTTTCTTCATATAGAAATCTCCTCTTTAAAGAGGTTGATGGGCATAAGGCAACTTCCTAAGGCAGGACTTTAATGATTAGTCCTGTTGTTGAGCAGCACTTATGTCCTTTGGTAAAGGATTCTGGGGTTCTGGATCAGATACTGCTGATGCTTTGGTTAATGACCGGGTATCCATGGCCCCAACTAGCATAGGCGTCTTTGGAACTGCAAGATACAAATATTTGCATCCTAGTAAAACTGGAAATATTGGGTTAGGGAGATAACCCGCGACAATAATTCCTTTTACATATTTGCAGTCGATGTTTACCTTTGCAAGAGGTAATCTTAAGGTCGCAGACTCCTGTGCAGCAGTCTGCATCTCTATAAATTTCCCAGTGTACTGCGTTGGGTCGATGAGTTCTGTAGAAACCAAGGCATCGACTGGTAGACCCGTGTCAAACAGGCAGGTTACTTCTTTTGCCGTTCAGAAGAAGGGTATCTACAACAGGAGGTCTCTCCCCATCATGAGAGTTTATCCTTGTATTTTCCTGTTTATCATTAGTTTAACAGGCGGCACAGAGTTGAGGGGGTTTCTTTCGGCAGTCTGCTGTATTATGAGTATTCAAGCGACAATACTTGCAGTAAAGCCGGCCCCTCCACTTTGACGATTGCTGACTACGACCGTCACTACTTCGATTATCTTGTGGATGGTACCTATGGTTGGTGTTATTAGTGTTTGGTGTGCTTGACTTACCATTACGAAATTCAGGTTCCCTATGTGTGTTACGTTCATTTGGCGTTTCGGTAAAATTGGGATGGGATTTTGAAAGGTGCATCTTCGCCCTGGCGCCCACCTGTTCAGTGTGTGCCAAATCATATCTCTCAGCCAACTTTAATATATCAGCAATTCTTTCCGCACCATTCTCAGTCAGAAAGGTTTGGAGAGGTTTTGACAAAGACTCTTTTAGCTGTTCAGCCAACATCATTTCCTCTAGATCTTCATAAGTCTGGGTAAATGATGCCAAACTCTGCCATTTCAGCAGATAAGATTTTATTCTTAAATAAATTGAGAAATAGTTTCTCCCGGCTCTCTTTTTGCATTACGAAATTTGTTGCGATATGCAGAGGCCGTCAACTCATATCTCTTCAACAGAGAATTTTTCAAGAACTCGAAGTTGGTCTCTTGACCAGAAGGCAATCTCGAATAACATTCATAAGAAGGACCTCTTAAGGACAGTGAAAGTTTCAGACACCACTTCTCTTTATCCAACAAATATGATCTAACAACATTTACGAACTTTTCCAGAAGCACATCCATTCTATCCTCGCGCTCATTAAACTGAGGAAAAGGAAAAGACATCGGACCAAGAAGGTGAGGATGGCCAAAAGGATGTGCCTCAGATGCAGAAGGTTGTGCATTAATCGCTGTACTAGAAGTAGAATGAGATTGTAACTCCAGCTCTCTGAGACGAATTTCATGAGCTCTCATCTCTCGTTCTTTCTCAGCAGCTATCTCAGCTAGTCTTATGCGTTCTTGTCTTTCCTCTTGCTCCTTGCGTTCAGCTCTTTCCCTCTCTCTCTCTCTCCTTTTGTTCTTTCTCATCTTGACGCCTTTCACGGTCCTCCTGTCTCCATTCTCGTTGTATCTCCTGAAGATATGCCTTTAATTCTTCGCCAGCATAACCGAGAGTTTTCCCCAGCTCCGCCATCTCCATAAGTGAGGGTCTTGTTGCCATTTTACCTGCAGAATATATTTCAAAAGAACACACGCAAACACCAATCAAATGATCACAAGTGTAAAGTTATTATGTTATCCTCCCTAAAGTTAATTTTTGCCAATTAGTATTTACCTATAAATTCCTACCAATTTCCTATTAATGACTAAATTTTATACTTATCTAACTTCAGAAAAATCCCGCGTTAGAGGCCCTAATTGTGGTAAACTAGTTTGACGGAATTTATCGTCGCCTGGAGATCCCCTATAGTCCTTCCTAAATATTTTACAGGGCTCGAATTAAGAAAGTCTAGGGAAATTCTATGAGTCCCTGAGTTCATAAAGAAAGGAGGGAAAATACAGAAAATCAAACCAATAGGATGAATCCCCGGAATATAATGAAATACATAATTATTCTACTAACTAAATTCAGAAAACCAAAGTTCAACCTTTGCAAATTGAACTCAAATAAATCACAATGTACAATACTTCGTCTACACAAGGAATTAAATTTGATACTAAACAATATAACTTCGATGTTTGAGTTTTCTAAATCAACAATTGTATTGATAAAATACTGACTAGGAATCCCAACAAATTATTCAACTCAAAAGGAAATTAACTCATCATTCCACATGAAAAAACCGTTTCAATGTATCTAACGTCACTCATCTCAATGATCGTTCAAGCTGAATACGGCGTTCTGTGGTATGGCGGCAACAATTGTAGTGACTGGCTATCTGCATACGTCTTCAGTTTATTTCGGAATTTCCTTCTATAGTGTTGTTAACCATCCATAGGGTTACCGGGAACCTGAATTCGTATGATTTTATTATTATTATTATTTCTTTTGGTGGTAGGCCGATGGAATGGCTGGGGCTGTCGTTTGGTGTAGTGACGAATGACTAGCTCTAAGTGTTTCTCCTAGTAACACTCAGAAAACGTCATAAGTTATGTGCGCCTTCGTACATTTTCTACTCTTCTCGCATCTATATTCAACTATATTTTAAGTGCGCAATTTTTCTAACCACAAGATGCAATTAAGTCTTGCCGGACTGAAATATTCCGTTGGTTTGTCACACGCCTCTTTCAAAACCTCGTGGTTGCTCTTTTTTGGCTGTCCAAATGTATTATAAGTATTCTTCTGTAAAACCACATCTCTGAGGCCTCAAGAAATTGTTTGGCCTGTCTACCGATTGTTCAGGATTCACAGCCATATGTTAAAACTGGATGTATGTAGTAAACATACTGCATATGCATATTTACGTTTTCCATCAGTATTTCTCGCTGCGGTCAAAACAGGACTTACTTAAAAAAAGCGCTTCGTGTCTGTCCACACTTAATGTGATTTTATGGCCTAGTTGTTATTAACATCGTTTCCCATTTCAATCTTTTAAATCATCCATAAGTAAATTTGGAAAGAATACACAACCCACAACTAAACACGCGTTATAGGCACAGCTAATAATAATGTATTCAATTATACCAGAAGTTAGCCTCTTTGGTGCCTACTATTGCTCCAAATTAGATTCATCTTACAGTACGATCTGACATTACCTTAGACAAAGATGAGAAACAATACTGTCATTCATAGGTATCTAAACATCGTGGACAGTAATGTATTTCGGAAACTAAAATACTTTAGTGATTTAGATGCTACGTGCGGCAATGTGGCGCCAAAAAAATGGCAATGTCAGTAATAAAAACTACGGAAGTGCAAACAATGTTAGTAATAAAAACCTGATAGAGAAATAATTATTGATGTTACTGTTATGAATCTAATGATTTAGGTAGAACGGTACAGTGGAAAAGAGTGTGTGTGGGGGGGGGGGGAAGGGGGAGGGGGAACTATAACATTCCAATATTTTCGTAAAAGGCTACCGATTAGGGGTTTAATGAAAGCGGTTGTGTTATGCCTAACGACACCGATATCTCAAACTTATTGTTAACTACAACGTAACGTGCCAACCGCCCTTTTGAGAACAGACGTTGAAAAGAGCAATATCCCACACAAAACATACACTTGGTTAGCAAACTCTATACTCATAAATTCAGCATGCGTTGATTGGTCACCCACTTCACAAAAAGTAGACATTTTTTCTGCAGGAGCTTGCGTGCTAACCTCGTGGAGGGTCAATGATCGATTCCTGGCTGTTGGCCAGCTTCTGCATGAGTTAAGTTCACAAGGTAACATCAGAATTACTCCACCAACACCCGAACACCCGGCCATGCACATCCTGTCTTGTGTTAGTATCCTGTCCCGATAAGCTCTGAGAACGAGATCCCAGGGACAGTTGTAACCTTTCTCTGCTGCTCGCTATCTGCAGCTTTTTTGGCATTCACAGACACCAGACGCCGTCGGTTACAGCGATTTGCTGATTTGATTGTTTTCTTTCTTCAGACGATTGCGTTACTATTATTTCAAATTATAATTGTTATAGGTTTGTAAATACTAACGTTAAAACAGGTGTCTCGTATGATTATCGATATGTATTAGAACTGTAGTCGGCTCTGTGGCTAAGTGGATGCGAACGCTTCGTAATGCCGGGATGCCGGGTTCGATCCCAGCTACGGGCCATGTGTTGGTTTCGACAATGGTTTCAAGAAAGCCGACTGTCCAGTAAGCAATGGCAAACTACTGGACGTAAATTTGCTTAGAAAAGCCACACAACAGCCAGGGGCTGTTGGGGTGGTTCTGTAACGTCCTGTAAAGGATACGCAACTAACCTTTATTAGAATCGTGAGAATTTGATAAGTGTTAACTAAAATGGAAGTATTATATACATATATATACATCATCATCATCATCATCATCATCATGAAACGGGTCATTTGCAGAACGTCGCTCTCATCACGGTCTGCCTAAAAGAAACCCGGTCTCTCGCCAGCACTCCCGCCTCATGAACTTTCATACTCAAGGAGTCACTTATACCCTGTGCCCATCTTTGTGTTGGTATATATATATATATATATATATATATATATATATATATATATATATATATATATATATATATATATATATATATATACACATATATACCACACATTCGTATTCGGCCGAATAGTGAAAATCACTATTCGGTACAGCCCTAATGTATATGTATATATATATATATATATATATATATATATATATATATATATATATATATATATATATATATATATACATACATTAGGGCTGTACCGAATAGTGATTTTCACTATTCGGCCGAATACGAATAGTGGGACCAACTATTCGGCCGAAAACGAATAGTGTATCATCATCATCAGGTGCCTTGCTGCCGACTGGCGTTGGCGATTATGCCTCGCCACA
>CAJHNH020000868.1:511956-716956 GCA_905116865.2 Candidula unifasciata | reverse complement strand
GTGTTTTCCCACTATAACCCTCGTGCTGTAGCTGGGTACTCTAGCTCTCGACCTCTTAAAATGTTTTGAAAGATGTAGACGATCAGTTCTCTTCAAAAGTTAGTTTCTTTCACGTCATCTTTATTACTTTTTTTTTTTTTTATGTAATGTTCTCATAATTTGCTTACATAAAACACCTCTGCAGGTTTCATTAAGTTTTCTTTTTAAAATAATCAACCGAGTGGCCTTGATTTACTTTAATTACCCTTTCCCTTGTTGATTTCTCAGATGGTTGCATCTTAACTGTTGAAAACTTCCTGTAATTTTAAATGAATTGTGGTTACATTACAGACAAATACAAGAGGCAATCTTTGTGGGAAATTAATGCGATGCACGATAAAGTCAGCGAAGAGAAATATCTTTGCAGGAATGCGTTGTATAATCATTGGGTCAAATTTAGAATGGAAGTTAACGGCTCAGATTGTGGTCGTGTGGCAGACAAGAGATTAATCGACCTCACTTCCGTTTGTTTTGGACCAGTGTTCTTCAATCTATTTACACACGCGGACTGGCAAAAACAGGGGCATCATCATCATGTACCGTGCCGGTAGGTGTATTCCATTGTTTCCCAAACTTTTCTTAGTCGCGGCGCCTTTTTTTAATTATTTTTTTTTAACGGCACCCTAACCTAAGTAAAAGAATGACTATTCATATGTAAGAGATAAAAAAAAAATAACACTCGTATATCTTTGAATATTCCGCGGCGCCCCCGTGAAGAGGTCGCGTCATCATTGGTGTATGCTGTCACGTTTTGCCATCTCACTCATCACCAGAATCACGGATCAGGTCAATATGTTTGTCTCGCCAAATCTATCTGCTAGGGCATCAAGGTGTTTATCTCTTGGTTTATATGGTAAATTTTAAGTGACAAACTAACAGTTTATATGGTGAACTGTATGTGACAAAATAATCTATATTAATAAAAATGTTAATTTTCCGAGTTTGTTAACTATAGATTCACACACTACTGAACCGATTGCTTCCAATTTTTCAAACAACGTTGCCTTTGACTCGAAGCGTGATTTTTTTGTCAGAGAATCGTACAAACCACGAACGATGTATCTCCAGCAACGGTCAAATCATTATTTGTTTTGTAGCCGGCCCGGATTTCTTTTTAGTTGATTGGCCATTATTGACTGCTGAGCTCTTATTGAACTTTGCATTACTATATAATTTCATTTCCACAATCTGCTTAAGTGTTTGGTAACGTAGTTGTTAATATTATGCTTATCATTTGGGTGACCCGCGTTCGATTTCCCGCTAGGTGATATAACTTTCTTAGCCCCTAACTGGGCGGCTGGCACGTTGGGTTATGGTTTATGGCTAGGCTGCGATATCTACGCCTTTTTTCGGTTTTGGTGTTTACAGCTAGCCTGCGATAGCGGCGACGTGATGCTCAATGGTCATGTCACGGGTAACCTTCGTTCGCCCTTAGAGGGCCGTTGGCACTTTGTGTTGTGGTTTACAGTTAGGCTGCAATATCTGACCTAAACTCTTTAGTGTTCGGTAGTATAGTTTTAAGTATTCAACCCTTCACGCGGATGACCGGTGTTTGATTCCCCGCTGGGTGATAGTCGTTCTTTTTCCATTAAAAGGGTGGTTGCCACGTGTTGTTGTTGTTTTTTTTTTTTTTTTTGGTTTACAGATAGGCTGCGATATCTGACCTAAACTCTTCAGTATTCGGTGGTATAATTGTAAGCAATCTACATTCACGTAGGTGACCGGTGTTCGATTGCCCGCTGGGTGATAATTGTTCTTTTTCCCTTAAAACGGTGGTTGTCACGTTGTTTTGTGGTTTACAGCTAGGCTGAGATATTTGCCTATCATGCGGGTGACTCGGGTTCGATTCCCCACTAGGTGGCATAATTTTTTTTTGGGCCCTTAACTGGGCGGCTGGCACGTTGTATTGTGGTATATGGCTAGGCTGCGATATCTACGCCTTTTTCAGGTTTGGGTTTTACAGCTAGCCTACGACGTGATGCTCAATAGTCATGTCACGGGTAATCTTCGTTCACCCTCGAGAGGGCCGTTGGCACGTTGTGTTGTGGTTTAAAGCTAGGCTGCGATATCCGACCTAAACTCTTCAGTGTTCGGTAGTATATCTGTAAGTAATCTACCCTTCACGCGGGTGACCGGTGTTCGATTCCCCGCTGGGTGATAATTGTTCTTTTTCCCTTGAAATGGTGGTTGCCACGTTGTGTTGTGGTTTACAGCTAGACTGTGATATCTGCGCCTCTCGCCCAAAGACATCCGATTTCAGTAAAGTCCCACTTAGCCTCCCTGTGCGCTTCCCGGTCAAAAACAAAACTATTCGACGATGACATAAACTGTTAACTAAGACGCTTACAGTCCAGTTTAGTTTGGGTGGACACGGATGCCAAGGTCAGTTAAAAGTCTCCCTTCAGAGAGGGAGAGATGACGTTTGCAGGGTATTTTTCTCCGCTATTTGTTAGTATAGTGTACTTTTCATTGTGAGTTCCATCACTGCTTAGGTGATGAAGTTGTTTCGTTTTTCTATGTCGGGGGCAAAATTAAACTAAACGGTCTGTGGCGACAGCATGCGGCACTAACTCCTCTGGCTACACATACTGTAGTGACAGTTTTTGTTGTTGTTATTGTTGTTGTAATGGTAGTGGTGGTAGTGGTAGCAGTGGTACTGCGTGGGTGATGTGGTAGCTGTTCAACTGGCCCCATGTACTTTTCTAGTACAAATTAATGCTACCCATTTTAGTCTGGGTGGACACGGATGCCAAGCTCAATTTAGTTACAATTTTTCATCAGATGATGACTTTCCCATTGTTCGGAAAGGATAATATGATTATTGGGGGAGGGGGAGAGGGGGTTAAGTGGGGTTGATGCCAGACACTATTAACTGAGAGAGCTTAGAACATTATTTTAAAGTTCTCATTTCTTAACTATTTTTTTTTTTTTTTTTTTAATAATTTCGCCAGGGAAGATTTTTCAATATCCTTCAGGGAGGGAGATATGACTGGGTCGAAGGGAGAGGAGGGGCAGGTATGACAGACACTGTTAGCTGAGAGCTATTTTCTTTCTTTTCCATTTCACCATTCTGGGCCACAGCAACGCGTGGCTGGGTACAGCTAGTATTGTATATAGTGAATCGTATGTTCCAAACTAACAGCTTATATGGTTATCGTATGTGAGAAACTGTTTTTAGATAAAACACAGTCCGCTGCTGTATTGGGATTAGACGATTTATGTAGCAATCTAATGCCATAATCCTGTTTTCTTATTCTGCCTTTTATACCCCAGTGAAGCATAAGCTCCCAACAAACTCACGCCTTGTCTTTCCACCCTTTACTATCGCATGCAACTTACCCCATGTCTTCTTCTTATTGTTAACGCCATGCTCTAGTTTCCTTCTTTATGTGTTTTGGTCTACATTTATTTACATGCCACCGTGGGCTTCAGTGTAATGTTTTTCTAGTTAGATTATTCTCAGGCTTTCTCAGTGTTTGTCCTATCCAACGTCAGCGTCTGTTCATTAACTTTTGATTTACTATTGCTTAAAGGCAGCATGCAGTCGTGAGACCTAGGCTGCACTCTCCTGTGGGACGTAGGTGGGTTGGGGTTAGGGCCAGTTCTAGAGGTTTTGGGGTCGTTAAAAGCAACAGAAAGCCGGGAAACCCAGTCTTACCACCCTCTAAAATGTTGGACTGTCCTGTGACGTCATCAATGGGAGGATATGAATCAAGAACCACATTTTCTCTCTAAGCTCAACATTCGTGTTTTTCTCATACCATTTAATTCCCTCTATTCTTCAGAGGTACCATTCAACAACGATTTCTAGTTTTTTAGTAACTGTTTAAATTGTTCTGCACGTTTTGGCTTCATACATAAATACTGATTTAATATTTAGAGTCAAAAAATTTTTAGGTTTGTATTACTTTTGATTTCCTTTGATTTCTACAATTTTTTAGTGCTATAAAAGATCATTTTGCCAGTTTATCCTCAGTTTAAATATCTCTACCAAACCCCCCCCCCCCCCCCCCCCCCGCCTTTTTTTTTTTTTTTTTTTTTTACATTTGTCTACATTGCTGTACAAAAATTTATGCAGTAATCTAGTGCCAAGATCATGTAGCCAATAGTAGCCAAAATATTTATAGGCAGACATGTTTGGCGGAACTGGTGCTACATGGACCATAGGTGTAAGAACACTGTCCAATGTGGCAACACAAAGATCGCAGAATGGGCCTTGTTCCAGACACTGAAGGTCATATCGCGACCTGGCATGGTAAGAATGTATTCTTTACGGCGACAACGAATGCTCTCTTATCGTTTGTGCGCGTGCCGAATGCAAGCAAACCGGATAATGTCAAGAAAACGGAAACTAGAAATAACATTAACAAAATAGGAAAGACTTATAGGTTAGCCATCTGGGTTCAAACGTCACAGTTTAAATTATACTAAATTATATGTATAAATAAATAACGTCAAAGATGGGCTTTATTTAGAATATAAGATTAGCAGGTGGCGAAATTTTTTTTTTTTTTTAATTATAAAGTTTAAGCGCTTGAGATAAACTGCGATAAAGAAACGAACTTAATGAACGTCCGAATAAACTAAATTTTTAAAGACCTTAGTTGGGGATATATTATTCCACTAATGCGCCATTTAAAAGATAATAATTAAAAAACACCATCATCTTCATTTCAAAGGCTAGAATGTTCTATGATTATTCCTACATTTTTAACCAATAATAATATGAAGTGTGATAAGTGTGATAAATCTACAATATCTTTTAAAAAATGTAAAGAATTTAAGGCACATGTAAAAAAATTTTTTTAAAAGAGCCGTCAATATATATATATATATATATATATATATATATATATATATATATATATATATATATATATATATATATATATATATATATATATATATATATATTAAAGAACCGCATTGCTATTCGACGGTGCGTTTTTATTAGTTTGTAAATAAAATTTCATAGTCGTGAATATGAAAAGCAGTCTCAAATGTTGTTTACCGTGTCCAGTTGATATGTGTTTTTTTTTTTTTTTTTTTTTGAATAATTTCATTTACTGCGATACAAAGATGCAGAATGTCACAATTGTGAGTATTTATGTTCCTTTCTGTAGCTATGCGTTTCCTTTAAATGCATATGTGTATGTCTTTATGTAATAGTCCAAATAGGCACAAAATATCAAGTGTAAATACATAAAATGAGGAGTCCGTTTGACTTAGTTGTTCTACTTCCTCTTGAGCCCTGTTCTACGTTTCAGCGTCAGGCTTTGAAGAGGCGTCTTTAAAGCTTTGGTATCCACTACTTAGATGCTGAAATTTACGGCCTCGATTATTCTATCTATCCGTTTGTTGAGTGGTCGACCTCGGGATCTGCTTCCGTTTGTCCAAGTAACAGGTCTCTCTGGTGTGCACTGTGTGATGAAAGTCTTGACATATGACTAACACCTTTAATCTGTTGTCTCTAGCCCGATTTCTCTTTTTATTGTTTCTCCGAACGATATTTTGATCCACTTTCTGCTTGCTACGCCTGTCGCAGTTTAGCCTATGGTTAATGCGCCTACAACCATGATAGTAACCCAGTTTTAAATCCACATCAATGACGGGGATTTTATTTATGAATAGAAAGTGATCAACTAGCCACCATAGCTTGTCGTGCTGCAACAGAGAAAACATTTGAAAAGACCTGAGGCCTTCACACCAAAAAAATTTCGTATTAAGCCTTGTTTATTATTTATTAGTTTTATTATCATTATTATTATGTTAAGGTGGCCTTTAGCAAGTTGCGAAAGATTCTCACCAGTAAGAAGATTGTCCTTAAAAAAAATGCTAGAAAAGTCTCTGAAATGAGTAAGAAACGTACACCGATTTCTGGGTACTGAAAGAGTTAAATATAATTTTCCTCGAAATTAATATTTAAAAACTAAAAAAAAAAAAAAAAACATGCAGACAAATATCAATGCAGTAAGTAAGTAAGTAACAGTCGTATAAAATAAGCTTCATAGAACGGCAGACAGAGACAGATAGACGGAAGGCCTGTCTACTAGCCTTCTGCTCACTTTACGGAGGCGTCCTGCAGTAAGTTGAGTAGTATCAGGATATCGGTTTCGCAGACGGGGTCCACCTGTCCTGACATATGAGGCCTCATCATCAGATAACCAACTCATCTTCGCGCCAATCGCTGTAACACGTGGACGACTCGGTTTTATCGCTCTATCTCTGGGCTCTATCCGGCAAGGAATGTTTCTTGGGCTTTCTGGCAGCGTACCGACCGAGGCAGCACTGATGTCATAGTAGTCGCGGTTTCAACTTCACTGCAGTTGGGTCAAACGATATATGTTTTTTTAATGTACAAGTGATATTCAAATTAAACACCTCTCACTGTCCTATTTCTTTATAAAAAAAAAAAAAATTGACGAACAAACAAATTGTCTCCTCACAATCTAGCAATATGTACACGAAGTTAACGCATAGGGCAGTAGCTAGAGGTACCAAAGCCAACAGTCACTACAAGAAATATAGTTTATTCTCACGATAAGTTTGTCATGTACACGCAGAATTACTACATAAGGTGTTTCGCGATATCAAACGTAAACCGACTACCCGCCATACTTTCCAATTACAATTCCATATAAATAGTTTTACTCTTCCATCGTCCTTCTCCGCTCTGGGATGCAGATTTCTTTATCATCAGCCATCACTATTATCATCATCATCATCAGACGTTACCATCAGTCATCATACATAAACATCTTCACCATCACAATGATCATCGTTATGTCTTCCATTTTGTAGACCCTTTAAAGAACGTCGCTTACGTACACAATAATTCTTTCTTTCTTTCCTTCTTCTTCTTGTTCTTTTTCGTCTTTTTCTTTTTTTTTTCCTTCTGCTCCTCCACCGGCAATATTATCATCACTATTTTGCAATTTACTTTTATTCTAGTTTAATATTTAACCCGACAAACAATTCCAACCTCTTTATGTAGTCGTATATTCTTGCTAATGTCACATACTCCCACAATCAAAATAATTTGCTGGCTGCTCTCTGTACTATGGAAATTAATACTTATACAGACCCTGACAGTTCACAGACACACAAATAACATCTATATCAGTCATGGTGTGCTCGAACTTCCTTCGTGTGGAATATTTACAAGCCACTACAACTAGAACAATACAAAAATGCGAACACAAATGACTTCATAAAACAATACTGCTGATGTTATCTGTCCGAGTCGGATCAACAGTATCGTACTTAAAACAGTCACAGCTCAGTATGCAAACACTCTTGTCGGGGTTATAGTTTTGGAATCTGATCTCATACGTCGGATATAATTTCCAAGAACTGGTTTTTCCTACACTACCTTTGTGTACGAAAAGCCAGTTCTTGGAAATTATATCCGCTTATGAAATCAACGTACTGTTTTTTTTATAGACACAGGTTATTACAGACAACCTGGTTGAGTGATTGCGTGGGCAGAGTCCTCGGATGGTTGCAGGGCTTGATTGCGAATCGGGAAAGAAAGGGGGGGGGGTGGTCTAAAATCATCGTTTCGTGTTAGCAGCATTATGTGTCTTTAATCCCACATTTTAGACAATCTTTGTGTTTGGTAAAGTGAGTTGTTACTGTTCAAAATAAGGAAACCATGGTACATTTATAGTAAAGTTCTGTTTGTCATCGTTGTGGTAGATTGTTTGTTCTCTCATGACCTTGAAACAATAGCACCTGCACGTATCGGCACTGCACTTGATGCTTGGGAACAAACAGTTGACCTCAGTGCTTCATGTTGCTGGTTTGCAGTTGCGCATGCGTACTTATGCGTCGTCATCGCAAAGGCAAACCACAAACACAGACACCACCTGTTGTAGTTGTTGTTCTTCCCATCTCATTTACTCTTAGCAATGCACGGTCTGCAGCTGTTCTCCCAACTCATTTAGTCTTAGCACCGCACGGTCTGCAGCTGTTCTCCCAACTCATTTAGTCTTAGCAATGCACGGTCTGCAGCTGTTCTCCCAACTCATTTAGTCTTAGCAATGCACGGTCTGCAGCTGTTCTCCCATCTCATTTAGTCTTAGCAATGCACGGTCTGCAGCTGTTCTCCCATCTCATTTAGTCTTAGCAATGCACGGTCTGCAGCTGTTCTCCCAACTCATTTCGTTCTTAGCACCGCACGGTCTGTGAGTTTTCTTCCATGAGTTATAGCCAACGTGTAATTTTTTCTGGTTTATACATTAACATCTAGTTAACTACATGTTCCCACTACATGTTCCATGTAGCACCCTATGGATGTGAGTCCTGGACTATCTCCCAGTAATAAAGAAAGAAAATAAGGGTCTTTGAGCTGAAATTATATAGAAAGATTCTCAGAAAACTATGGACGAAAAAGAGAAAGAAGAAATACTGACATTTTAAAGGATCTGAACATTAAGGAAGATTTGCTAATAAACAGCATCTTGTCCCGGAAGCTGAAATAATTTAGCTGTATCGAGCGTCCCATGGCGTATTGGAAACAAATAATAGCAGAAGGGATGGTACAAGGAAGGAAGTGTAAGGGTTGACTGATACTAAGTTGGGCACATGGTGTAAGTGACTCCTTGGTTGTGAAAGTGCAGGAAGCGGCAGAGCTGTCGAGAAGCCGAGTTTCGATCAAGCCTGACTGTGATGTGAGCGACGTTCTGCAAAAGGCCTGCTACATGATGATAAGCTACGGAAATTCTCAAGAATTATAGCGCCTCAACAAAAAATCACATCCACTGTATGTTCAGCTGTGTAATGAAGATCAAACATTCACGTTTTACTGTTGAAATGCATTCACCAACATGCGTTGGGACGTGATGTTGGGACATGTTGTTGGGACATGATTTTGGGATATGGTGCAGAGACATGATGTTGGGATATGATGTTGAGATATGATGTTGGCGTATGATGTTGGGGCATGATGCTGGGGTATGATGTTGGAATATGATGTTGGTGTATGATGTTGGTGTATGATGTTGGGACGTGATGTTGAGTTATGATGTTGAGATATGATGTTGGGATATGATGCAGGGATATGATGTTGGGGTATGATGTTGGGGTATGATGTTGGGTTATACTGTTGAGATATGATGTTGGGATATGATAATGGGACATGATGTTGGGGTATGATGCAGAGACATGATGTTGGGGTATGATGTTTGGGTATGATGATGGGACATGATGTTTGGATATGATGCAGAGACATGATGTTGCGGCGTGATGCTGGAGCATGATGTTGGGACATAATACAGGGACATGGTGGAGGGACGTGATGTTGGGACATTATGTTTTGTAATTGTGTTCGCACACAAGGGAGGGACATGATGTTGTGACGTCATGTTGGCGGATGATGTTGAGACTGATGTCAGAAGTGATGTCAAGGCGTTACAATGGAACCAGGCAGTCGATCCCAGTGCCTCATGTTGCTGGTTTGCAGTTGTGATGCGTTATCTGCACATCGCCATCGCAAAGGCAAACCACAAACAGAGACAACATTTATTGCTTCTGTCGTTGATGTTGATGTTTGTTGATTTCATATCTCGAATACCAAGTAACAAACAATGTTTAGCTGTCTCTTTCATGAATCTTAACCATCGGTACGTGTATTCTCTCACCTGTTACATTTAGCTTCACATGTCAAAGGCACCTGGTTCCACAATGTAATCATCTGCTCTGTGTATTTAACTCACCTAAAGGCATGCGTTCAGATGTTGTGTTATGGCTATTTTGCTTTCCCTGAAAATCTTGCTTCGATACACATCACATATATTCCACTTTCTACATACAAATTTATTTTCTATTCTATATTATCATCTTTTTATGAGGGCATTTCTTTGTAATCTTTTGAGTTTCATTTGAAAGAATGCGCTTTTTGTTTCTTTATGGTTCCTTCTTTTCCGGGTTCACGCCCCGGGTTAGGCAGAAAAGCCACATTTCTCCCAGATTTACGGTATCTTACATGGAATCAAGGCCGAAGGGTTGCGATATCCATAGTACCGAGCCAAAGCGTTAACAACTCATGGTTTCTAGATATTTAAAAAACGAAATATTGTGTTCTTATACGAGTATGTTTTCAAATCTTGTTCATCTATATAGGGGAGTATATTGTATCCCTTATTACTATCTTTATAGGATTGTATGGTTTAATATTTATTATCATAATAGGAATATGCGGTCAGTTCAACGTAGTTTTACAGGGATGGCTTTTCTTATATATATTATTAAAGTTACATACATATGTAATGTATCTTTATAGAAACATGTGTTTTATTCTATATTATTAAACCAAAACACGCAGATTCCTCTGACTATAAATAATTCAATACACCCCCCCCCCCCACCCCCTTTTTTCTTTCCCACCTTTTTTGTTTTGTTTTTGTTAACAAATTCTGACCCCCATTTTCGAACGTGAAACACTAAAGAACACAAGTGTTGTCCTATATTTGACCACTATCTCAGTTCCATCTCTTCAAACTGTTTTATAACTACTTCATATTATGCACTGTCAGGCTCTGAGACAGCGCCAGCAACTGTACAACTCGAGGCCCACCGTAAAGTCTCGTCTTTGAAGATCTTACAGATAGACAACTCATTTGGACTCACCCGAAGAACGGCTGAAGAATGTTGATGAAGAACTGTATTATGTTGAAAGGAAGAGTTCTAGAATGGTGGTTGTTTGGGCAAAAACACTGGGAAAAACACTAGACCATACAGGGTGGCAGAAATGTAGTGGTAGTTTAAGGGAATGCGGTTTGGGGTCGGGGGGGGGGGGGGGAAGGGAAGATTACAGAGTGGAAAGTCTGCGAAAAACGAGTAGTTCACCTGGATTGGAAAAACACCCTTAGGAATGTTTTATTAATGGCAGAATGGAGTGGCGGTACCAGGGACAGTAACATCAGATAAGGGCTGGCATTAGAAGTACCGATGGGAGTGAGATTCATTTAGAAGATAGTGGCCACATTTTTAAGTTAGCGGAGAAGGAACATTGCTCTGTCGTTGTTGTAGGTCACTAAATTGTACCTCCGCAAAATACAAACCTGACTGGGAGGATCCACACACTCCATCCATATGGACTACATATTACTTTGTAAGGGCCGGCTTTAGTTAAAAAGTGTTAGTTGCGTATCCTTTACAGGACGTTGTAGAACCAACTCCCAGCATTTTTTTATGTGGCTGTTATGGGTTTTCTAGGCAAAAGTTACGTTCTCAACCGTCAGCTCTCTGTACCACTGTCGAAAACAACGCAAGACAAATCGTCCGCAGCTGGGATCAAACCCGGCACCCCGGCATTACGAAGCGCCTTCGCAACGCCTAAACCACAGACGTCAGCTGTAATATAACGGTGTTAAACGGCTGAACAGGGTTTCCGAGATTTGCGCCTATTGGACTGTCACCCGATAAGTGGCTCTTTGAGTCTGTGAGGCGAAAACTTATTACTATCTGCATTTACTACTTTTGCATTGTATGAAAAAAGGTGAGGGGTCTTTGAAACTGATGATTTAGGACTTCATAGCTTGTGCACTCCTTACAGACTATACCGGTTAGAATATTATTTTTGCCCCCTATATATGAAAAAAAAATTATATAATATTACCGATAATTGGCTGAGATTTTTCTTTCAGAATGTTGTCCTAGAAAGTGTGTTAAGTGATTTGGAAAGAGAAAAAAGAGGGGGGAGGGGGGGGGGGTTAGTCATTACGTATATTTATGTGCCCCCCCCCCCTTTTTTTTCACAGGCAAAGGGGGAAAAAATAACACTACGGGGAATATAATGGCTGTTCATCTTTCTTCTTCTTCGCATTCACTGTCTGTAAACTGCGGCAGGAAGTTCTGGTTTTTCGTCCACCTACGGACTTTGGTCTTGTTCAGAGTTTTGCGTGCACATCAGGTTTCCCAGATCTGGCTCATGGTTCTTTGCCTCTCGGGCAGATATACTTCGGCTTCGAAGGACGTCCCCACTTAAGCGAATGTCACGACATACTTGGGGAGATAATGGGTCTATTCTTGTTTTGCCCACAATGGGGCCCAGGAACCCACAACGGAAGGTAATCTTTCCAAATCCAATCTCGGAAAGGATGGGGGAGCGAGGGGGGTTTATGTGACCGAGAAAACAACATTACCAGCGAAACCGTCTTTGAACGCAGCTGTCTCCAGCTGTGGAATGTTTCAGGAGCTGGCATGCGAGTGTTGCAACAGACAGAAGTATGTCAGCGTAACTGGCATTTGCATGTTAAAGCATCTTTAAAAAAAAAAATGTAGCAATTGGTCAGTGGCAACTTCATCTGAGCTGCCCACTCCCACGACAACAAAAATGTGTGAGGCGGCTATGTGTTTCCCTTTAACCGTGTATAGAAATATATTTTTAAAAATGTGTTTATACATATTATTTCAACTGTATATAACTACAAAATTATTATCCCAAAAAACGTTATCTATCTCCCAGTTTTTAAGAAAGATAATAGGGGTGTTTGAGATTAAATTCTATAAAAAGATTCTCAGAATCCCATGGACAAAGAAGAAAGGAAATACTGACTTCTAAAAGATATGCACATCAAGGAAGATTGGCTGAAGAAGATGAACTAGTATGGCATATCACGCACCACGGTGGACTGGACAAAATAATAGCAAAAGGCATGGTTTTATTTATTTGAGCTTCAGAACAGTATTATTATTATTATTATTATTATTATTATTATTATTATTATTATTATTATTATTATTATTATTATTATTATTATTTTCTTAAACCCTGTTTGCCAAACAAACTTTATAAAGCGGAGAAAGGAGTATGGCTGAGCCGCCCCCAGGCCCAGCCTTTTTATTTTATTTATTTGCCTTTTATGTCAATTTACAATAAAAAAATTTTACATACGAGATTATTATTTTAAGTATATCATCATCATCATCGTGTAGCAGGTCCTTTGCAGAACATCGCTCTCATCACAGTCTGCCTGAAAGAAACTCGGTCTCTTGCCAGCTCTCCCGCCTCATGTACTTTCATACTCAAGGAGTCACTTATATCCTGTGCCCATCTTCGTGTCTGTCGGCCGCTGCCCCTTCTTCCTGGTACAATGCCTTCTGCTATAATTTTTTTCCAATTCGTCATGCAGCTTGATATGACCAAACTATTTCAGCTTCCGAGAAATGATGCTGTTTATTAGCCAATCTTCCTTGATGTTCAGATCTTTTAAGATGTCAATTTTTCTCATCTTTTTTGTCTAAGATATTCTGAGAACCTTTCTAATAGCATTTCAGCTGAAAAGCCCCTATTCTCTTTCTTAAGGACTGAGATATAGTATTCTAAGTATATACTGAACACATATTATTTTCATACTATATTATGCTCTGTCCAAATATAAAATGATTAACTGAGATTTTTTTAACAGTTGGTTTTATGCGAAACAGAATAAAATATCATAGAACTGCCTTCATCTGTTATATTTTCAAGCAAGGCGTGGAGTGTCATAAGCTTTTACCATTGCTTCCGACACCTCGAATCATGTGTTCTCTTACAATTTTCATTTAAGGGATTATTAAAAGTAACATGATCTCCCCAATGACCACTACAAGAGAGATGGTTATTAAACCTCTTGAAAAGTAATCCGCTTGTGGTTGTTTTCTCCCCTTGGGTTCTCTATGAAATTGATAAGTAGCCAAAGAATTATAGAAACTTTATATTCTACATTTTGGCTGTCATATTGAGTCCTTGCGATCTAAAAGTCAGTGGTTAGTTCACGGTCTGCATCGTACGGTTATGCTATGAAGACACAAAAATAAAACTCCATCTTTCTACCTGCTTTTAGTTATATTTGTGGTCTGGTTCATTGGTACCAATTGTTTTGGCTGAGATTGCAGTGTTTGTGGCAGGTTTAATGTCTCGTACCCCTCCCTCATCAAATGAGTTGTCCACTGTTGTCCATTCCTGTATACAGTTTACGAGCGTAATTATTATAAAGATCCCAGTGGGATCATCATGGAGTTCTGGACTTCGAGCTTTATGCGATGGTCTCCGCATGCAGATAGCGGGGAGAGAGGCTGATCCATAGAGAATAAAAATCCCATGTAATGGAGTTGATTCTCTGTAATTTATGTCTTCAATTTCTTGTTAGCAATGGCTTTCTGGGCAGGTCGCCGTCCAGCAGTTCTGACATTTCGCTAATTCTGACATTCATTGTATTCTTTCCTTCGTCATTTTTATTGAATATAATCCCTCGACCGAATCACACTGAATGTTCTGTAGCATTGATTATAATTGGTTGGATGTAACAGGGAAACTTTATCTACAGGGGAAAGAAGCTAATCTCACGCATCAAACCACACTAGCCTCTTATGACATATGTATGGGAGAACTGATAAGCTTCACATTATCACAGTAACAAACTACAAGTAAACGTTGCGGCAAGACAGCCTTCATCAGCAAATATAAATAGAAGATGATACAATTATAAACATAAATAAATAAATAAAATCACTTAAATCCGGGTTTGTACACATGACTGGCCAGTTGAATATCTAAGTTAAACCGAGGTTCTACATATGTCTATTTGGTCAGTTGAAGTTCTATAGGAAGAAACTCCACAGCATGTACAGCAGGAGTCTACCAATCACCAGTAGAAGTAATCTCTCGTCGACAAATGTTTTGGCCCACTAGCTCCTAGACATTTTCAGAGAGTGGGCCCACCTGAGTTCATGAGGCTCAGGGTTGATTTTCTCCTGCTGCCCGTATTACCGCATGTTCTCAGACAGGGACAAAACAAAATTGGTGACCTTGCAAAATGTACTGAGAGATACGAAGTGTATATTAGAGCAGTCAGCTTACCTGAACGATCAAGTGGCAATCTTACGGTTGGTTGGTTTATCGAACACATGTAAGCTCTAAGTTAAACCGAGGTCTCTACATATGTTTGTTTCGCCAGTTGAAGCTCTAAGTTAAACCGAGGTCTCTACATATGTTTGTTTCGCCAGTTGAAGCTCTAAGTTAAAACAAGGTCTCTGTATACATCTGTTTGTCTAGTTGAAGCTCTAAGTTAAAACAAAGTCTTTGTATACATCTGTTTGTCTAGTTGAAGCTCTAAGTTAAACCGAGGTCTCTACTTGTGTCTGTTTGGTCAGTTTAACCTCTAAGTAAACCGAAGTCTCAACTTTTGTCTGTTTGGCCAGTTTAAGCTCTAATTTAAACCGAGGTCTTCGCAATGTCTGTTTGGCCAGCTGAAGCTCTAAGACACCTTGGGATAGATAAAATGAATACTAGGCAGAAACAGATGTTCACGGACTCTGACACCTGGTTACTCTTGTTGCAACTGCTAGTCCACAGTTTACCACATGTCTAAGATATGCGGGGCAGGGGCTTAAGTGCCTCGCTGATACCCTGCCCCCCCCCCCCACGTTAAGGGGATCCCTGTTAACCGATACCTGTTGTAAGCTAAGTCGACCTGCAAGGAAAAGTAAGTTCTGCTTGTTTGTGAGCATCTGGACTTTGTTCAATAAATTGAGTTATTCTTGAGTATTCACTTTACTGATATGTGCAGCCAGTTGTTTCCTGGCTAACTGGTAGATGCACTCCCACTCTAAAAGAAACATGGATCTCATTTCTATGATACTTAGTCAGTCTGAATCTGTTGTTGTCATTTAGTAGGACGCTCAATCGAAATGCATCTGAACCTTTGTCATTTAGTAGTGGGAGGCTCGGTAAGTTTTCTATAGACGTTGGCACCCATGTATTATTGTAGGTTAATGATTGCCAGAGGCCTTCTGGATACTCCTGGGGCCACCATCTCAAAGATCATCTTCCATCTCTGTTTAGACCGACATAGACCATTATTTAGGGCACACGACGTGGACGTGAGGAAGCAGTCTTGCGCGAGGGTCCATAAATCCAGCAGAGATTGCTGGCGCCTTAGGTGAGGTATGGATATCCTTTATACATCTCATGACTGACGTAACTTTCCCTTACGCCTGTGATCGAAAAAACTATTTAACCACTTTACCGCCGTACTTAGGAGTAGTGATACAAAAACGTTGCTAGACGTATTTGTTTCTAATACGTCACTGTGAGTTAGACTTCTGAATGTGAGGAGGTGTTCTGATCTCGTCTCTTGCATTTTTTGAAAATGTCATAGGAAAATTATCTGTTTTAACCAGAGGCTTTCTAACAGCATTGGTGAGATTAGTACATTATGTATGTTACCCTAATAGTTGTGAATGTTTGACGGGAGAAATCCTTTAATGCGACTGCTCCTAACTTTCCACCAATTTGCGATTCTGCAATGATGGAAACTTCTGGAACGACTAACAGTTTGAAAGGTGTGATGACCCGGCTTTGCATGGTCTCCACGATTACATTGTGGCAAGCAGAAAGTCCGTGCTACAAGTGACGGCAAGAGATTGAATTAATCAAGTAACAGAAAGTATTGTGAACGGCACTCATAGAAAGAAGTAGAAAGATAGAAGAACACACTAGACAACATAAACATGGGGGGTGCCTAGTTGACCATGTATCTTAGTGCACTTGTATTCATGGCGAGGCGCAGACGCCGTCTGGAGGTGACAGGTTCAATTCTATAGCTTTCGATTTTTATGTTGTCTAGTGTGTTCTTCTATCTTTCTACTTCTTTCTATGAGTGCCGTTCACAATACCTTCTGTTACTTGATTAATTCATAATATTTAACGGCCTCAAATGGTTCCCCCCTCTGTTTATTTATAGGAATGACGGCAAGAGATACTTGTGGCTGGTCGAGTACACGAGGGGAAGCCCGAGCCAGCCTCGTGGTCAGTTGGTTACCAGAAGTCGTAGAAGACGGTTGTGTTAGCAGAAGATGTAGTCTTTATGTCACGCGAATGACTAGTGTTCAAATGTGTTACAAGCGATGGAAGTGTGAATAATTGTTGGAGCATGTCGAATAAATGTAACAGAATAAACTGATAGCATGTACAAGGAAGTGAGCCGAGTTGTGTTATCAATCCTAAACGTTAGGGCAGTGTGAATTAATCATCCAGAAAGTGAGCCTGGACACTATATTTTGCCCCTGCAGCATGGCCCACCTCTCGGCCTACCTTGTTTACACCAAAAAGAAAAGTAACACCAAGACGTTGCGGACAAAGCAAGCTGCAGAAGCTGCTTGAATAGCAAAGCAGTATTCATCTACTCACGCAAAGCGTCCCTTCTAGACCAGCTGCTAGTCAAGCAACAACGACGTCAATATCATGACAGCAGATCATTATATTTAAACTCTACCACCCTAATTTCTTTCTAACCCTGGCAGTATCACCGAGACCGTATCGTTGGAATCTATAAATAGGCCTGTTTTATTGATATGTTTTCCACAGGAAGCGCCCAAGCCAACCTGTCACATGCTTCCGTTGTCCATACACATTACGGGCTACAAAAACAATAGCCCAGAATATCAAATTGGCATTGATAGAGCTATTTCTTTGACATCCCACGAGTCAAACAAATCCATCTTCCTGAACGCCTAATCAAACATGCTAATGATCCTGACACAACCAAACTGGCATATACTCCATCATTTAGCCTCAAATGATAACATAATAAGAGTCGAAGCCATTCAGCACAGCGGGTAGCATGCTTACCCGCCAACCAGGTAGTCAGCACAGGGCCCTTTTCCACTCATTCAGGCGTACTAGGCATATAGGGTTACAGCTATATTTTATAGACCAATCGGCAATCGGTCAATAATGGGGTCAACATCACAACGGTCGACTTTACTTTTCAGGACTGTACCTGTTACCCACTGAAGGCTCGTTAACTATGAAAGCCAAGGTCATTTTTGAAGAAAAAAGGTCAGGGCTCGAACTCACGACCTTCTAGTCCACAGCCGAGCGTCTAGCCGCTACACTAAGGCGGCCCCTCCACCAGGTAGTAATGTGTTGTAATCCCTGTCTGAACGACATTTTAGCAGCAAATCCAGGACCTGCTGGCTTGGGTGTTACCATATTTAGGTGTACGCTAGGTTGGAATACGCTAAGCTACATCTTAGGGCCTCACAGTCTGCAGAGGCCTCATTAATTCTTTTTATTGTTAACAAATACAATTTATATTTAACTGAGTCTTAAAGAAGATTATATAATATATCTGTTGTGATTTTGCAGACACTTTCTTTATTATTTCTTTTTATTATATTTGAACGACAGTATATTCAATCATCCATATTTTTTAAAAGGTATATATTTTTTTTTAAGTTTTCTTAGATTAGCTGGTGCAATTTAAAACATTAGCGGTCCCGGGGCCTTATGTCGCTTCTAATGCCTCATAAAGTCTAAATCCGGCGCGGGGTTCAAGGATATTGAGCCCAAACATCCAGAATTTTTTTAGAAAAACTTGTCAAGGGGCTAGGCGGCCCACAGAACCATCTATATATGTTCTCTTGCTAAGTATTTGTTTAATACTGTTTCATATATGTTATTATATTTATTTGTCACCCAACCAATTATTTTAAGCATTTTTATTATTACGCAGTTAAAAATGTCTCGGGTCTCTTATGTAGTCCTATACCCTAATGTTAGGATTCATGAAAACTAGTTTCAGTGTTAAAAACGCCAACTACTGCTTTAATTTCACTATTTTCGCGGTGTAAGCGGGAGGTGGGGGGGGGGGGGGGACTCTTCGAGCCTGAGGATTTACGACTGCATGGCTGGTGCTATCGCCACTACTTGAAGATGATGTGTTTTTTTTTTTGCCCCCGACAGAAAAAAAACCCAGCCTTACCGAGGATTCGAACCCGGGTCTCCTGCTTGAGAGCTCAGCGTTCTAACCGTTCAGTTCAATGTTAAAATGGCGTCTTATAATTTTAGGCTTATAATGTTGAATTTGAGTATTAATAAACCATATCGCTATTTATGTCGTGTCGACACAGAGCTAGCAGATGTTTAGTGTCACATGTACACATATTTAAGATGTCAAACTAAAGATGATATATTCTGGCTGTCTGCTGTTACATGCCAACAGCTGAAATGAACTGAACTGATATTACAATCAGACGACATTTTTGGAAAACTAAACAGACATTGGAAATAGACAGCTTTATCTTTTACACCTCAAGTTATGTTTTATATAATACTAGGCGTCGGCAACGTATGGCATGCATGCGAAGTGTGGCTTGTGGAGTGATTTCCATCGGCCTGCAGAATGACTTGAAATATACTCTACATATGTTTTCTTCCGCTTGTGGTCGATAGACGGGTATCGTCAGAAAATTCTTGGTGGTCTGCACAAATATTTCCGCCAATCACGTAGCTGCAACAGTGGAAACCAAACGGTGAATTCGACGTCAATTATTACAGAGCTTTGTCTTTAGAAAATGGTCAGGTCTTGGTCAGACTGTCTGAGCTACTGTATAACAATAGTCGGTAAGTAAAGATCCCTTTTCACGCCTTTAGGCGTATCGGGTGTATGGGAAGATCGTCCATATTTTTACAGACCATCGGTATTAGGTGGGTAATGTGGTCAGCATTACGCTGGCCTTCTTTACTTCCATAGGCCAGCCATTCTGGTACCCATTTTAGGCTGGGTCGACCTGCTACGCCACATATCGTGATAAAATCCACGCAGCCAGCAGTGGGTTTCGATCGCAGTACGTTGGAATTAAGAGTCGAACTTGCAACGCCTAAGCCACAGACGCCGCACAATTTTCGGTACTAAACATTATTTGCTAATATCGACTGTTGAGTGGTGCATAACAAACCTGATATACCACATTGTGCTAACGGCTCAAGAGTAGAGGGGCGTTTTTAGGGGGAGAAACTAGCATTATCCCAGGAAGAGGAAGTGCAACCTGACGGCTTCATGTCATGGCATGTCAGACTAGACTCTTAGCCTTGGATAGCAGCTAATCTAAGATGGAAGCTCTGATAGCCAGGCTAACAGAGCACTGCTCTTCTGATCCTGAAGTTTCTGCAACATGCTTTGTTTCCAACGTACTGGCCTTACCTTTTCTTTCGAGCAAATCAGACAGTAAAGAATCATGATGCGCGGGCAACATTTTGCTAGTCACGACAGAAATTAAATGTTTACATACTATGCTAAATGTAACGAGGAAAGGTCGACTTAGGAACGGTGATATCAGGAGGAGAGTTGGCACAGAACCAATAATGAACTTTAAAAGTAGACAACAACCCAAATGGTTAGGCCATGTAACACAATTGGCATTAGACAGGGCACCATCGAGAGCAATGTTATTCAGATACAGCTGTATCTGATTCAGCGGTCGACCACGCAGAAGATGCACCACAGAAATATCAGAGACACTGAAAACTTTTATACGAAGCGAACAAAAAGGCTCGTTCCCGAGATCTCTTCATGCGCTGACGCCACTAGGCATTCCATGAGTAGGTCAAAAACGAAGAAGCTGTTCAAACTGTGTGCTATGGAGAGTTCCCATGCCTCCCAACAACATAATGCAACACTATCGTCTGGACAGACGGAAGCGTATCAACATGTCTCCAGCAAATTAAATTTTGATTTTGTTGCCCTTATTGTAAAGAGATCCAAAGACATTTCTTGTAAAACTAAGCTACGACTACTCACAGCACAAGCTATTAGTAGTTTACAAGTGGCTATAATATGTGGATCTTAACAGCTAAACTCGAAAAGAAGATACAAGCATTGGAAATTAGGATTCTTTAGAAACATTCTTGTCTTATCATACAGAGACCACATCAGACATGACGCGGTTCGCTTTAACCATCACACTGGAAACTACAGTGAAGCCCGACTAGCTAGCGTAGTTGGCTAAACCGGATTGCGCGGTGACCGGGTGATAGACTCTTTGTGGTCCGTGTTCACTCCCGGGGGTAGACAGAAAAGCTACATTTCTCCCAGATTTACGGTATTTACAATGGAATTAAGGCCGAAAGGTTGCGATATCCATAATACCGAGCCTAAGGGTTAACAACTGATGGCTTCTAGATATTAAAACAAAACAAAACTACAGTGAAAAGACAGAAAATGCAATAATACAGACATGCAATCAGATCTAGCCTCCTCTCACAAACAGTATTTGGGCTCAGTAGAGAAAGGAAAGAGTGGAAAGGTAAAGAAGTACTAGGATATAATACTTGTCTGACTGGGCAGACCTTAGGCCCTGAAGTCCATCGCATCTGGCCGTTCTTCTTCTTCTTCTTCACTTCCTCTTTTACCGCTGTGGGTGTCCAGGGAGATATAAGGTTCTGACTCTAGCTCTTCTGGCCGTCTCGACCATAGGCACATCGTGCTGTTATAGAGTTTCTCTGATGTTATCCTTCCATCTTGTTCTTGGTCTACCTTGTGCTCTAAGTCCTTCTTCTCTTTCCATGTATGCTTTGTATGGTATGGTGTCACAAGGCATTCTCTCTAAGTGGGCAAACCATTTCACCTGCTGTCTTCGTATGTGATTTAGAATTGGTTTTGTCCGTTAAGGGTTGAAAGAGCTGACCAGACAATCTCCAGCAAATGGTGACCCAAAAACACAAAGTGCTGGGACTTTAGTGAACCTTTCAGCAGCAGCAGACAAGTTATGACATGGGTTAAACATTTTAATTTTTTAAGCCTCGATTTACCTCATGAAATTAAATCTACATTTGTTTCCCTTTCTGATTTAACTGTATGTTGTTACGCGAAATAATTGTTCTTTTTCCTGGTCCGCAAGTGTAAAATCCGTATTTGTTTATCCTGTCTGGCCTGCTACTTAAAGTTTTGACAAACGAAAATTTAAAAAATCCTAATAAGGATGGCAGGGTAACAGGACAAATCCCTGTCTGTCTGTCTGTTTGTCTATCTGTATGTGCATCCTTCCGTCTGTCTGTCTGTCCGTCCCTCCCTTTCTCCCTCTCTCCCTCCCTCCACTCGATCCATATATAGATATATATATATATATATATATATATATATATATATATATATATATATATATATATATATATATATATATGTATGTATGTATTAGTTCGTGTGCCGAGACACCTCCATGCCATGAAACAAGACTGTCAAGAATCTTCTCTCGTTGTCTTCCTCTATCCCTCTTTCCACAAATCTTTCCAGTGGTCACCATATGTTCCATTTTCCCTCTTCTCATAACATGGCCGAAAAATGATGACTGTCTCCTTCTGATGTCTGGGATTAGTTGTTTTCGGGCTCCCGCCTCTTTCAAAACCCTCATGGTTGCTTTTTTGGGCTGTCCAAGGTATTTTCAGCATTGTTCTGTAAAACCCCATCTCTGAGGCCTCAAGAAATTGTTTGGCCTGCCTAGCGATTGCCCAGGACTCACAGCCATATGTTAAAACTGGATTTATGTAGCAAGCGAGAATTCTTTTTCTAACCTTCAATGACAAAGATATATTGCATAAGAAATTCTTAATTTTATGAAATGCAGTTTTCGTCTATCCTATTCTTCCATCTGATGTGATACATGTGCCTAGATACTTACAATATATATATTGTGTGTATGTGTGTCTGCCTATCAGCCTGTTCATATATATATATATATACATTATATATATATATATATATATATATATATATATATATATATATATATATATATATATATATATAATGACCGAATGCAGTGATTCCCAAACTGTGCACCGCGGCGCACAGGGGAGCCGCTACCTCTTCACAGAGGTGCTGCGAAATATTCGAAGACACATAAGTTGTATTAATTTTTTTACATACGAATAGTCTAACTGAGGTTAGGGCGCCGTGGAAAACTTGTCATTGAAAAAAGGCGCCGCTACTAAAGAAAGTTTTGGAAACACCGACCTAATCTATTATTTCTGGATATAGGAATGAATGGCGAATCACGACCGACTACATTCATCGCCTTGGCGCAGATGACGATACTTACGATACAATAGGAAAATGCAAAACCTACAGAATCACCCGACCCATTTGTTAATTTCTGGTGGCAGACACCGGCTGTAGTGTTGCAGCTGTGTGTCTAGGGGGAACTTTACGACATTGTTGCATGTCGGTAACGAACGAAGAACTGTCAGCCAGTGGCTGGTTTTGGTGTGATATTTAAATACGGCATTTGATCACGTCGGTTAGCAGTGAACAGTCGGGGTCCTCAGTAAATGCAATAAACCTGGCGCCAAATTGCAGCGATTTATGGAATTGGGAGAATCGAGAGTGCCTGGCCAAGCGGTTAAGAACGCTGGCACTTTTTAAGAGAACCAGGTTAGAATCATCCGTAAGGTGATAAAATATAATACTAACTTGCACAGTGCGTGGCTACTGCACGAGTGTTGCGGTCCTATATTCTCAGAATGAAGACACCCTATCATTTACTGCTCTAACAAGTGGTATACATATTTTTGGTGAAGGTAATCTCCCTAGTAAAAGTTGATTACAGTGCACCATTGTTGTCTTTGGGAACACTAGCTCGTGAGACCCCGATTTCTTCTGAAAGGGGGGAAAACAAGAATAGACCCACTGCCTGCACAAAAACATGTCGTAAGAGTCGACTAATTGGGAGCTTCCTTCTAAGTCGGAGTGCATCTGCCTGAGAGGCAAGGAAACAGCAGTCTGCATACAAATGAGTCAGATCTGTAAAACGGATGCACGCTCGGGTTCTGGAACAGGACTGCAGTCCAGAAGTGGACGAGCAACCAGAACTTTCTACCGGAGTTTACAGCTGGTGAACGCGAAGAAGACGAAGACTTCTTAAAGCCACTGGAGAATTTAATTGTAAACCACCCATTAAGTGGAACTATTCTAAGATCATGAAATTATTACGAGCCCAAAAAAAAGCACCTCTGATGAGTGCAGTACAGAGCTACCACACAAGCTTTGGAAATTTTGTAAGAAGGGCTGACCAAAAGTCAGAAGAAATTAAAACCACTAACGGTGTGTGTGTATTTGTAAAAGTTTGTGTGTATGTGAGAGTATGTCTGTGTCTGTGTGTGTGACTGTGTGTATTAGTGTGTATATGTATGTATATATATGTGTGTGTGTGTGTGTGTGTGTGTGTGGATGCATAGGTGCTTATGTGTGTGTGAGTGAATTAGTCGGTTGTCGATTGTGTGTGTGTGTGTGCGCGCGCGCGAGCATGCGCATGCATTTTACCACCCGTGCTTTTGTATTTTGGTTTGATATTCATAATATGCATTATTATATGAACATAACATGTTTTATTGATAACATACAACTGCTGTGTGAAAGATGGGTGTTTGGAGGGCCAAATGTAAGACGGGCCAGTGTACTCAATGTGTGACTCTGAAAAAAAAAAAGTTTGTTCTTTTCTTTGATGCTCGGGCAAATAGATGCATTCCGAATTCGAAAGAAGTTATCCAGTTTGTCGATTTCTATGACATGCTTGATGGGGAGGCAGTGGGTCCATTCTTTTTTCCCCCTATAATGGGGCCCCGAAACCCACACGGGGGTGGGGGGGGAGAAGTACGCATTAGGGTATTGGAAGATTAGACCAGTCTGTAAATCAGTGCGAGCATTAGCTGACGATGTGAACTTGATAGCTAAATCAGAGGGGCATTTCCAAACCGAACTTCACAACTTACTTGTCTGAAAAGAAGAGCTTGAGAAGAGAGTGACTGCAATCTGTATTTCCGGAACTAAAACCGTGATGATCTCGGGAAAAGAGAAGAAACATCCCACCGTCAGAAACCGAACCCACGACCTTCCGATCCGCTGGCGAGCGTCTAGCCTCAAGACCACGAGGCCTACCAATTAAGGCAGAGTTGGCTACTCTAAAAGCATCGACAGTGCGACGCTCTCGGCGGGCGTCTAGTTTTTCTGCGGAGAGAGACGGAGCCATTTTTGTTAACACCTGGTGCAGTGAAACCAGTCCTCTCGACTTTACTTCGTTTTACTTGCACAAAGGAATGATCCTGTCGAGCTGTCATTTATGAAACCTTCAGGTAACGACCAGCACGAGAAACATCTTCTTCGTCTTCTGTCCCCCAGTAGATCATAAACCATCAACCAAGCCATCAAGACTAGTTGTGTTTTATCATTCACTATTGCATGCAGCTTACCCTACGTCCTTCCCATCTTCTTTACACCATTCTCTAGCTCTCTTCTTTTTTGTGTCTGCTTTAATTTCTATGCCCCTGTGGGCTCCAGAAAAACATTTTTGTTATATTGTTCTCAGCTTTTTTCTGCGTGTGTCCTATCCAAAGTTAAGGTCTTTTCCTCACCTCTGGGTCCACTGGAACTTGTTTAGATCTTTCCCAGAGCTCAGCATTAGTGATTTTATCATACCATTTACTTCCCTCTATTCTGCGCAGGCACCAGCTATTGAGTACATTTTGTATGTGTTCTTTATATTGCCATTAAAAACACAGACATCAGAAAATTCAACTATTTCAGATGACAAACTAAAAACTTTAGTAACTTCTTGCATCGCTGGAGACGTGGCGTGACCAAGGAGATAACGAAGGCCACACTCTGGATGTCAATCGTTCCTGTCCGTTTGCAATGGACTTTTTCGCATTTGTTTAAATGTCAAACTGTCTTAGACGTTATCTTGCTAGTAAATTTTTACCTTCTGGTCTTTTAGTTCTGCTTCACTAGGCTTGTGATTATCTTTTCTTTGTGCTCCTGCCACAACTTCACGTTTCGACAATTCAACGTGTGCCTTCAGTTAATTATAATCATTGTTATTTTCATTATTATTGTTATTTTTGTTATTGTAATTTTTATTATTATTTAATTTATCACTTAACAGCTTTGTATTTTTTTCCATTGGCTTCTGACTCCAACCTCTTATAGTTTAATGTGTTATCACTTATTAACCCGCTCCGAAGTGAGCACTTTTTTTACAGCTCCACGCCGGATGGTCTTGGGGTGAGCGGCGGGTTTGGGTGACGATGGGGAGGGTGATATATATAACCTTACGGCTAAACGGGATTTCTGCCATTTGATCTGTGGTATTCTTATCCGAGTAATGGCCCACTGCAAGTTGCGTCACAGGGTTTTACTCCTTGACTGGCGTTGTCAATATTGTTTCTTCGATTGCACTTGTTTTACCAGCTGTCTACCATGTCGATTTAATATTAGTTATTCAGTGAGTTAGTCGACAGATTTTCAACATTTCACATCGAACCATTCAGTCCATAAGTGCTCAGATATACTCTTCAGTATCTCTTGAACGTGTAGTGGCTTATGACACCAGAGTATAGACCTAAAAACGAAACCTATTTGTTTCTTACAGCTCCGCAGGTGGTGGGGATTCTTGCGGAGATATTAGAAAGAGCGGGTACTACAGTAGTTTTCTCAATGCTAAGTCTCTAAAGACTGAGATGGTTGGGTAACTCTTGCAGATCGGATGATCGTAGAATCCACTAAGTCGTCATCTAAGTCAGAATACACACTGATAGAAGATGTGGAGAACGTCCTCTGCTACGATACAAAGATGTGTGTACGCGCAAGATGGGAAATACATGTATGGAATATGAGCAACACGGGTTTTGAGACATTCGAGGGAACAATATGCCATGGGCCTGTTGCACGCAGAGGGAAAATAAAGGAGGGCGTGTGAATAAGGGAGAAAATGACTGAAGATAGTTTATGGGCTGAACGTCTGAGAAGAAGCACATTCAATATATGCGATATCAATAATAGTCCTGGTATCTCTTGCTCTAATTATGAACAACTTTTCTTAACGCCAGCGGGTCGAATGTTAAAATTACGAATCGACAGCATAGCACTCGGGACACCTCCATAAGAGCTCCGTCCTCATCTTGCCATCATCCTCAGCATTGCCATTTAGGATTATTGTTATCGTCATGATTTTCCACGGTCGCTAAGCTCTTAACCTATCTAAAAATATTATCTGTTAACCATATTACTTTCATGATAGTCTCCCTCTATCCCTGCAACACGGTCCATGTCATCGTTAGCTTACGAATCCACCTCAATAACTGTATTATTCATGTCCGGTGTATCGTTAAATAAATTTGCCACTATGTTACCCAGGTTACTTTTGAAAAGCAGTGTAATGTAACACTGCACCTTCTCAAACATATCATAAAAGGCGACTAAGGCTACTTCACACCGTCAAAATCCAAACATCTACACGAAACGTTTAACAGAAATAATGACTCATCAAAACGAAAGATAAAAACATGAGGGAACTTCTCGCTTAGAAGAAATCTGAAGCTGAAAGCTATATGCAATCTAAACGAATAGGACGACTTGGCTGAGGATCTAAGCTCCATTAAGAAGAATTATGCTGATTAGGAGAAGTAGATATAGAAAAAGAACTAGAAGGAGGAGATGTAAGAGGGAGGAAAACGAAAAGAAATAGAAACAAAATGCAATGCAATCTTTGTAGGTTTTTGTGTGCATTACATGCAATTTAAGGGATGAACGTCAATAACGCGTTGTCAAAAGCATTACAACGATGAGATTTACTGAGTGGCATTATGTTATACACTGATGGGCACTGAGATAATGCGTGGAACAAACCATTCAAAATAAGCATCATAATTAAGATATCAGAGTTGCATGCGTGAACTTGACACACAGGCTTCACTTTATTTATTTCTAGACATAGGAACGAGCATAAAGAAAACGAATTTTGCTTTTACTCAGGCCAAACAGGTTGGAAAACAAGCATTTTACAACGATAGGTTTCGGTTTTAAATCTCGAATCCTTTCTGACATGTTTTTAAAATATGCGAATCCTGTATACGTATATGTATGTATGTGTCTGTCATTATGTCTGTCTGTCTGTCTGTCTGTCTGTCTGTCTGTCTGTCTGTCTGTCTGTCTGTCTGTCTGTCTGTCTGTCTGTCATCTGTCATTCTTCCTGCCTGCCTGTCATTCTGTCTACCTGCCTGCCTGCCTGCCTGCCTGCCTGCCTGCCTGTCTGTCTGTCTGTCTGTCTGTCTGTCTGTCTGTCTGTCTGTCTGTCTGTCTGTCTGTCTGTCTGTCTGTCTGTCTGTCTGTCTGTCTGTCTGTCTGTCTGTCTGTCTGTCTGTCTGTCTGTCTGTCTGTCTGTCTGTCTGTCTGTCTGTCTGTCTGTCTACTACGAACAGCAAGCGACCGAGTTTATTTCATTTGCCTAAACTTAGAACAGATTTATATAAAACATGTTTAGCATTTTCTGCTGTTCATTTACGAAAACATCTTCCACTCGGTTTGAAAAAAAAAAAAAAGTTTCTTTTAATGTAACCGCAAACTTTACCAATTTTTGCTTACAAGTGATTACATGCCACCTTAAATGTAGATAATGACCTTCAGTTTAAAAAAAAATAGTTTTCGACCTCCGGTGCTTACTGTTCCATGATGTTGTTCTAGCCCAGTGGGTCTCAACCTTCCTAGTGCCGCGACCCTTTGATACAGATCCTCATGTTGTGGCGACCCTCTATAACGCTTCCTCATGTTGTGGCGACCCTTTTTTACGTTTCCTCATGTTGTGGCGACCCTTTACTACAGCTCCTCATGTTGTGGCGACCCCCACCCATACAATTATTTTCGTCGCTTTTTTATAACCTTAATAAATGTTTATTTTGCGATGGTCTTTGGCGACTCCTTTAAAAGCGTCGTTTATCCCTAGGCTGAGAACGGCTGTTCTCGGGCGCCAATCCCCTATATGTCAGTTCAGCATGACAGCACTACTGGTCTTGGCATAAAGCTGTTCTATGCTACGTCTGAGGGTTTTACCCATATTGTACTTTTTTATAGTGTCCCAGAGCTCTACATGCCTCTTTTCTTCTTCTTCTTCTTCTTCTTCTTCTTCTTCTTCTTCTTCTTCTTCTTCTTCTTCTTCTTCTTCTTCTCTTCCACCTTGTACCTCATCGAAGTGTCGGGGGGAGATGTAATGTTCGTTGATGGGCTCTGTCAAGAGCACTATTAAGACTGATGTTCATTTCTGTAAGGCTGTTCTTAATGCCATCACTCCATATTTTCCGAGGTCTTCCACTCGCTCTATACCCGTTGTAACGTTTTAGTGTGGCTCGCTGTGGCGGATAGTACCAGGGCATTCTTGTTAGGTGTCCAAACCACTTCATTTGTTGTTCTTTGATGACCTGTAAGACTGGCTTTATTCCTAGCATTCGTCTGATTTCATGATTTCGTATTCTGTCTTTCCTTGAAACTCCGGCAGCTCTTCTAAGGCATTTCATCTCTGTTGTCACAATTTTACGTTCATTGGAGGATGTAAGTGTCCACGTTTGGCATTGATAGCATAGTATTGGCCAACATGCCTCTTTGAAATCAATAAATACATGGTATAAATGTTTCTTTGGTGCTGGTGGTATTTCTCTGATAATAGGCGTAGATTAAATATATGTTTGATTTTGGTAGTTATGCTTTGATTGTTTGTTACAGTGTGTTTGTTAGCTACAGCTTGAACAACAGACAACAGACTAGCGGTTTTCACTCTAGAGTAAATGGGGGAACGTCGTTGTAGCTACAGAATTACGTGCGGACGGCGACACAGGCGGACAATTTTTTATCAGGTGTTCGTACTGGTGGCAGAGCACTTATGGTTGATAACCGTGTGCAATGACGCTGGCTCACATCTCCCTTTACCTTTTTAAATATATGTTTAACAGTGCTTCTTCCAGCACGGAAACCCGCCTGTTCTTTTGCCATGATTTTTTCTGCATGCGCCTTTAATCTGCTTAGGAGTATCTTGAGCACGACTTTACCGGGATGACTGATGAGACTTATAGTCCTATAATTTTGACATTGTTGTAAATTTCCCGTTTTTGAGATGGTAATGATGGGTGATTTAGTGAAAAGAGATGACTATTCACAAGTCTCAATTCACAATTCTTCTAAATTCAGTGAGGGTGTCTATGACGTCCTCTATCCCTGCCTTAAGGATCTCAGTTGGTATGTTATCAATTCCCTCAGCGTTTAGTTTTGATGTCCAGTTCTACTTTGTCCCGGAGTATTGGGGAGCTGTCATCTTCCTGCGCTTAGTTGTTTTCAAGGATGTTGGTGTTGCTATTTGTTTGTTTGTTATACAGGCTCGAACATCAGACCATCTATTTATGATGTCACTACTTTCTGTGAGTAGTTTACCTTTTGTGTCTTGGATGGCGTGTTACTTGTTAATGTTTTTTCTGACTGATGTTTCAAATAGTGCTTAAAGGTTGTTTTTTTTTTTTTTTTTTTCAAGCTATTGTTCAACTTGTTACATTCTTCTATTTCTGCAGATTTGCTTTCTATCCAACTTTCTTTTGCCCCTCTCATGTATTTTCTAATCTTAATATGTATCTCTGTGTGCTTGTCTGCTAGGTGAGGATTGTGTCTACATTGTTCATATTGTTAATCAGGGGAGCAAACTTTTCTACAATTCTGACTGAAATTGTCAGTCGCCACCGGATCCTTTAGGTTGTCAATGTTGCCATTGTGATGTTCGCCATTGTGATGTTCGCCATTGTGATGTTCGCCATTGTGATGTTCGCCATTGTGATGTTCGCCATTGTGATGTTCGCCATTGTGATGTTCTCCATTGTGATGTTCGCCATTGTGATGTTCGCCATTTGGTGAGTGTAGTGTCCAAATTCTTGATACCTTGTGCTTGTGTAGTGTGTCAACTAAGAGGAGGTTATTGAATTTCCAGCAGTCTAATCCTCTCTCATTGGTGATTGCCTCTCTCATTGCTGATTTTCTTGCAGAAAGATCCACATGCATTTTTCCAATTTATTTGAACATCTGTTTATACCTTAGCATTCCAATCTTCCTGGAATATCAGTACATCTTTCTCTGGTGTTTTCTACCACTTTGACAATAACAAAACTGCACCTACTGCTACCACCACCACCATCACCGCTACTACCACCACCACCACCACCGCTACTACCACCACCACCATCATCAGTACATCATCATCATCCGTACTAGTTTGGGGTCCAGTGTAGACCCTTTAAAGAAAATCAGCCATAATGAGAATCCAAACCAAGAATTAAAAACCTTCTGGCGACCGAAAGCTTTAGTCTCGGTGGCTCCAGTATATCGACATTAACCCCAAAATGACCTATAAACTAGTTATCATCACACGTATGTACATTTTATTGTCTTTGTTCCGTTTTTTACAACTTCCTTGACGACTTTTTTCTTCTAAACAGATTCTCAACACAAGCCGAGTAGTGTATGTATACCCCGCAATCAATGGAGAACTTTGTTAGAAACTTGTGACGTTAACCAGACCGGAGTCACGTCTATTACTTTTTAATCGACATCATTTCTTATTTCGTTGCTTCAGAAACAGGGCTTCTTGATTGTGTGTGTTTTGTTTGTCTGTCTCTTGGTTGTGGGAATTTTAGCTTTGATGCGTTCTAAAAATAATTCAAAATTCTGACTTAAATGTACACGAGAGATATAATTTATTTCTGCAGTGTCTCAAACAGTGACTGCAAACTGGGGTAAACCGTTTTTAAAAGCTTTATCCAGGAAGTTTTTAACGGAGCACAACACCTATGGTGTTGTTTAAGTCTGCCTGTATATGTATGCCCTTGTGACGTCCTGTGTAAAGCTCTTCCAGTTATATTGTTCTCATGTATTCTAAACGTGTGTTATATCAAACGCCAGTGTCTTTTCTTCACCTCTTAGTTGCCTCCGAAAACTCCAGATTAGTAAATTTATCATAATATTGAATTCCCTTAATTATACACAATGACAACATTATTTAATGTGTATGTTTATGCGTGTGTGGTGTGTATGTGTGTGTGTGGTGCGTGTGTGCATATTTACCTAATATACATAATTTGTGTAAACTGGGTGCCATGAAATAATTATTTAAAGCAATCCTGAAGAATTTCAGATACATGAACCTCAAAGACACAACCATAACTTGGGCAGCCGACATCTTCGCTTTGAACTTATCGCTTACCCAGTCTATTGGCACAACGGTCGAACAATCAGGCGCAATACATTCTTGCTGTCCTGCCCATGTTTGTGTTCACCTTTTGGGGTGACGCTATTTCCCCGATGCAATTTATCCCGGTTGTATCACATTTATAAAGTAAACATTTCAGGGTACAGCTATGTTGGTTGTTTTAACTCCGCGAGTACCGTTCCAAACAGGTGTTAATTTTAATTCATCCTCTCCCCTGCAATTGTGGTCAACAATATGCTGCGGAAATAGGGGGAAATAGGTTAGTTGCGTATCCTTTACAGGATATTGCAGAACCAACCCCAACAGCCCCTGGCTGTTGTGTGGTTTTTCAAGGCAAATTTACGTCCAGTAGTTTGCCATTGCTTTCGGGGCGGTCGGCTTTCTTGATACCACTGCCGAAACCAAGGCAAGGCGCATAGCCCGCAGCTGGGATCGAACCCGGCATCCCGGCATTACGAAGCATTCGCATCGACTTAGCCACAGAGCCGACGGGGAAAATAGACTTCATATAAAATCCATAGCTCACAGTGTTGTACCAAGCACTAGCTCAGGATTTGGGCAACGGACTCTGTGTGAAACTTTAAATGAGAAATCACAAGCTGATTAGGAAAACGAATTTTAGACACGCTTCGCATTTAAAGTTTAAGTTGATAAGTTCTATTTTATTGCGCCCGGTATATCCCAAATAGCTCAGTATCTTCCCACAGCACGGCGTGCCGTATGCCGATAGCGTCGCACAGAGCAATAACTCCGTAGCTACAGTGGCGATTCCCAGGGTTCTAGTGAACTGAACAACAGCTTTTAAACACACACGCGGCCTTTAGAGCTGTAGGCAAACGCATTGTTCACAGAGACCCAGCTCCCCCTCCCCCACCCCCCCCCCAACTTTCCCAGCCAACCTCCTCTGTTTTAATATATGCTATGAAGAGAAAGGGCATACTATGAAAAGAAAGGACACTCTATGATGAGAAAGGACATATTATGAACAGAAAGGACATGTTATGAAGATAAAGGAAATGCTTTGAAGAGAAAAGACATACAATGAAGACAAAGGACATGATACAAAGAGAAAAGACATGCTCTGAAGAGAAAAGATATACTATGAATAGAAAGGACATGATACAAAGAGAAAATACATGCTTTGAGGAGAAAAGACATGCTTCGAAAAGAAAGGACCGGCTACAAAGAAAAAGGACATGCTATGAAGAGAAAGGGCAATCTTCGAAGAGAAAGGGTATGCTATGAAGAGAAAAGACATGCTATGAAGAGAAAGGGCATGCTCTGAAAAGAAAGGACATGCTGCGAAGAAAAAGAAAACGCTTAGAGAAATGACATGCTTGAGAAAGGGCTGACGAAGCGAACTGGCTTGTTTGATAGAGAAAGGGACTGGGAGAGAAAAAGATGTTGATTATAGGAGTATGAAAAGAAAGGACATGCTGCGATAAGAAAACGCTTCTATCGATCGAAACGTGAAACGGCTGGCCATAACTGGCATATGTTTGATAGCGGCATGGGAACATGAAGATTGATTCTTCGAGTCTTCTGCACTTTACTTTATAAGCAATACTTCTAGCGATGCGCTATAAGCAAACTTTCAACCCGGTAGACTGATCGAAATGGCATTCATAGTGCTCTTCTTCTGTCTTGTGCTACTTTGGTTGCACTTACAGCCAGGTTTAATTTATAAGCACTTTCAACTAGGTAGATCCAATTTCAGCGGATTCCTAATTCAGTTGCCGTTTTAACATGCTTGTTATGGATCAATGGATCCGTATCCCCCCTCCCCTGGTGCCACGGAACCCGAACAGTAAACACTGTGTTACTTATTGGGCTGTTCGACCATTTTCTCCATTCTACACTCCTCTGATCAACTACCTGTCCTAAAAAGCCAATTATGTGTCAGCACTGGCCTCTCTCCAACTCGCAGCCATTTGGAAGCGGCACAACTATCCAGTCAGGCGATTAGCACATCAATAAATGTCTCATACCACTAAATTATATAGATTTATGTCTGAGATATCATCCTTGCAACGAAATTATCATGAGTGAATATATATTCCTTCGTGCGTTTTAATTTACACATTTCTATTTAAATAAATAGAAGGGATAGAGCAGAATTTTATCAAACAGGGGAGGGAAGTCAAGGTTAAAAGGCATAACAAGGGAGTTAACGTGTAAATGATATTTAACAAAAGCGCAAGATAGGACGGAAGCTCAGATCAAGGAGAACAGGCAATGACCATGTCGAATCGGTTACACTATCTTCTATTTTTTTCGTCTTCCTGTCGTAATTTTTTTGGTTTTTTCAAAACCCCATCCTGGCTCTTGCCAGGGTCTTAATATAACCCACCCATGGTTTGAACGGGGTTTATGTGACCTCTCCGTGGGTGATCCTCATCTGCATGCTGGCACTTTGTGTCACCAGGTGTTTATCGCTTGGTGATGTCCTAGTGTGGTGAAACATCAACCAGTCAATCTTTTAAATCTATACGCTTTAATTACACCACAACAATCAAAGCATATTTTCTCTTATTATAAAGCCTGACTCCGGCTGTTGTTTGGGACCCTAATATAACCTAATGAGGTTTCTGAGACTTGCAATTGGGTGATTCTCATCCGAATTGTAGCACTTTGTGTCACCAGATGTTAATCGCTCGATGTGCGGTCTTGATGGGGTTAAACGTCACTCACTTACTCACTCGTGGTTGAAGCCCTTGCCCACATAGAATTGCGTGTTACACATAGCCGGTGTAGTCCTATGGGGGCCATAATTATAACTACTTCAGATGCTGAATGGGGTTATCTTGCATGCACCTTGTTAGTCTGCTGTCAGAATTGACATTTTATTTCTCAGAATGGTATGGTGAACCTGGAGATGACAGACTGGTCAATCGATCGATGTTTGGTTGAGGGGAGTTTCCTTGCTTTGTACCTGTTTGATTCTCATTCTTGAGATGGTAATCCTACTGACTTTAATCAAAGAGAGTTAAAAAAAAAATCTGTTATTAATGCTTTTAAAACTCATTCCACAGGGTTGCAGGTTAACCTGGTTGGCTTGGCATGAATAGGTGCCCTAATTCTAATTTCGTTGGAATTTGAACTGGCTTGGCCTGTTGGTCTGCCACCAACATTGATACTTTTTGGACTAACTAGCTATGTCAAGCCTCCGTGTCCTATTCGTCTGCCACTGCCATTGATATCTTTTGGTCTTACGATATCAAGTCTTCAGGTCATGTTGGTCTGCCACTGACATTGATATCTTCTGGTCTTACGATATCAAGTCTTCAGGTCATGTTGGTCTGCCACTGACATTGATATCTTCTGGTCTTACGATATCAAGTCTTCAGGTCATGTTGGTCTGCCACTGACATTGATATTTTCTGGTCTTACGATATCAAGTCTTCAGGTCATGTTGGTCTGCCACCGACATTGATACTTTTTGGTCTAACGATATCAAGTCTTCAGGTCATGTTGGTCTGCCACCGACATTGATATCTTCTGGTCTTACGATATCAAGTCTTCAGGTCATGTTGGTCTGCCATCCAGATTGAGACCTTCAGATCGCAGGGTGTCAGACTTTCCAGGTAGCAGCCAGAAGAGGATAAACAGCAGACACTCATGCATACCTGTTAATTTGTAGAGTGTCAGTCTCTTGCAGCCCAGGACCCACACAGCAAGTGTCGGTGTCTGTGGCTTAGGCATCGCAACGCAGTATGATTCAGGGGTACCCGGTTCTATGCCACCTGCAATTTTGCAGCAGACCGATTTGCGTTGTTTTCGACACTGGTATTGAGAGTCAATTTTTCAGAAAGCAATGGCAAACTACTGAACGTAAAATAGATAAGAAAAATCATGAACAGCCAAGAAATGTTGGAGTTGGCTCTACCAAGGATCCGCAACTAATAACACCGGAAGTGCACCTATCAACAATAATGTATAATCGTCTACCCATGCACAAAGTATACTTATCAGTAATAATGTATACTTCCCTACCCATACAGGATATATACCTATCAGCATTAATGTATATTTTCCTACCTATACGAAACAGCAGGTTACTCTGTGCAGTAGTAGGCTACCCAGGCATAACTGATCTGTGAGATTGTAGAGGGTATGCGGTATTTGTTCCTGAAGGATTTTCGTCTGACCATCTGAAGCGTGACTCTTTGAGTCACTGTGTATCAAACTCACAGGCGCAGTCCCGGAAAGTGGCATACAGAACAAATGTATTAAACACAATACAAGAGAGCTAGCAAACTAACCTGCCAACCCGTGTGAACATAGATATTTGCACACACAAAAAAACATTGAAATTGAAAAAGAATTACTGAGAATAACAAAATCGGGAGGAGAAGAGGGGGGGGGGGGGGGGGCAGGTATACGCAATTAATAGGGGTTTTTATATACACTGACCCACGGAGTCTAAGAAGTAGATTGTGTTAATCCCCTGCAATACGTCTCCTCTCTCCTCCAAACGAAAACAAACAATCCACTTGCAAATGATACATGAGATCCAAACTACGTTTAGCACAGTGTCGACCTTTAATTCAGTTATCAAAATGTTTTCCTGTGCCCAGCAGATAATTGGCTGCAGATGTGGAGCAGGACGCTAAGTATTTGGCACCTGGGCATCACTTGGTTGTCACAACAATCAGGGAAAATACGTAATACTGTATATTGCTTGGCGCGAAAGGCGACTGTTGTTAGATACAGATGGGCTAATTATCTCCACTTGAATCTAGCCAGCAATAGGAGCGTATTGGCCAACTGATGCAGCTTACTTAGTGTACAGTATGGATATATATATATATATATATATATATATATATATATATATATATATATATATATATATATGTGTGTGTGTGTGTGTGTGTGTGTATGTGTGTGTTTGCCAAGTTGTCTACACTGTCAACGTCTTTGCACATTGGGCATCCCTATGCCTGCTAAGTCCTGCAATGCAGCAACCACTCGAAGGTACCTATATGACTGTTTCCTTGAGGAGTTCGTTATAGTAACTGCTGTCTTTACTTCAAATACTACAGGGCTTCTATTAACAATGTTCAGAAATTCTCTGCTTAAAAATAGTTATGTATACATATAAAGTTTACTATCATTACGAGTATTTATTTGCTTTTCACTTCATTAATGCTAATAACGTGCTTATTTTTAAAAAAAAACATTTGTTGGCTCCCCCTCCCTTTTCTCTCCCCCCCCCCCCTCCCCTCTTTCCCCTCCCTACTTTTCGCATTTTGACTAGAAAATAAGTAAGGCGAGTGGAGGGACTGGTTGGAAAGAATGGGGGGGGGGGGGGGGAGCTGTTCACTCAGCCCCATTGAATGTGTATGGGCCCGTCAATCTTTCCAAACTGATCGTATTTTCTTTCTTATTTAATAGCAGTCTTTCATTTGTACTGGTAAATTACTAACGTGGGCGTAAAGGGTTAAAAGGTGTGTTACTGTAACAAATTTACACAAGCGTATAAAGCGTTCTGTCATTCTTTTTACAAATCATTTCTAACTGTTCCTATTTACAACTAAGGGAAGTAATCAATAAATTGAAGGAAAAAAATGTTACTCCAATAATTCTACAGTGACTTAAGGCAACGACATCTAAACTTTTTTAGCTGCCATAATATTTCACTAGTTATCAACATCATCAACTGCTTATAATTTCCATTATCTATGAATTCCCTAATTTGACATGTCATTATGCCCTTTTTATTGCGTCGTTCGAGCAGCGGGAGAACTAGAAGCTGCGCAGATACAATCTTCACACTTAAACGGAAGAAGCACAGAAAAGCACACATCGAATATGATAAGAACCTATTTCTGGGATTCATAGATCAAGAGAAGACATTCGATTGAGTCGATAGACAGTTTTATGGAAAGCAACAGATTTATAGAGTGAACAAACACAATATCGGAGTGTGCAAACGTTTCTTGGCGATGGCAGGGGCGTAGTTAGAATAAATCAGGGAACATCTAAACCATTCACAGTAACACCCGAAGTAAGACAGGGATGTGTCTTATCATCCATCAATGCTGTTGATTACATACGTCGACAGTATATACAAGGATGCCAAGCCCAGGAACGAAAATAATAGCAAGATCAACGAATTACTGTATGGTGATGAATAGGCTTTGATAACAGATTCAGTTATGAAATTGAAAAACATCCTACAGCCACTAATGAAAAAAAAAAAATAAAGCGTATAAAGTAAGAATCGATACTGAAAAGACAGAAGTAAGGTCAATAGAAAGAAAGAAATAGAACCTAAATATAGCAACAGAGTGAACAAACATTAAACAAGCATCTGAGTTTAAATATCTGGGATCACCATTCTCCGAAGATGGTAAATTAGATGAAGAAATTAACACCTGATGCGGTCAAGCAAGTAAAATATTAGGACATCTAGTTCTCCCTTTACAACACAAGACAATCCCCATCAGCGCAACGAAGCATCTCATACAAAGCATATTGTTTTCCAAACCTATGCTACAAGTGCCAGACATGGTCACTCACAACAAACCAGAAAAGAAAATTAGTTACCACGGAAATGAGATGTAGGAGAAGGCTGCATGATTGAATGACCGGAAAAGATAAAATCAGGAATGAATTCATAAGAGAAAAAGTTGGTCCAGAAAATAATATAAATTACACACAAAGGTAAGCAAATTAAATTGTCTGCACACTTAGAGAGAATGCATTGTGACGCCATACCATAGCAAGCATTAATGAGAAGAAAGGAAGCACCTAGTACACGAGCTACACCAAGAATAACATGGAAAGATAACATTAGAGAAACTCTACAACAGCATGATGTGTCTTTGGTCAGGGCAGCCAGAAAAGCAATAGGCAGAATATTAACTATCATCACCACACATCATTATCCACACATCATGACCACACATCATTTTTACACATCATTATCCACACAGGGCGGTAGAGTTCGCCGAGCCGGTGTAACCGTTACTGGTTTCCTTGTAATAAATGCTGGGGTTGGTTCTGCTATGTCCTGTCAGGAAAAGACAGCTAATAATAATAATAACTTTCTGGAGGTTCAACGGGCTTGTCCTATTGTTGTGCCACCAGCACTGAATTCGTTATCTTTAGTCTCATGGTGTCAAACCTTCAGATTTTGTTGGTCTGTCATCCGGTTCGAGATCTAATCTCAGGGTGTCAGAATTTTCCGACAGCAGCTCGGTGATGATAAACTGCACGCACGCACATGCACCAAATAGCGAGTCAACTAAGTGACTTCGATACAACCAGACAACAACCTACCAAACTAACTAATCAATACACTAACCAACCAGCCAACAAAGTAAACACAATCATAAAACAGTCACCAAATCCACGACTCAACCAATCAACATCCTACAAAACTAACCAGTCAACTTGCTAATCAACAGGTCAGTCAAATAAACAGAATCCTAAGAAAGTCACCCAATCCACCACCCACCCAATCATCATTCTAGCAAAATAACTAATCAACACACTAACCAGCCAGCCAAAAAAGTAAAAACAATCCTAAAACAGTCACCCAGCCTCCACCTAACCGATCAACAATAAAGCTAGCTAGCCAACTCATTAGATCTTTTTTTCAGCCACCACCCAATCAGATAATGAGGTAGCCGCAGTTCCAGCTTCACATCAAAGAGGTCATCCGATAGTTGCTTCTTTCGCGTGTCAACGATAATCACACAGAATCTCCCTCGCTGTTCCTTGTGGAGGCGGGGTGGTGGGGGGGGGGGGGGGGGGGGTTGTCGCAGTCTGCAGTCTTAGCAAATAAAATAGCACACATGCGGGTTAATTGCTCAAGGTAGCAACAAAAGTGGCAACACAAACAGGCTGACATCAGAAATGCAGTTCACTGTTGATGGAGGAAGCAGTTTGAACAGATCAGTAGTTGCACACGCAATTAACTGGATAAGGCACCGCAAGCTCTCTAGCAACAGGTCAAACGTCATTTTCCTGATCTCCATCCAGTTTATGACACAACCATCGTTAGGTACAGTCGAAACGCATTCCTAAGGAAATCCGCAGCTCAGCAGTTAATTGCTCAAGGTAGCAACAAAAGTGGCAACACAAACAGGCTGATATCAGAAATGCAGTTCACTGTTGATGGAGGAAGCAGTTTGAACAGATCAGTAGTTGCACACGCAATTAACTGGATAAGGCACCGCAAGCTCTCTAGCAACAGGTCAAACGTCATTTTCCTGATCTCCATGCAGTTTATGACACAACCATCGTTAGGTACAGTCGAAACGCATTCCTAAGGAAATCCGCAGCTCAGCAGTTAGACGATGGAACTATATTCTGTCAGTCTACATATGGCGAAAATAAAGCATCTAACTTTTGTCAGAAGTAGAACTAGTCATTACTAAAAACAGTAGACCCGCCTATCAGTCAAATTGACCGGAAGACCCAATCAAACGTCTAACCAAACTAACCAATCAAGTTAATTAACCGACAAATTATCCCTAATGTACACTGGGCAAGTACATTAGCGCTTGGATCCCACCTTTAGTATATCCCTCAGCGTGTGGCGACTGATAACGTCAGTTCTGTGTTGTTTAAATATTCATCTTTGGCTACCGCTTCAACGTCGTTTCCTGAAACATCTTCTACTTGAGAGCAATGAGAATGTCGGGCTGGTCCGTTGCGTTTTCATAACCTACTGTGCCCCAGACAGCTAGCCGATCTGCTTGTTCATTGCCTCTTGCACGAGAGTGTCTTGGCACAAAAATGAAATTAAATTCTATCGGAAAAGATTTCCTCAGCTGACTGACCAGGACATCACACAAGCGATAAACACCCGATGACACAAATGTGCCACCATGTGGGTGAGGATCACCGTGGAGAGGTCCTAGAAACCGCGTTCAGCCTTTAGGCCATATTTATGACAGGGCTATATTGCGGCCCCTAGCAAAGCCAGATTTTTTTTTTTTTTTGGAGACAACATTCATCTTTTCAGTGCTTCATTTCAAATAAAATAAAACTCCATGAAATGTATACTAACAAATGTGGCGGCTTTCACCCACTCAAGTGATGACAAACATTTCTCCTAAATCCATGTCAGTTGATAGAAACAAATGAGATTTTTACTGTGGTAAAATTTCATTTCTTGGTCAATCAACCAAATATTTTTTTTTTTTAATTAAAAATGGGTTGTTTTTTCCTCCCAGTTGAATTTAAGTGAAACTTACAAGAAAGGTAAAAGTGAGCTTACAATAAACCACTTATATAACCTTATAAAATAATTAAAACCAGTACGGGTGCTTCATTCTCTCACTTTTACACACACATAAAACCAATCCAAAAGATCTGATGTGATGCCAGACAACTAGATGAATGAATGAATGATGATTATGGAAATGACACGTCCTCATGTTCGTCGATTTTTTTTAGAACAGTTGGCAGTGCATTTACAGCTGCGAGCCAATCTCTGCACGTGGGACCAGACATACACACATACGCTCATATGATGAAAATGAAAACACTAATGACTGGACTATGAATACCCCCCCCCCCCCACCTCCCGTCCGTACAGAATCAATAACATTGAATACACAGAGAACCTAAACAGGAAAAACAAAATTGTGCAAGATGTCTAAACTCCAAGGACAATTAAGGCTATTCTCACACACAATAGCACAAAACTATGGGAACCTAATAGTAGTGCCATCCTAACATCCTCTTGCTGCACTCTAATCCCACAGGGATAGATAGCATGGAGTCTCCAATGACTGATTCCACTGAACTATATTGAGTGAACAAAAAATTAGGCTGAGAGGTCATAAGAGGAAAGAGTGTGCAGTTCTAAATACTATCATTAGCTGAAGTATGTATCCGGCAACAGATGACTACAAACTGGCATGCGTAACTAGAACTCGCCTCATTCAACAGTTCTGCCTGTGTCATTACTTGACCACATAAACAGCCTTTGGCATAAAATAAAACAATCTTATCTGACCCAACAGATCAACGGCCAAGACTAAGAAAAACCTGCACATTTGGTATGTGTACATATATAGGTTGATACATGCAGGGCTAAATCCGGGAACATTTCCTTTAAATTCTACTTTTGTTTATAAGATAAGAAACCCTTCGCTGCCTTTACAATCGTAATGCAGATTTACCGCATGGTTCTCGGTAAGCAAGCAAAAGTAATCGCCCCAAATTTGACAAGGAATACACCTTACATATCCTGTATGTATGCTGGCATTTGGCAGCTAATGGCACCCCCTGAAAAAAAAGCAATCATTTTGTACAGAACCGCCTCAACAAACCCTCTATGCATATTTAAAAGTTGTACAATAACCTCGCATTTTCTGTAATAAATCGTACATTTCTATAATATGCATTGATATTTAGTTTAATAATAGGGGGAGAGGGGGGGGGGGGAGAGGTGGTAAAACAAAAATCTTAAAAACAAAACAACACATGTTACAAGTGTATGTATGTTCATTTCTTGGCTGCAGCCTTCTTCGTCTTGGCTTTTGCCTTGGCCTTCTTCACACCTCCTGCTTTCTTTCCCTTTCTTGCCGCTGCCTTCTTGGGCGACTTTGCTGCAGCTGCAGCAGCAGCTGGTGCATCCCCAGCGGGTTCCTGTGCTGGTGCAGCGGGTGCTGCGGCGGCATCTCCGGCGCCTGCAGCCTTCTTGCCTCGACCTTTAGCAGCTGCCATTGTGAGCGTCTACTAGTAAATGCACGCAAGTGGTGAGATGATGAAATGTTGTGCTTGGTTTCCTGTGATTTCTCTATGGCCAAGCCAGATTAGGGCTTGAAATAACGAAACATTTAATCCTAAAAAGGACGGAAAGTTGTTATAGACTTTTCCTCAGCTGATAGACTGACTGACTTTCTATTCCACCAGGACATCACACAAGCGACAAACACCCGATGACACAAAGTGCCACCTTGCGGATGAGGATCGCCGTGGAGAGGTCCCAGAAACCGCGTTCAGACATTTGGCCATATTTATGGCCTGCTTCATATTGCGGCTCCCGGCAAAAGCCAGGGTGGAGCTTCAAATAAAAAATTTCATCCTGAAAGGGATAGAGAAGACTAACTTAGGCAACTAATAAGTTCCTCAGCTACTGACTGACTGACTGACTTTCTACCCCACCCGAATCACACAAGCGATAAACACCCGATATGTGCACCATGCGGATCTCACCGTGGAGAGTCAGAAACCGCGTTCAGACAATTGCTGATGGCCTGGATATTCAGCCCCTTGGAAGTTGGCTTCAAATAATCAAAAAATACGTCCTAAACACGGAATCACGAGTCGTAACGAGTCGAGAAAAAGTCGGTGGGGACCGACAACAACACTGACAAGCATCATGATGATAACTGCATCAAACAAAACAACAACTTACCTCCAGTAGTTACACCAAAATATTGTAAACGACACATCCTGAAATATTTGTGTTTATCTCCCTTGGCAAAGGTAACCTAACCGTATTACTTTCCCCTGTCTAGATTCTCTATTGCCCGGTAAGTTAACTAACATCCTGAAGATCCGATATCTAAGCTCTAGGAGAGGATATAATTTTAGCACTGACATTTCAAACCGGCTAGTCTGGTACCTTTGTTTACAACGCTTACATGTTCTTTTTGCTTTAGGAATGTTTCTGGTATTTGATGTTTAGTGAATTAACGACCTGAACGATAAAGACACTACATGCATCCCTCTAAGCTACATTGTTACAGTGATCTTATTATACGTGCATTTAATTTGTAGAGGGCAATGGATGCTAACACATGTTTCACACATATCTCTTGCCATAGGGTCTTTATATTCTTTGGCTGAATAGAACCCCATATAAATAGTATAAATCTAGTAATCTCCTGGTGAGTTGCAGTTTTTCGTTATTTGAAGCCCTACTCTAGCTCTTGCCACGGGCCGCAATATACCCGACCTTATATATGGTCTAATGGCTGAACGCGGTTTCTGGGACCTCTCCACGGATGATCCTCATCCACATGGTGGCACTTTGTGTCATCGGGTGTTTATCGCTTATGTGATGTCCTGGTGGGGTATAAATACTACTACTATTACTACTACTAACTCCGTATAGGTTTCTGGGTCCCATGGGGGGGGGGATGAACAGTCACAGTACCCCCACTCTGAGCATGCATGTCGTAAAAGGAGACTAATTATTAGTTTTTTTTAAAAGGATGCGTTAAGTCGAACAACGGGGAGGGGAGGGGGGATTACAAGGGCACACAAGCAGTTTGTGCTTTAAAATATTATCTAGGATTTGTTCGCTAGAGCTTGACATCCAAACTGTGACTCGCCGGGTCGCAAAGCTGATTGATAAGGGAAAAGATGAGAACAAAAAACATAAAAGACAAGCAATTACTTCATAATAACAAGGAACAGGAACAACTCTTTCTGTCTGTCTCTCTCTCTCTCTCGCTCTCTCTCTCTCTCTCTCTTTTTTTTTTTTACTCTCGTACTCTCTCTCTCTCTCTCTCTCTCTATCCGTGTGTGCATGTTTATTATGTGTGTATGTGTGTTTGTGTTTTGACGTAAACGATACATGGTTATTCACATGTCTTCTTCGTTTGTCTTTTAATTTCATGCTTTACATTATGTGGGTTGTTCTTGTTCACAACAGATACGGGATATCTGAAGCGACTGGGCGAAACATCTGCATATCTCATGACATTTGTAATAGGACCAGACTTCCCGCGTCACTGACAGTTTTCGTCAATCAGGTGCCGTCTCTACTAAAAAGATTGGCTGTAATGGATTTTAAACACTCTGTCTCTCCATGTTTTAACATTCTGTCAGACTACAGTTGATCCATCTCTTGTTGTTTTCTTCCAACATGTGTCGCCCTCTGTTTAATGCTGGCTGCATTCACCGTATTTGCAAAGTGAGTTTTTGTATGTTAGTATTTTGCAAAGAACATCAAGGATGATTGGCTAATAAACAGCATCCTGTCTCGGAAGCTGAAATATTTTGGTCATTTCAAGCGCCATGATAGAATGGAAAAAAATTAAAGCAGAAGGCATGGTACCAGGAAGGAGAGACAGGAGCCGAAAAACACGAAGATGGGCACAGGATATAAGTGATTCCTTGAGTATGAAAGTGCATGAGGACGGGAGAGCTGGCGAGAGACGGAGTTTCTTTCAGGCAGACCGTGATGAGAGCGACGTTCTGCAAAGGACCTGCTGCAGGATGATGATGATGATTTTGCAGTCATAGCAATCGTTCTTTGTCAAATGAAACTAGAAAGAGACTTCTTAAAAGCTAATGAAACCCTATACTGATATACGGAAGTAAATCATGGACAGTCAGTAAATTAATAAAAACTTATTGGAAAGCTACGAAGATGTGGTTTTATTGACGAATGATGAGAATACCTGGACCGATAAAAAGAGTAAGGAAACGTCTTGAAAGAAACAGACTCACAGAGAGAACTGATTGCCCACATCAGAAAAGACAGTGTACATTTTTTTTTTTTTTTTTCCAAACAAAGCTGACCTGTTTATTAAAGAAAACAAAAATAATATATATATTGCAAAGCTAATCAGTTGTAAAATTCAAACACACATACATTATCACATTTATCTATTTAAGCATGTACGATCATCTGTGTCAGCGTTGATTGAAAGTACGCGAGACAGACGATTGTGGATAAACATGACTACCTACCCCCATACGGCAAGGATTTTAAAAAGAAGAAACATTCACCGATTGCCTCCAGTATTGTGTTGTTTTTTAACACTTTTTAAAATCCATATTTATAGATTTGCCAAGAAACCAGGCTCTTTAAAATGTGAAGACAATCGCACAAGAAGTCTTATGAGTCACATGACTAAGATTTTACTGAAAATAATTATGAGAAGAATAAGAAACAAAATTAAACCAGAAATCAGCGATGAACAATGTGGATTTGTAGAAGGAAAAGGTTCAAACAATGCCATACACATCCTAAGGACATTGTCAGAAAGATCTATAGAAGTAAAGACTGATTTGTATTTATGCTTCATAGACTATACAAAAGCATTTGACTGTGTGAAGCATGAAGAAGTAATCAAACTCTTAGAAAAATTAAACATTAATGGAAAAGATCTACAAATAATAAAGAATATGTATTATATATAAAGAAGGGCGTACGACAAGGATGTTTACTATCACCTGATTTGTTTTCAAAATACATATATAATGAGATCGGGATTGTGGTTGGTGGGCACAATATAAACATATTACGTTATGCTGATGACACAGTCTTGATAGCAACAAGTCAGAAAGAACTACAGGAAATGATAGACATTGTGGTGTTAGAAAGTGGAAGAATGGGCCTCAGTTTGAATAATGGGAAGACAGAAGTAATGGTGATATCAAAGAAACGAATTATTCCTAAATGTGTAATAAACGTCGATGGTGTTATTTTAGGACGATTACAGAAATTTAAGTATCTGGGCACATAGATAACATCAGATGGAAGATGCATAACTGAGATAAGAAACAGAATAGGACAGGCAAATACTGCATTTTATAAAATGAAGAATATCTTGTGCAAATTATCCTTGTCATTAAAAGTTATAAAAAGAATTCTTGCTTGCTACATACATCCAGTTTTAACATATGGCTGTGAATCCTGGACAATCGGTAGCAGGCCAAACAATTTCTTGAGGCCTCAGAGATGTGGTTTTACAGAAGAATGCTTAGAATACCTCGGACAGCCAAAAAGAGCTACCAAGAGGTTTTGAAAGAGGCGGGAGCCCGAAGACAACTTATCACAGACATCAGAAGGAGACGGTCATCATTTTTCGGCCATGTTATGAGAAGAGGGAAAATAGAACATTTTGTGACCACTGGAAAGATCTGTGGAAGAAGGGATAAAGGAAGACAACAAGAGAAGATTCTTGACAGTCTTGTTGCATGGCATGGAAGTGTGTCGGCAAACGAACTGATACATGCTGCAGGAGATCGTGGATTATGGAGAGGCACGATCGGCCCACGCCAGTCGGCAAGGCACCTGATGATGATGATGGTGATGATGATGATGATGATGATGATGATGATCTCTTTTAACGTAGCCGACTTTGTCCATTTATCCGTTTTTGTTTTTTAAATCTTTTACCAGCGTCGTTTAAAATCTTTCCAAAACCTTTGTGTAATAGTAGTAGTCCTACCTGTTTATGAGTTTGTTATGATGCACATAGTTGTATCTTCATTGTGTAGGTTTCGGGGCCATTATATGTGGTGGAAAACGGGGGGGGGGGGGGGGGGGAGTGAAACATATTCTCTCCTATCGAAGCATGTCGTGAAACATAATTAATTATGATTCTTTTACTTCGAAGTCAGAGTGCCCATCTCTCAGAGGCGAGGAACCAAAAGTCTGCATACAAATAAGCTAGATCAGTAAAACGGATAAACAAGCAAAATTCAAGTCTTGGAACAAGACTAAAGTCCAGAAGTGGACTAACAACCAACTAGTAAAGTTTACTAGTTATCTAAATAATGGTTTTAATAGTTTGTCCGCAACGTCTCCTATAAGTTTGATTCCAGAAAAGAAGGGCAGGGGTCGACCAGCACGAAGGTGTGCACATGATACAAGTGACTACTTGGAGATGAGTGTGCACGAGGTTGAAGAGCTAGCGAGAGACCAAGTTTCTTTCAAGTAGACTGTGATAGGAGCGACGTTCTGCATAGGATCTGCTACACGCTGATAACGATGATGGGGTTGATCAATTGCATAAGGTAGATATCCAAGGGCAGTGTGTATTTTCGTTAATATTAAAAAAAAAGAGGAGTTGTGCCAAAAGAAAAGTATTTACGAATTATTTAGGTAGATTGTTATTAAATGCATGGCATGCTCCACTTCTAACTGTTCTTTCCTTTTAAACAAAGACACAAACAATCATCATCATCATGTGCCCTGCTTGGAACAGCTCTTTTGATGATATCCCTCCATGCCAACGTTTCAGCCCATCCAGCATCATCTCTCTTGGTCTGCCTCTGCCCCTTTTTCCACTGATCTTTCATGTTGTCACGATCTTCTCCAATGTCTCTCTTCTCATCATGTGGCCAGAAAACAGTGTGTGTCTCTTTCTTATTGTTGTATATAAAGATCTACTTTCATTAGCCTCTTTCAAGCACTCGTTGTTAGTTACTCTGGACGTCCAAGGCACTCGTAACATTCGTGTCAGAATAATAAGCAACCACAAACAATAGACTGAGAAAAATTGTACTGCCTTGGATTTTTTTTTGTATCCCTCTTAAGTGTCTAATACAGTAATAATTTTAAAAAAATCACCCCCACCCTTCCCCCCCCCCCCCCAAAAAAAATTTTTAAGAGTAACGCCTGTTTTACCGAGTTGACTACTTTTTTGTGTACATAATTCTGAATTGAACTAGTTTATTATTGCGGCTTCCAGCTCAGTCCAGAAATATGCAGACAAAAGAACATGGGGGTGCAATTGCACCTCGCGAAAGTATCGTTTCTCTAAAACGCCAGCTCTGGTTTATGTTCCACCTGGTATGCGTCTTTAAATGCAAAAACTGTTGCTTGATACGCAGCCTTTGTTTGGAATACGACTAGAGTGCCAGAACTTGTATGAGTCAAAATGAGTGACCACACTATGTGCTACCGTTGGTTACCTCTATCATTAATCAAGGAAATGTCCGCCAAATGAACGGATGAGAAGTACGAGCCCAATAAACCCAAACATGCCCTGTGAGCTTTGGAATGACCAGATAATGTCCCATTTTTTAAACATCTTGCGAAGAAGTAAGTAAAGACCCCTTTTAAGTGCCTCTTGGCGTACTGGGTATTTATAAGGCTAGATTCATTTTTAAATTGATTAACTGGCATTAGTTAGGTAATGCGCTCATCATTATGCCGGTCGCCTTTACTTTCCATCAGTTTACCTGGTACCCGTTGTACGACTGAGTCGACCTGGGAGCCAAAGTTAAAAAAGGTAGAAGAATAGTTTTTTGGATAGAATTTTAGTAAAAGTCACACCAGTTGAGCCTTAGCCAGGTCCAAGTAGGAATGGAAAGAGGGAACAAAAAGACACACCAAAACTTCAGACTCCTGCTCTTTTATTGGAAGGGACGCTCCTACCAATCTTCTTCTTCTTCTTCTTCTTCTTCTTCTTCTTCTTCTTCTTCTTCTTCTTCTTCTTCTTCTTCTTCTTCTTCTTCTTCTTCTTCTTCTTCTTCTTCTTCTTCTTCTTCTTCGCGTCTACTGGCTGTAAACTAAGGGAGAAAGTTATGGTTGTTCGCCCTTTTCTAGACTTTAATCGTGTTCCAGAAGCTAAATGTTGCGTGCGCATCCGATTGACAAATTGGACTCATTTGTTTACTGTCCGTTGATTTCTTTTCTCTCAGGCAGGTGCACTCCGACTTCGAGGAAAGTTCCCAATTACAGTGGTTACCCGACTAACGAGCTTCATTCGTTCCTGACTGTGGCTCGTATCGCGAGAAGTTCGTATCTAGAAACTCAATTTTATAGTAAAACTTATGGAAAATCAATTAACCCAGTGGCTCTCATCCTTCCAAACGTCGCGACCCTTGAATATAATTTCTCATGTTGTGGCAAATTATTGTTGTTGCAACTTCATCAATTCAATGAACATGTGTTTTCCGATAGTTTTTATCGACCCCTATGAATGGGTCTTTTGGTCAAAAAAGGGTCGGGACCCTCGTGTTGAGAAACTACTAAATTAATTCTTTCTCAGAAGAACTACCTTGTTACCCAAGCTGAACTATTACTTTTCTTTATGAAATTGAATTTGTGAATGTTCACTTTCTGTTCTTTAAAGATTTGGATTTTCAGAGTGAAAACCCAACAGAGATATTATCTTCAGATCACTATTTGCACAAAAGAACAAAGTTAGTCTTTAATCGGCGTGTGTCCTGGCATTGTCATTTCCTCCTTATTCGTGAACTTTCGTGAAATTTTCGTCCAGAAAATCCCTTCTTCATTGCAAATGAAAAATTATTATAGACTGTCACCGTCCGTCTACACCAGTTTCTTTAATTCCTTCATGAACTTTTCAGCGGCTTTTGGTTAGCACCTTCTCCGTGCCTACAACACTGTGAAAACCAGTTCTATTTTTTAATTTTTTAACTATTCTTTGCTAGCTGTAAACTCGTCACCGATGTTTTCGCTACTGATAGTGAGTAGATGGCAAGCTCAGAGATAAATATTTGTAAACAGCGTGAGCTTTTAAACAGGTCATATTTGGAGGTACACCAATCGCTTTCAGTTGCATGTCATTAATCCAAACGACTAGTAGTTTCCATTTCTTCTTCAGCTATATTTTTTTGAGATGACTCGGCAGATACTCCTTTGGCCATATATAAATCTGATTTCTTGAGAATTGTAGCAACTACCAACGTCATCCCCTTGTGGGATGCAATTCTTCGTTATTTTGAAGCACTACTCTGGCTCTTGCCAGGGGCTGCAATATAGCCCGTCCATAAATATGGCCTAAAGGCTGAACGCGGTTTCCTGGACCTCTCCACGGGTGATCCTCCTCCGCATGGTGGCACTTGTGTCATCGGGTGTTTATCGCTTGTGTGATGTCCTAGTGGGGTACAAGTACTACCACTACTAGAATTGTAGTGATTTCCTGCTTCACACATTTGGTCACAATCATCTTTCCTAATTTCTCTTGTGATTTCCTTGTTCTCTTCTTTTTTAGTTTTCTTTTGCCCTATGTTGAAAATAATAGGCGATATCTAAATTCGTTTTCTTCTTCTTCTTTCGTTCGTTTGATGCAACATGCAACAATTTTCAGTCTACGAACAGGACACTGCAGGCTCAACTACCACATGCATAAAAAAAAGATTGTGCAGTCCCCACGGTGCGCCTGTCAGACAGGACCACAAACACCCCAGCATATTCTGCAGACCTGCCCACTCTACCTGCAACTTCGAAAAGACACCTGGCCTCAAGAGCAGAGTGTGCAGAGCAAGCTATGGGGAACCTTGCAGGACCTGCAGCTGATATGCGAGTTTATAGAGACAACCCACCTGATGGTCTGATCTGAGCATACAAAACCGAACGCAAAGAAGAAGAAGAAGAAGAAGAAGAAGAAGAAGAAGAAGAAGAAGAAGAAGAAGAAGAAGAAGAAGAAGAAATAGATTACAAGGATCTGCAATGTTGTCTCTAGTATGAATTCACTGTCAGCAACCCCTAAAGTTTACTATTTACTAGTAAATAATAATTTGGATAGTTTGCCTGTAACGTCTCTACAAGTATACAAACTAATTGTGCTGTTTTATTACGCAGAAAAAGCAATACATATGTGTGTGTGTGTGTGTGCAGCATGCGTTTCACACATCACTTGTTGCAATGTATTCCAGATAAATTAGTTAGTTAGTTAGTTAGTTAGTTAGTTAGTTAGTTGGGTTATCCTCATTGCTCCGGACATGTTTGCTCAGATCTCCCCTCAGTTACGTCCGAGCTAATAGTAATATGTTGATTAACAAGTTTGCGTAGCTGAGTGTGCGTCTCGTTTGCGTGCCGATCGTTAATTCCCAAGTCTGCCATTCTGGCTCACAAGTACTATTCTTCTCCATTTCTCTGAGGCATATCCAGCATGATCCATGCTGACCGTCGGTAGTGATATCCAGCCAACCTGTCAGCTCTTTCATTTCCATTGACGCCTGCGAGTCCCGCGAACAAAAAAAGGTGACTCCACGAACAGTGGACTTCTGTAATGATGTGTGCCTGTGTGTGTACACACGTGTGTGTGTCATGTCGTGTGTGTTGTCAATGAGAGCATGTGCCCTATTCTTGACTGTTCTGCCGCTGTAAATGCCAATGCGCTTCTTCTTTGGCGTATATAAACGGATCCGTCTGATATAGATATTGCAATCTGCAGTGTGAATTTTCACGATGAGAGGTTGACTCTGCATAAACAGCAACAGGATTCTCTTCTCTACATGTTGAGTGTGACAATACAGGAAAATGTACAAATAAACGCCTGAGGCACAGGTGTATATGTACATATTTGCCTATAACATCTTCTGCCCGACCTAGCCACGATTTCCCCCTCTTCAGTCTGTCGCCCTTTTCACTGTTGATTGCAGTGGGTGTTTCTTATCAGTGCATATTTTAGCCCTCCACATTCAAACTGGAAAGTCAAGTTTAGATACCTCATTGCTCACAAAACTATTACATCCCAAAATAATGCGCATACGTGTTTGTATGGCCAGAGGTCAATGGGGAAAGGACAGACCCTAGAATAGAAGTATTGTAGTCTTTGCTCATTTGGAAGCAGCCATAATCCTCATTGCAGATAGACCTTTGCGTGCGTTATCACATATTCAACGTTTCCATGAAAAGCTGCGATCGTACGTCATAACGTGTGGTTCTGATCGCTAAATACATTAATCACGCATTTTCACATTCTGGGAAGTCCGACTTGACAATGTGATTGTCAAAGGAGAACCATGACACTGATTGTCGAAGGATTGACATAGGTTCATTCAGGCGGCAATTCGATCGAGTTCTTTGTGCATACGATCTGTCTATCACGCCTCGTACCAAAATGTCTCAGCAAAGACAAAGTCCTTCCCTTTCCACACTGCTGCTCAGTGATCATCCTAAGACTGGTGATAGCGGTGATCCCTGTGGCAAGCCTGACATGTCGTTTGCGGTTCGGAGGACCAGCTAACAAGTACAATCTTTCTCTGGAACAGGACCGCAGCATCCAGCGGATCAGAATAGGATTAACTTCATTAAATATTCCAGATAAAGTTTAACATTAAAACACGCGCGCATGTGTAGTGTGTCGTGTATCACGGTTAGTATGTCTAATCTAGGCTCATTTGTAGAGTTCAAACTATTACATCAAAAAGGTTTGTATCTCGAAAAGTTAGTATGTAGAGCAGTGACTCTCAGCCATCCTACTGCCGCGACCCTTTAATACAGTTTCCTCATGTTGTGCGACCCCTAAAAAAAATTTTCCTCATAACTTTAACGAATATGTGTTTTCTGCTGGTCTTAGGCGACCCTTGTGAAAGGGTCGTTCGACCCACATAAAAAGGGTCGCCACCTGCAGGTTGCGAACCGCTGATGTAGAGCGTTTCGTAAGAATTAACACTGTAGTCGGCTCTTACGACATGCTGCTGGGTAGGCAGTGGATCTATTATTGTTTTCCCAACAATAGGGTACCGAAACCCACACAGAGATCTCCAGTAACATATTCCTCATCACCATCCTAGAAAGTACTCGATACTACACATCAAGGTAAAGTGAGGTTAGATTTGCATTGATTCCATCTAATTGCTTTTGTGTTAACGTATTTTAGTTTTAAAGGAAAGGATACTTTTCCACCCTTCTGGCTGATATGGCATATAGGGCTAGACCTAGACCTGTGGGTTATGTGGCCAATATCACGCCGTTTGTCTTTTCTTTCTATGACTTTACCTGGAAACAGTTTAAGGCTGGGTCGACTTGGAAACCCACCACCTACAGGTCCGTGGGTGAGTGTCTAGCTGTGACACTACGTTGGCTCTCACCTTAGTATTAAACAGTGTTTAAAATATTTGTATACAGCTCTATCAATGTATGCTCTGCCCATAACAATATGACTGTATGTTAGAACGGATCAATAATTCTTCTTTGATTTCTTACGGAAAATTCGTTAGTATGTGTCCTGATTGGCATAGTCTTGTTTGGTATAGGTCATATTTGGTATACGTCCCTTTTGTTATACGTTCTGTTCGGTATACGTCATGTTCGGTATACGTCATGTTTGGTATACGTCCAATGATCTAAAACGGATTTAGGACGCATACAGAGTTACTACTGTACTTCGGCCATATTAAACGCCACAATGTTCCCAGGCCTATTGTGGGGGACAAAATAATAGACCTATTCCGCCGCCTCTAGCATGCATGTCGTAGAAGGCGACTATTTGCGGGTATTCGGAGTGCATCCGCCTGTGAGGAGAGAAACAACAGCCTGCATACAAATAAGCATGATCTGTGAAACGGATGTGCACGTAAAGCTCAAGTTCCGGAACAAAACCAAAGTCCAGTCGTGGATGAACAGACAGACCTTTCCGCTGGAATTTGCAGCTGGTGAACATTAGGCAAATTAAGAAACAGCCTACTGGTTAAGAAAGGAAGGTAATTGCAGGTACTTTTTCGGGAAAAGAGGCAGGGATCGACTAGCACGATGCTGGATACGAGATTTCAAGGATATTCCTGACATGACAGTTCATGAACCGGGAAAGTTAGCAGGAGACATGAGTTGCCGTTATTGTCATGACGTTCTTCAGCCGACCTGCAACACGATGATGATGCTGATAATGACACAAACAATGGTTTTTATGTGTCAACAATCATATTGCCATCTGGCGGAAAGACGCTCGCCTGCAGCTTGGGTGGTCGTGGGTTCGGTTCCTGACGGAGTCGGATATTTTTTTTTTTTAATTAACCCCGGCTCTTAGGTCGACCCAGCCTTCAGTTGGTACCAAGAACAGTCCAGAGAAGTAAAGGCGAACGGTGTAATGCTAACCACATCATCCACCCACTGCCGATTATTTTATAAAATATAGGTCTAGCCCTGAAGGCGTGTGAAAGGGTCCTTTACTTCTTGTATTTACATTAACTATTATTCCACAGTAAAATGTTTTCATTACAATGTCCATAGGGAGCAAGCACTACACATATTCTTCTAGCAACATTCACAAACAGTAAATATAAAAATAAACATCCATTTATCTGCACAAATCACGACTGTACACATATTTATGGCTGTACTTACTATTTTCGTCATCTGCGATCGATGGATTCTGCTGTTTCAATCTCAGAAGCCAAGGACAGAGCTCTGTAGGAGTCAGGAGGAATGGGCGTCTTGATTAAGAGCGCAGCTAGCTTCTGAGCTGTAGTTACACGGCCGTTAAATGCCAAACATACTGAGTGATTGTTATTCTTTCATGAATTGTCAAATGTCATCATATTGAGTGAGTGTTCTTTTGTGATCATATGCCCCTGGCTACTTTATTGTCATCAAATACCACTATAAAAAGTTACTGTTGCACTGTCATCAAATACCACTATAAAAAGTTACTGTTGCACTGTCATCAAATACCACTATAAAAAGTTACTGTTGCACTGTCATCAAATACCACTATAAAAAGTTACTGTTGCACTGTCATCGAATATTACACTGTACTGTTGAACTTAATCAAATACGTCAATATTAAATGACTTAAGTGAGTCACGTGTTTCTTTTTTGAGAACCGTTGTACTTTATTGTTCTTGTATAAGAACTGTTGTACTGTCATCGCAGGCCACTTACATAAGAACCATTTTACTGTCATCACGTGCCACTTACATAAGAACCATTTTACTGTCATCGCAGGCCACTTACATAAGAACCATTTTACTGTCATCACGTGCCACTTACATAAGAACCATTTTACTGTCATCACATGCCACTTACATAAGAACTATTATACTGTCATCACATTCCCCTTACATAAGAACTGTTATACTGTCATCACATTCCACTTACATAAGAACTGTTATACTGTCATCGCATGCCACTTACATAAGAACAATTTTACTGTCATCACATGCCAATTACATAAGAACCATTTTACTGATATCACATGCCACTTACATAAGAACCATTATACTGTCATCACATGCCACTTACATAAGAACTATTATACTGTCATCACATTCCCCTTACATAAGAACTGTTATACTGTCATCGCATGCCACTTACATAAGAACCATTTTACTGTCATCACATGCCACTTACATAAGAACCATTATACTGTATACATGTCATCACATGAACCACTTAAATAATCAAACCATTATACTATTGTCATCACATGCCACTTACTTACGAACCATATAAGAACCATTTATACATGTCATTATCACATGCCACTTACATAAGAACCATTATACTGTCATCACATGCCACTTACATAAGAACCATTATACTGTCATCACATCCACTTGCCACTTACATAAGAATGCCCTTACATAAGAACTATACTGTCATCACATGCCACTTACACATAAGAACCATTATACTGTCATCACATGCCACTTACATAAGAAACTATTATACTGTCATCACATCACATGCCCCTTACATAAGAACTGTTCATACTGCCACTTACGCATGCCACTTACATATGCCACTTACATATTTCATTATACTGTCATCACATTCCACTTACATAAGAACTAACCATTATACTGAACCATTATTACTTATCACATGCCACTACATACATATAGCCATCACATGCCACGTTATACTGTCATCACATGCCACTTACATAAGAACTATTATACTGTCATCACATGCCACTTACATAAGAACCATTATACTGTCATCACATGCCACTTACATAAGAACTATTATACTGTCATCACATGCCACTTACATAAGAACCATTATACTGCCATCACATGCCACTTACATAAGCCATTATACTGCCATCACATGCCACTTACATAAGAACTATTATACTGTCATCACATGCAACTTACATAACTGCTATCACACCACTTATACTATTATACATCATCACATGCCACTTACATAAAAGCCATTATACTTTCATCACATGCCACTTACATAAGAAATATTATACTGTCATCACATGCCACTTACATAAGAACCATTATACTGCCATCACATGCCATTTACATAAGAACTATTGTACCGAATCGAATTAGAATGTTATCAAATGCCAGTTACAGAAGAAATATTATACTATCATTAAGTGCCACTGACTACTGTATACTCTCACCGTAATAAGCTAATGTTGCATACTACCATTTTGTGTGACTTTCACTAACACTGTCATTGAATGCCATTTACATCATAAGGTTATTGTTGAAAGTTAGTTGCCTATCCCTTTACAGAACGTTGCAGAAGCAACCCCAGCATTTTTGGCTCTTGTGTTTTATCTAGATAAATTGTACGTTCAGTAGTTTGAGGCTATTGTACTGTCGGCAAATGTCACTTACATCATAAGGCTATTGTACTGTCGCCAAATGTCACTTAACATCATAAGGCTATTGTACTGACGTCAAATGTCATTTACATCATAATGCTTTTGTACTGTCGCCAAATGTCACTTACATCATAAGGCTATTGTACTGACGTCAAATGTCACTTACATCATAATGCTATTGTACTGACGTCAAATGTCACTTACATCATAATGCTATTGTACTGTGGCTAAATGTCACTTGCATCATAAGGCTATTGTACTGTAACCAAATGCCACTCACAGGTTAAAGGTTGAAGTCGAGAGGATCGACTTTATTCACCGGGTTTTCGGGTTTTATCCCATACGGCTCGGTCTCTCTCCACAAAACGACTAGCTCTGGAAAGAAAGTCGCACAAAGTACGTACTCCATATCTCAGTTGATGATCCCCGGGGATCTCCCCTAGAAACTGCACTCGTGAGCTGATCGTAGCCGACGCAAAACGAACTCATGACCTTCAAAACGCATGGCTTGACCACTTCGCCACGAAGACTCTTAATGTCACTCACAAAAAGGCTAATGTAGTCATCGAATTCCTTTATATTAAGTGACAGTTGTGCTGTCATTGCACACCGAGGGATTGGTTTCTACTTACACATTCTCAACACAAATAGAATAATGCTGAGATATAACCATGATCTGCTTGAAAACAGTGTTTCAATCTTGGCGCACTGTATGTGTCACTCGACATTTGAATATTATCATCGATGAATGATTATATATTGAAACTATTAATTTCCTTTTAACAAGAAAGTAAACCAAAATATCTCACAATCATTTTTTATTCGTTTTTTTTTTTTTTTAATTTAAAACGAATTCATCTGTTCCCAATTATCAATGGCAGCCACATGACTTTATTGGCTGCAAGAACTAGCTGCTGTACTCCAGAAGTGGACGAACAACCAAAACTTTTCCGGCGGAGTTTACAGCTGGTGAACGCGAAGAAGAAGAAGACTACAAATTTGTGTTTAATTTCATATTCTGTAGAACATTAATAAATATGTCTTATTTAGACTAATATTTATCGATTGTACAAGTAACATATTCTACAAGCCACGCACTTACTTTTGATTTGCCACGACTGGTAGAACGGATTTTCATTGTTGACCTCAATGACATAATGTCCGCATATTAAACAAACGCACATTAATCTTCATACCGGTTTCTATCACAAATTCGTGGAGGAACGAATACAGGCTAGGAATTCGAATAGTGTGTATGCATGATGTTGGCGCCATTTATACGTTTAGGTCAGGAGTTGATTAACCAATTATAAGGTGTTGTTTTTAGCGCGTTGACAATCAGTCAAACTGGGGCAGTAAAACAAAGAGCTCTCCAGCAGAACTCCCTTTTGCCCAACGTGACGAATTTCAGGTTTTTATTTTCAATAGAAACGTTACCTAGAATCACGAGGAACTAACTGGCTGAGTGGTTAGAATGCTAGGCTCTCATGGGATAGACCAGAGTTTGAGGTTTGACATCCTGTTGTGGGTTCTTGGGGCCTACTGGCGGTTGAGGGTGAAATATACCCACAGCCCTACAAGAATGTCGTAAAAGGCCACTAATAAGGGGTGTTTTATTCAAAGTCAAAGTGCAACTGATTGAGAGACAAGTAACCAATCCTCTGTGTACAAATATTCAGATCTGTAAAACGGAGATTCATGTAGAATCCTAGTTCTAAAGCAAGACTGAAGGTCCAGAAGTGGACGAAGAACCAAAACATTTGCGAAGAGAAACATAAATGGTTGACAAGGTCACCGACGTTTTGCTGGTTATAGGCAGGACGCGGGAGGAAGGGGGGGGGCGCCACCAATATAAAATTCCTATACTTCAGGTTCAAGGGAGCCGCCGTTGTGTAGCGGCTAGAATCTCGCCTGCGAATTGGAAAGTCGTCGGTTCGGGTCCTGGCGGTACCGAAGTTTTTTTTTTTAAATGACCCTGGCTCCAAGGTCGACCAGCCTTGAATGGGTACCGGGTGCAGTCCTATGAATTAATGACGACCGGTGTGTTACTGACCACATCACCCACCAAGCGCCAATTGGTCTATAAAATAAAGGTCTAACCCTATGTGCCCAATACGCCTGAAGGCGTGTGGAAGGGTCCTTTGTTTTACTTACTTCGTGGTGCACGGTGGTTAGGGGGGGGGAGAGAGTTGCTAAGTGCATGGCACCGGAAAAGATGGACAGTGGCCAGCTAGTGCAAGAGGTGGGCGAAGGTGGGACAGTGCACGAGGCGGGAGACCTGGCTAAAGGTCGAGTTTTTTGTTTGGGGGGGGGGAGGGAGGGGCGGGTGGTTTGAGAACGACGCTCTGTAAAGGACCTGCTACATGATGATGATTTGATCACAGTAGACTGAAGAAATCTAGCTTCCATGTTGGCTACTTCAGATGCATAATTTGCCTGTTTGAATTTTAAGCTTTCGTGACTTTTCGTTTTGTTTATGCATTTCCTTGGGCGTTTGGGACAAGAAACCAATGGGATTAAAGTATGATGTGCGACGTATGATGTGTGATGTTAATATCAGTACCTAGCATTCCCAAATAAACCAGCAATACACAGTAGACAACTTTGAGTGCAAAAACGGTACACTATCTCTTGTCAATTGTAACGCTGAAATTGGAGTCCTCGGTTAGCACAATTTGTTAACACGAATTCTTCGTTTGGTCCCTTTAGAATTCCTTCTAACAATGGTTTACTATTTCAGCAGTATTTATTTTTTTCATTTGTCACACATCACACAATACTATTAATCGTAATAATATTAATAATAATAACAATAATAAAAATAATACGCAGTTAGACAATGGGTGGACAATGGGTGGACAATGGGTGGCCGCCTTGGTGCAGTGGCTAGAATCTCGCCTGCGGATCCGAAGGTTGTGAGTTCAGCTCCTGACCAAGCCAGACTTTTTCCCCAAAAAATTACCTTCGCTTCCTGTTCAACCCAGCCCTAAATGAGTACCAGCTAAAGTCCTGGGAAGTAAAGGCTATCGGTTCGGTGTTGACCACATCACCCACCAAGTGTCGATTGGTCTATAAAATATAGGTCCAGCCCTACGTGCCAACTACGCCTGAAGGAATAGAAAAACGTCCATTACTTTTACTATATGCCCTGTACGCTTGGATGCTGTCATCTAGACACCCAAATTATCAATAGAATCTTTATCCTAACTTAACGTTATCAGTGCCAATCGCGGACAAGGAATAGAGCACTATAGAACAGAAAATGACTACATGTGAAATACGCTGCTTCCGCAAGTTCACTACCTACACAAGAAGAGACAGGGTTATTAATGCAGGCAATAGAGAGAAAGTTTGAATCAAACAATGTCTGGATTATACTGACAAAGAATTAAATGGTTCGGCCATCTAGTGAGAATGCAGCCAGACAAAACTGAATATGAGTCTTTTTACAGCATAATGTCTGGGACAACGGCGTGAGGAAGACCAAGAAAGACGTGGATAAATGGTTAAACCTGAAAATTATTAGCAAATCCATCACCTAAGCCATCTGAGAAGCTCAAGACAAATACAAAAACCATCACACTGGGCTACAACAACCTGCTATCAGTGAGACGACAGCAGAAGAAGAAGAAGACGTACAATTTATTACCTGGTACCACATTAACACTGGCCTCACATGGTAGGTCCAGGTTTAAATACCAGCCCCTTCAGTCTAAGTGTAGGTGCCAGTGAAGATCGCATGTCTCGCCTAGTGGACAAGATAAAACCACTATCCTAGTTAGCTGAGGTTTGAGGTTTGACCAACGGATCAACTTCACACGGGTTGTAACACATAAGTGCTCCGTTCTTCTTCTAACTCAAGTCTGAGTCCCAAGAAGCTCAGCACAGTTCACAAGCTCTGTAGCACCGACGAGGATTCTGAAATACTTTGGGTAGATTTTTAACTCCAAACTTTGCCCGGCCAGCGCCGTTAGGCTGCTCCTTTCGATTTCCAACTGGCAAGGGATTTTTTACGTGCGCAGCAATGCTCACGGGCGTCCGATCTCACTACCCAGAGACCAGGGGGAATTACTAGAAGTCCAAGTCCATGTGACCAAATACCAGCCCTCCTTGGGTTTGAACACGGAGCCTCAAGCACTCGAGGCAGACACCATGCCTCAAGACCACGCAGCCTCCTCCTGGTCAGCGAAGAAGCAGCGTAGAAGTATCTCATAAAGTTCGTTCGTCCCTTCGTTTGTTAGTTCATTTGTCCGTGAACAAAGCTAACTGTTTACAGTTTACACAAATCAAGACAACGGTAGTCACTCTGATGAATACGCTGAACTGGGTATCGTTGGAATAAAAATCAGTGCAAGTAACAAAATCAATGTGTACTTTACTTTCAAGAGACACACAAAATAACTACAGGAGTTATAATTATTTCGTGATAATGATAAACGATATTTTGAATAAACAAAGAAGCAACTTTGAATTGTGCGTTGTTGAATCATAATGGTCTATTTATTAGTAGCGTATACTGGAAATAAGTAACGGCAGTTAGATACAACAATGTTTACTCTTATATTTTGAGATTAAAAAAGATAGAAGTGCGTCAGGGATGTGTGTTGTCCATAAGCCTTTACAATTTTCATAAACAAAGCGCTTGTAAACTGATTGGTGCATTGCCTGGACCCAGTTTTCATAAACGAATAGTGGTTAGTCTTAGATATACTGTAAACACGGTATTACTAGAAAGTGAACAGTGTTTACCTAACCATCCGAGGTCGAGTGAATAATGAAACTATCAGGCAAATCGTGGGAACGACACTTTGTACTAGATTCATCGAGAAACATCAAATTAAGTGGTTTGGCCATCTTGTTAGAATGCCGCGAGATCAAATACCATCACAAGCACTACATCTCAGAAGATCAGCTACAGGAGCAAGAGGACGGCCGCGGAAACATGGATCGACAACATTAAAGCCACTCTACGCTTTAACGGCATGACAATAGCCAGTGGCAGCCAACGTGCACTGGATCGCAAATTATTCCTTCCCACGACGCTTAACGGCAGAAGTGGTTTATGATGATGATGATGATTAGTGGTTACAATGCCAAGGGGAGCAGGTAAACTGGGGCAGTGCAGGATGAGGATTCCCGATTCACATAAGTAAAGGACCCTTCCTTACCCCATGGGATGCACTGGGCATATAGGGCTAGACCTATATTTTACAGACCAATCAGCACTTGGTGGGTGATGTGGTCACAGCGTACCGACCGCCTTTACTTCCCATGACTTTACCTGGTACCCATTTATGCCGCAGTCGACCTGGGAGCCACAGACACGGCGGCTTCCTATGATTCACATTCTTCTTCTCCTTAGTTTTTTTTAGCATTCCGAACTTTTGAGGTTCATTGCTGTAGATATCACCCGCCTTCATTTATCTCTCTGGTTGGCCTTCTCTTTCCATTTGGTGACACCAAGTGTTTGCAGTTCTGTCTGGACATTATCTCTCCATCGCCTTCTTAGTCTGCCTCGTGTCTACGAACATTCATCTCTTTGAGTATACAGTTTTTACTTCTCTGTCATCTGACATTCTTTCAATAGGCCCAAACTATATCAGTCTATTAGCTCTCATGATGCCACTGATCAAAGGTGATTTAAACAGATAATCAATTTCGTTGTTGCTTTTCACTTTCGATTACCCGCTGTTTGCATCTTTGATGGGTCCAAAAATTCTTCGTAAGACTCTATTTTCAAAAACGTGTAATAAGGCTTCATCTCTTTTAGTTGTGTTCCAAGTTTCAGAGCCATATAAAACGACTGGTCTAATCAACGTTTTATACATTCTGATCTTGGTGTTGCAAGACACACTTTGACTTTAGCAGATGTTGAAGGGCATCGTATACTTCATTTCCAGATATTATTCTATATTGTATTTCTTCTCTCAGCATGTTGGAGCAGCTGAGTTTTGCACCCAAGTACTTATATGTTTCCGTTCCTTTGATTTTTATATTATTGATTTGTATGCGGCCGAAGTTTAAATCCTTTCCCCGTCTAGTTATTATTATGTATTCTGTTTTATCTTGATTGATAACTAGTTCCATTTTTGAGCTGATTTTTTTAATTAAGAGAGTAAGTGTTTTAACAATCTGTAGTTTATTTTCTCCAACGATATCAATGTCATCTGCATATCCAAGTATTCTTGGACACTCTTCTTTCAGTTTCCTTATAATTTTCTCCAGAGCCAAGTTGAAAAGAAGTGGGACAGAGCATCATCTTGCTTTAAACCAGGTGTTATTTGAAAAGGGTCTGACTTTCTGCTTTATATATTACTATATTACAAGTGTCTTCCATACATAGTTTGGTCATGGTAATTAACTTCTTTGGTATTCTAAAGTCCTCCATAGAATTATATAACTGTTTTTGTCTACACTACCATACACTTTTTTTTTTAAAATCCACTCAAACATTATGTACATCGCTTCTATTTTCCCAGGTTTGCTTTGCTATTTTCAGTAAAATGAATATCTGATCTATAGTTGATCTGTTTTGTCAGAAATACACTTGATAATCTCCTAACATGTCTTCGACGTATGGTTTTAGCCTGTTTGGCAGTACCAACGAAAATATCTTATAGCTTCTAGATAACAGTGATATTCCTCTACGTTTTCACGCTTATACTTGTCTCCTTTCCCAAAAATGGGTATTAATTAGGGCTGTACCGAATATTCGCTTCGTATTCGCTTCGGGGCCGAATAGTGGACTTATTGACTATTCGGTATTCGGCCTAATAGTTGTGGTCGGGCTGAATACGAATAGTAGTTACCTTACACCAGCTTCTGCATACACAGCCTTAATACTGGCAACATGACACGATTGGTTTTGTTGAAAGCTAATGCAGCTTTCATGCATTAACTAAGTTGTCAGTGACAATTTCCAAGTTTAGTTACTTGTTATAATACTTAGGATTCTTTCATTTCTGGTTATTAGTTACCACAGACTGACTGAAGGATGCAAAACATAAAATGTTTTTAAATGTTTACTATTCTCTACGAATACTAACTAGACATGGAAAGAATATAAACTTCGGCATCATCCAAGTCAATAATATGAAAATAAAACGACGGAAACATATAAGTGTTTGGGTGCAAACTTCAACTGCTCCAACAGGCTGAAAGAAGAAATACAATCTAGAAATAAAGTATACTTTGCCCTAAAACATCTGCTAAAGTCAAAGTTTTTGTCTGGCAACACTAAGATCAAAATATATAAAATGTTGATAAGACCAGTCGTTTTATATAGCTCTGAAACTTGAAGCAGAAATAAAAAAGATGAGGCCTTATTTCTGGTTTTCGAAAACAGTGTGACGACAAATCTTTGGACCCATCAAAGATGCTAACAAAATGGAGAGTGAGAAGCAACAACGTAACACATAATCTGTTAAATCACCATTGATCACTGGCATAATAAGAGCTAACAGACTAAAATAGTTGGGGCATACTGAAAGAATGTCAGATGACAGAGAAGTAAAAACTGTATACACTCGAGAGAGGAATGGGCGTAGACCACGAGTCAGACAAAAAGAAGATCGAGAGATAATGTCCAGCCAGACCTGCAAACAACTGGTGTCACAAATTGTGAAGAGAAGGCCAGCCAAAAAGATGAATGCAGCAGTAAACCTCAAGCGCTCAGAATGCTATAGAAGAAAATGACTATTCTGTGCTACTTTATGTGAAGTATAAGTTCAGCGTACATTTGACATTATAAATGTGTGTGTTTTTTTAGACATATATTACACTATACACTATTCGTATTCGGCTGAATAGTTGGTCCCGTTTTTCGTATTCGGCCGAATAGTGAAAATCACTATTCGGTACAGCCCTAGTATTTATAAAGACACTTTCCGTGCATGGGGTAATATCTTTACATGTAAAGCACCTTCTTTTATAAATTCAGCTGCAATTCCATCAGTACCAGTTGCTTTATTGATTTTTTTTAAGCATACAGCACTTCTTCAAAATTAGGCTCTTCAATATTTGGTTCATATATTAATATCTCTTCCTGTGGATAAGTAGTAAGTGGAGTTTCACAATTTAACAATTCAGCAAAGTATTTCTTCCATCTGTTACATCACAATTAAACAATTCAGCAAAGTATTTCTTCCATCTGTTACATATTTCCTCATTATTATGTATCATGTTCCCACTGTGATCTTTTAAACTATAAATGCTTTGTTGATGCCCTCGTTTTACAGCCTTCAGTTCTTTATATTAAAAAAAAAAAAAACTTTCTGGATTCGTTGTTCTGGTGGTTAGCTTCCATATCCATGACAATGTTGTTCATTTATTCTCGCTTTTGGTGCCTAACTGCTTTTGTAGCTTCTTTAAATTATATTCTATATTTTTCTTTATTACGTATGTTACTAGTATCATTTAGCCAAATCTGCTGATATGTTTTTTTTTTTTTTACTGACTGCCTCTTCACATTTTGTAACGAACCATTTGTTCTTTCTGTTTATAGTGGACACACCAAGACATTCTTCTGCAGTGATTTGAATTATATTCTTAAGATCCATCCAGATTTGGTCAACGTCTTCCTCTGGCGGAATTTTTAGAATTACAATTTATCTGATATGGATGTTTCTTGTAATTTTTCTCTATTGCACTCTTAATAGGATCTTTGCAACTTGGTGTAGATGGATTTGTTTAACTTGATTTTTAATTTTTCACCAACCAAGTAGTGGTCACTATGACACTCGGCTCCTCTGTAGCTTCTATCTGTTTCAAGACGAGATGAAGTTTTACGAAGGTGGGGGTGTAAACCCCACGCTTAAACCCCCAACCCGGAGGGCCAGGGTGTCTGTTTGTTTCTCTGCCCTTCAACCTTTCCGGCTTTAGAGGCCCTGCTGGTAGCTACGCTACCACCGGCATAGCTCTCACACTCATACACCAACATTTTTATTGACCGATTAACACGTTTAAAACCCAAGATAATTTTAGAGGATGATGCCTCAGGGGACCTAAGCCCCATTTTCAGGTACCGCTGATATGCGCGCTCGTCGGAGCATCGTAGCAGAAGCTGGTTGAATCATGCGATGCCAACAATAGTCTTGAAATCCCACGTTCTAGCCTTGTGAGATGGGTTCTTTGACCAGCTAGGCATCCCCACCCCCAAAAAGTGTTTTTATTAGTCATGTATATCGTACAGTTATGCTTGCTTAAAACTACATTCTTTAACATATGAAGCTTTTTCAATTGTTTAAGACAAATTCTTTCCGTATTCCATAGTTGTTTGTTTAAACTGTAGGACACATATGGCAACTGAAGATACCCTTTTTAGGGAGAAAGGGGTTGTGGGGGAGAGATGGTGTAGTAAATAGTTGGTCATGTGTCAGTATACTTTTTCCGGCAGCAAAATGTTGTTGTTAACAACCCTTGTCTGTATTAATCTATTCCCAACCCAGGGCAAAGAAGCTGTCTCTGTCTTTTGCTTGATGAACTAGTGTATGATAACTTAGTCTTGACAATTTCTAAATGTTGTTATTCCAGGTTCTTCTTTGCCGTCTTCTTCTTCGACCACCCCAGTGTTCCTTGAAGTACAATCTTTACAATCGAATCATGTCTTACCACATGCCCAAACCAAGCTAGCTTGTGACGTTTGACCAGTGCCAAGTGAGGCTCCTCATGTCCCGAAACATTTTTAAATTTTGTCTCCAACATATTTATTAGTTTTGTGTTCTAAATAACTAATTCGTAAAATGCGTCTGTAGCATTTACATTCAAAAGCCTAAATTCTCATTTCCATTTCCACAGTGAGAGTCCAACTCTCCCATCAGTATAAGAAACTAGACAACACCAGACACATTGCGGATACACGAACATCATACCAATGTAAAAGGAATTCCAGAGAAATTTGACTAAAATGCTCAACAAAATGGGGAAGCAGAAAAACGTGAACAAAACAACACAATGTAACGTTTCGACCGGGCGGCCTTTTTCAAACATAAGAACTACACAAACGAGGAATGGAAAGTATGTAGATCTCTAAGGGGTGACGTGAGCACACTGCTTCCCCATTTTGTTGAGCTTTTTTTGTCAAATTTCTCTGGAATTAAAGCAATGTTTCCCCGATGTAAATTTGGACAAAGAAGACACAAACAATAGACTGCACAATTTATTGCCTGGCATATTTCGCTGTATCTCATACGGTGCATACTACAGTAACAATTAATTAAAATGAAGCAAATAGCTGAATCCTAGAAACTGAAACGCAAATTCGAGTAGATTTCAAACTGTTTCACCAAGGTAAACGTAGGGCAACGACCATTTCTTTTTGCCTACAAAATTCTCTGGAATTCCTTGTATAAGCTTACCTGCAGTCATCCCCATATTTTTACCAATGTAAAAGAATGACAGTCTGCAGACGAAACTGTAAAGAGGATAATACAAAGTAGCAAGGGTGCAAGACTCATAATAAAATAGCCCCTGCATACTTAGACGTATTGACTTAGTGGAAAATGGTGAAATTACGCTTGTTTCAAAATCTATCGACCACTGGGACTATTAGGAAGAGATAAATGGCAACATATTTAGAGAGTGGATCTGTAATCAACCTCTTTGACTTATCTGAATCTGCTTAGAGTGAGCAGATTCTATGCATTTTAATACTGAAAGCAGAAATGTCAATAATTAACAAATTCCTATACTGACACCGGGAAACACTACACAAAAATACACAAAACATGTATGCTAATCATTCATACAGAAAATGATCTGCAGATTCTCGTAAACCGCTTTGCAAATGCATGCAAAGAATTTTAACTCACCATCAGTCTCAAATACAATCATGGGAATTATTGTGGTACACCCACTAAAATTAACGTTTATGACCATGAGCTGCCGGCTGTACATGGGTTTGACTGAACGTGGAGAGGTCCCATAAACCCTGTTCAACCGTTAGGTTATATTAGACCCCACCCCCCCCCCAACCCCCCCCCACCCCCGACAACAAGCAGAGTGGGACTTCAAAACAGCGAAACATTCGTCCTACCTGGGGACGGCGATTGATTATTAAAACATGGGCTATCCTCTGAATAATAGTCGTAAATTATCGAGGCGGCAAATATACCCTAACAGGGCCTCAGTCACGTGTCAATTGCGCACTTTCTGAGACGATAACGCTACCGCCGAATTGTGAACTTTCGGCAACTTCCGCCACCGCCGAGTGTGTCCCGCGGCGTGGATTGGGGCTAAACTAGATGGCTTGGACTCACGAGCACATAAAATAATGAAGGAAGCTGCAGGAGATGCTCGTGAGTCCTAGCCATCTAGTTTAGCCAAAATCCACGCCGCGCGAGCGGCGTAAGGGACACACTCGGCGTGGCGGAAGTTGCCGAAAGTTCGCAATTCGGCGGTGGCGGAAATTGCCGGAAGCGGGCATTTTAAGACGACGGAAGTGCGCAATTGACACGTGACTGAGGCCCTGTCAGGGTATATTTCCAGCTTCGATAATTTACGACCGTTTCTCGGAGGATAGCCAAAACATGAGTTTGAATACCTAGGCTCTCTAATCGCAGTCGATCTTTCCCCAGATGTAGAACTAAACAGAGGAATAGGAAAGGCTTCTCTGCAATGCTTTCCAAACCCATAGCAAGTGTATGGTCAAAAAAAAAGATTACCGACTAGGGTTTCCTGTATGTCTGCCATTCTGCGGACACTTTTTCATTCACGAGTATATCGCAAAAGGGCGGACGCAACCATAGATAGAACCAGGATATTACATTTTATAAAGCTTGCGTCTTGAGTCATCAACGACCAGGTCACCCATTGGCTCTTCTGTAGACGACTTCGTCGGCGATCAGGATAGTATTTGGGTTTGTCTCCTTTTATCAGATTGCATTAAAACTTCAGAGGTGTTTTTCAGGGCTCCTGGTGGTGTTCAATGCTAGCCATTTTACATGGCACACATAACCTAGTCATAATTATAAAATAAAGCTTCCCCTTTAGGATGCTGGCTGAAGGTTGTTTTATCCATAGCAAAGCACCGACCGACACGCTGAGTGCATGGAGCCAAGAGTTCGTGTAAAAAAAAAAAGGCCAGACCTGTAAAACCGATGTGCACGCAAACCTCACATTCTGGAAACATTCTTTATCCAATTACTTTTGGATGCTAAATAAATGGTTTTCACGATAAAATGATGGACGACACACACACACACACACACACACACACACACACACACACACACACACACTGGGGATGCCCACCGTGCAGTGACATCGACTTTGATTTCCTAATAGCATCGTTGTTAGGCAAGCCTTTTTTAAGAAAGCAGGTCCCATCAAGGCACACAGGCTCGCTACTTTACCAGCTTTTCTCCTTCGCTAACCTGTATGTTCATCTATGCCCATATACAGCTTAAATCTACAGCTATATACTACGGACAGAATTCCTCATATAAATGTATGTATGTATTATACACACTACTTGAAAAAACTTTCTGATATATCATGTTCAAACAAAAATGCGAAACTGCCCAACAACGTTTGTGCTTGTTTATTAAGGTTCAGCCATAATGTTTTTCTAACAAACATGTTCTCGTGACTGGGAATTCTCCTATCATTACGATGTCTGCGGGTTTCATTCCAAAGTTGTTAGTTCAGGTGTGTCTATGGCTAGTTGGCTAGTTAGAGATGGCTTGTTAGTTGTATCATCGTAGGTCAGGAAGACTATCGACATTTAAATACAACAAGATAAAATCACAGCGCGTTGTCTCTCTCTCTATAGCCTAAATTTCTTATATAAACGAGTGTATTTTAATCTTATGCCCCTCCCCCCTTCCCACTCCCACCCCCTTTTTTTAAACACTATGAATGCCGATCAAAATCATTGAATGCTCATGCATTATTATTATTATTATTATTAATATTAATATTATTATTATATTATGGCTCTCCTTTGAATCAATTTTTTTCCTACAAATGCAGTTGATTAAAATATATATTTTATGCAATTGTATTTTGTATATATTAAACAATTTAGAGGATTATTTAATTTAATATCTGTAATTTTTCAAATACAATCTTTATTATTTATCCTAATAAAAATGAAACGACAATGTATTTTAATTTTCCATATATTTCTTTGTTTTCACCGGCTGTAAACTCTGGCGGAAATTTATGTAATTTTTTTTTTTTTTTGGGGGGGGGGGGTATGTGGGGGGGGGGGGGGGGGTCCTCTTTCGTACTCAAATCTTGTTCCAGAACCTAAGTTTTGTGTGCATATCCATTTTATGTATCTGGTGTGTTAATGGGCAGTGTGGGTTCTGGGGCCCCACTGGGGGCAAAACAAGAATGGACCCACTGACTCCCCACCAAGGATGTCGTACAAGTCGACTATTTGGGAGCTTTCTTCGAAGTCGGAGTGCCTCTGCCTGAGAGGTGGGAAGTAACAATCTGCATACAAGTAAATCAGACCTGTAAAACGGATGTGCACGCAACACTCAGGTTCTGGAACAAGACTAATGTCCAGAAGTCGACGAACAACCAGAACTTTCCGCCAGGGTTTACAGACGGTGAAGAAGAAGATGGTTGTCACATTCGACGGACGGACGTACTGACGGACGAACGGACAGACAGAGATGGACTAACAAATATTGTGACAGACAGACAGAGATTAATGGACAAATATTCAGACGGACGGGCCGGAGTACAGACTATTTTATGGAGGCTAGAGATGATAAGACAGGAAATGCCGAGCCTAGCCGTGTTTTGCTACCAGCGCCAATGTTTTGACAAGAGGTAGAATAGGACAAGTGGCGACTGTGGGAAATCGTAAAGGTTCATTTACCTTGCCCGTCACTTTACGGCAATATTGTCTGTCATTGCGGTGTATGTGTGCGGGGTACTGTGTGAGACATACACAGGAGGTGTGTGTGTGTGGGTGTGTGTGTGTGAGTATGTGTGCGGGGTACTGTGTGAGACATACACAGGAGGTGTGTGTGTGTGAGTGTGTGTGTGTGTGAGTATGTGTGCGGGGTACTGTGTGAGACATACACAGGAGGTGTGTGGGTGTGTGTGTGTGTGTGTGTATGTGTGAGTATGTGTGCGGGGTACTGTGTGAGACATACACAGGAGGTGTGTGTGTGTGGGTGTGTGCCTGTGTGTATATATGTGTGTGTGTGTGAGAGAGAGAGAGAGAGAGAGAGAGAGAGAGAGAGAGCTAGAGAAAAAAAAATATTCTTCCAAACTGTCACAAATTAGGCACGCAGGCTCATCTTATTTGCAGCCCTTTAAAACAAACATCTTTGATATGGCAATTGTATTTTCTATTTCAAGCATATTATTTTTATATGAACAAATTCATAGTGTGAAATGTACATTAAAAATAAAAATGCATTCTAGAGAGAGAGAGAGAGAGAGAGAGAGAGAGAGAGAGAGAGAGAGAGAGAGAGAGAGAGAGAGAGAGAGAGTAAACGTTAAAGGTCCTTGTCAGATTTCATCTGCGTTCGTTCTTAAAGAGATGTTGGCATGTTGTGTTGTAGTTGACAGCTTGACTATGATATATATATATATAATATATATATATATATATATATATATAATATATATATATATATATATATATATATATATGGGTGTGTGTGTGTGTACATATATATATATATATATATATATATATATATATATATATATATATATATATATATATATATATATATATGCGTGAATGTATGTGAGAATTTTGGCCTACCACATCGGATTTCACCATTCTCCTAATTAAACGTCAGTTACGAGTTGATTTTGGGAGGGAGGAAGGGGTAATAAGTTCTGTAATTTTGTATTCTCTAAAACATGGCATGTAGTTTTTTTTTTTTTTTATGACAGAAGATAACACCGTAGTGCCAGCACAGATCCACATTAGTAGTAGTAGTAGTAGATTTTTACCCCACTAGGACATCACACAAGCGATAAACACCCGATGACACAAAGTGTCACCATTCTTCTTCTTCTTCTTTCGTTCGCATGAAATAAATTGTCTATATCTGCAAAGCCGTCTCTTGTATGAATTTCACTGTCTTTTGTAATTCACTAAGCGGCCCGTAAAGTTTGACTTCCACAAGTGTCTCTTTTGGCCAAATGTTTTGCCTGAAAGCGTTGAATATGGGACAGTCTTGAAGGATGTGATCTGTTGTTTCAGGTGCCAGTCCACAAGTACACATGGCCGATTGGCCAATCTTAAATTTGTTGTACATGTGGGAGCGAAGTCTATTGTGCCCTGTTCTAAGGCGAAGGATAATAACTTGCTCTGGTCTGTCCATAATATGGTAATCATCTTGTCACCATGTGGATGAGGATCACCCGTGGAGAGGTCCCAGAAACCGCGTTCAGCCATTAGACCATATTTATGGCCGGGCTATATTGCGGCCCCTAGCAAGAGCCAGAGTAGGGCTTCAAGTAACGAAAAATTGCATCTCACAAGGGAGATGACTCAGATCCATATTTCGAGAATGAGCACCCAAACTAACAATAACACTTGTAGCTTTTGCTTCACAAACATGGTCACTCCTAGAGCCACATCAGCCATTTTTTATCGTATATTTGCTCTTTATGGTAGTATAAAGATTGGACCATGTCGAACCTTTTGGGCGAGATCAGAAACACGAAGACCAATCTCATGTTTAGTTATATTTCCTTCTTCGTTTCTACTGTTATAAGGTGCAAACTCTTAATGACACACTAAAAGTCGTCCCCATGTGGGATGCAATTTTGTGTTACTTTGAAGCCCCACTAATGCCAGTGCCGGAAGCCCTGATACAAGCTAATGGCTGAAAGAAGTTTCCGTGGCCTCTCTGCGGGTGAACTTCATCCGCTTGCTGGCACTTTGTGTCACCAGGTGATTATCACTCTGTGTGATGTCCTAGTGGGGGTAAAACTTACTTACTTGTAATGAGGTAAGCTTTTTTCACACCCTTGCCACTCACACTTTTTACTTTATTGAAAACAAAAATGAAGATTAATTTTAAGGACAGTTAAACCCCAAAATTGACTTTGATTATATCTGCTGGAAATTATGCTTTCTATACTAGTACATACTAGTTATAGAATTAGGAAAATTAATTTTTGTGGCTAAAATCAACATATTTTCACGGAAATTGATAGAAAATGTCATATTTTATGAGGAAAATAGTCACATTTATACTTAGCATTTATTTATCAAGATATTTCGAAAACTAATAAAGAAAATGTGCACAGTAATTTAACATTATATGTCAGAGCCAAAGTTTTGCCAAAACCATCGTCATGCGTTCGTGCACAAAGGCATTGTTCGCGGGTCGATTCAAACTTTGTTCTTCTTCTTCTGCGTTAGACATCAGTCATGCTAAACATTGAGTCCCGTCTGGGTCAAAAATAGGATTGTGCGTTTAAGGTCGCCACCGGTCCTCCATGGCTTCTCTCGCAGTGTGGATCCCCTGGGCCAGATCCACAGTCTTTGCTGGGAGAGGTAAGGGCAGTACTGCAGTATGTGCTCAGGGGTCTGTCTTTCTGCTCCACAATCACAGGCAGCAGATTCTTTTATGCCTATCTTGTACAGGTGTGCTCGAAGACCTCAGGGTCCAGTCCGAAGTCTAAAAATTGATGTTTGTTCTTTCCTGTTGAGTTTGTTTGTGCTGTCACTCTCTGGACTGCAATCTCCATTCTGCCTTCTCCACTCCCGCTTGAAAGACTGCTTTGGCGCTGTTTTGGTTTCCTTGTAGCTGTGTGGTGGATGAGGTTGTGGAAGATAACTCCCAGCTTTTGCCAACTAATGTGCTCTCTCATTTCCTTGAATACCACAGTGGGCTGGTATCCACTGCAAGACCAGTTCTGATTCCTTGGAGAGTAAGCCAATCTTGGTCCTTAGATCTGCTATTAGTTTGTCTTGTTTTTTGCTTGATAGTGCTTGGAGAACATACAATGAGTCACTAAGTATAACAATTTTGTGCGCTCTGTGTTCTTGGGTGATGAGATGTTGGACTGCAGAAAGGAGGGCAGTTGCCTTAGCTCTAAAGTTACTGCAGATGTTACCTGCTGTTAGAGAAAGAGTTTCTGCTCTACTGCTAGGGGGTTTAATGTATATTCCACAACTCCCCTTTCTGACTGCATCTATAGCAGAGCCGTCGATGAAACCCTAAGTCCAAGTGGTGTTGGGATACTTCTCATCAAGCATAGCAAGAGCCATGGTTCCCTGTTATGTCTCCTTTTGGTTATCTTTTGAAGTGATCCCTGGTACCTTTAGGACTACATTTGCCTTCTTTGGCTTGCTTGTCCATGGTCCTGGTCTAAGTTTTTCGCACAGTGCTATATCTCTTTCAAGCAGATCTTGGGGCTGTCTGTATAGTTCTCTAGCAAGGAGGTTGGGGCTCTGACGCTTCAGTCTGTAATTTGTTCTCTCTTGAAATTTAAAATGCAGTGGGTGACTTTGAAGTCTTTTTAATTTCTCATAATGTAAAAGAATTTTGTATTGTCTTCTGAGTTCGAGTGGTTCAGTATCTGCTACCCTCTCTATCTCTCTGATGGGGGTGGTTTTCATGGCTCCGAGAACAATACTTAATACCATATTCTGAACCTTGTCCAGTTTTCCCAGTGTTGTCTTGGCTGCTGCAGCCCATGCAGTGGAGGCATATTCCATGACTGGCCTGACTGCTCCAGTATATACTTGTTTTAGGATTCTGGAGTTAGCGCCCCATGTGGTACCCGCTAATTTTTTCATCACTGCAAGCTTCTTGAATGCTTTCCCCTGTACTCCTTCTACGTGTGACTTCTAAGTAAGTCGCGAATCGAGTGTAACGCCAAGAAAGGTAGAAGTGTTAGTCTGTGAAATGAGCTAGCTTTTTATCCAAATTTCGATTTCTTTCTCTTTTGGGGGAGAGAGAGAAAAGTGATGCCGTGCTTTTTGAATTATTTAGCTTTGTTCAAAAATTGTGTTCGTGTGCCGATGTGTTCGTGGTTAGTGGCATTTGTGACTCAGGTACCACTGTACACCAAGGAGGAACAGCGATCTATTATCCGTTGTTTAAAGTGTGTGTGTGTGTGTGTGTGAGAGAGAGAGAGAGATAGAGATAGTATGTGTGTGTGTGTGTGTGTATTTATGTGTGTGTTTAATCAGCAAAGGTGTGAAACTTCTAGAAATTCTTCAATGAATAAAAGTGCAGTATTTTCTGTTTTCCTTCAGGCATCAGACAAATGATGCTAGACACATGCATGCCAGTTCAAGTGGTGCTAGAGGATGCTGTGGCCAAAGTCACGTCGGTCGCCAGTTTTAACTTCCAGTAGCATTTGCAGGTGCCAGTTCTATGATATGTCCACCTGGGGTTTTCGGTGTTCATCAGCATACAGTAGTTTCCAGTTGCACAATATTAACTAAAGCAATGTTCATTTACCCTGTATGTGTAGGCGTGTGTGATATGTTTCTTGACAAATATCTTGCTGTGACAGAACAGACAGACAGACAGACAGACAGACAGACAGACAGACAGACAGACAGACAGACAGACAGACAGACAGACAGACAGACAGACAGACAGACAGACAGACAGACAGACAGACAGACAGACAGACAGACAGACAGACAGAGACAGACAGACAGACAGACAGACAGACAGACAGACAGACAGACAGACAGACGGACGGACGGACGGACGGACGGACGGACGGACGGACGGACGGACGGACGGACGGACGGACGGACGGACAGACAGACAGACAGACAGACAGACAGACAGACAGACAGACAGACAGACAGACAGACTGATTGACAGACAGATTGATTGATTGATTGATTGATTGATTGATTGATTGATTGATTGATGATTGATTGATTGATTGATTGATTAGATAGTCCACCTGGGAGCCAGGGTCATTTTAAAAAAGCAATCTGCCTCGATGCCTATTCTTCGTGTTCGCCAGCGAAAAGTTTCAGAAATTGAGTTTTACCTTCATTTCCGTTTTACAAATTTGGCTTATTTGTATGTAGAATGCTGGTTTATCGTCTCTAACCAGATGCGATCCTTCTTCAAAGGAAAATTCTATAATTAGTCGCCTTGTACGACATGCATGTTAGAGGGCAGTGTGTATTTTATTTTCTTCTTTTTCTTTATCTTCTTCTTTATCTTCTTTTTCCTCTTTTTCTTCTTCCCCCTCTTCTTCTTCTTCTTTTTTCTTCTTCTTCTTTTTCTTTTGCTTATTCTTCGCGTTCACCGGCTTTAAACTCCAACGGAAAGTTCTGGTTTTGTGTCCACTCCTGGAGCCCAGAATCTCTGAGCTGCAGGCAAGCGTCCAGTGTTCTTCAACATAGGGGCGAAAAAGTTTCTTAGAAAAATAGGGCGTCAAGCATTTTAAAATGTAGTGCATTTGCACTTGTAATAATACGTATTTTCAGCTTTAACAGTCATGAAAACAAAACAGCGTTCTCAGCTTGATATGGATAGTGATCTTGGCTATGCCCTGTCCAACATCAGATCACAAGTAGCCGGTATCATCAAGACAAAACAGTTTCAACCATAACATTAAAATGTGAACCCTAAATTACCCGTCGTTAGTGCTTGTTTTTAATTTTATTTTACAAAGATTTATGCGGATTTTATCTCCAAGTTTTTGTTAATAGTGATTGTCGTGTTTTTGTTTATTTTCCTCTTTTTAATCACATTTTATTATGTTGGTGGAAGGGGTGGGGGGGAGGGGGGGCTTTGCTGTTTAATAAAAGGGGCGCCGTCTGAAAAAGGTTGAAGACCACTGGTCTAGTTACCGAAACTCAGTTAGCTGCACATTAAACACTTGCATTGGAACGTCTAAAATATTCTATTGCCAACACGTAGACAGGGCGACGGTTACGTGTCATGTGATCTTTGACCACTTCCCGCCCGAGAGCAGTATCTGCTTGCTAATGTTTAGATAACATCCCGTCAGATCACGTGAGAAGCAGTACATTGGTGCGCAGCAACGTGACAAGTATTACTCATTGCAGCTGCGTGAAGTCGCCGTATAACTAGCCATGTCACGTGTTTAAATTGTAATAAAAGCAGGATTTACTGTCTGGCATATTTCGCTGTATCTCGTCAGATGCACACTACAGTAACAATGTTAAATGTTAAATTAGGAATCTACATCACAACACTCGGGACACTCCCATAAGTGCCCCGTCTCTATTTCCAGCAGCAAACGAAGAGTTCCAGTTCCGATGGCATAAGTAGCCTTATGATTGTATATCCGTCTCGTCCTTCCCCTGAGTGTTGAGCGTCGTTCACACCCCCCTGGTAACTCCTCGAAACGACAGTATCAGCTACCTGGTAGCCATTTTAAGTTGGGCAGACCTAGGAGCCAAAACTATTTTTGAAAAAAGTTTTGCGTCAAATAACAATAAAAATGTAGTGGATAGTAAATGAACACAATAATAATAATAATTATGTGTTGGGAAATGAACAGCCGGACAGACTGGCTGGCTCAGCACAACTTGGTGGAATACTGATACATGATAAGGCAGACGTGGTTAGTGCCTTGTGGGAGAGCGTGTACAGATCGGAGGAGCAGATGGACCACCACAGTCTGGTGAGACTGATGCAGGGCGGGAGAGACGAGAGGTTCTGGAAAATGCTCAAGGTTCAGAGGAAAGGCAAGACGGACGTTGAATGAGAATGCTACTGTCACCATTAGTATCGGAACTCTTCGCTGGCTGCTGAAGATAGGTACAGAGCGCTTACGGAATAATCCGAGTGTTGTGATGTCGGTTCTTGAATCAACTCAAATCAAATCAATAATAATATAAATAATATTAAGTGTTAAAAAAAATACTTTAACACATAATTTCTATACATCGCTAAAGATCCCCCCCCCCCCCTTTTTTTTTTTTCTCCGTTTTCCCTCCATATTATTCAAATTACTGTGTTTGTGAAAGGGAGGGTGTGGTGGGAGTTGTTTACCTAAAAATGTGTTAGTTAACTAAGTACAAATTATACACTGAATGGTGCGTTAAGAACCATTAGAGCTCCGTCTTTACCTTTAGCAGCAAGCAAAGAGCTCACAATTTAGATGGTACCAATAACTTTCTGATTGTACATCTTCTCGTCTTTGCCTGAGTTTTGAGCGTAGGCCAGGTCCCCTGGTAACTCCTCGCAGCGCTATTCTTCTCAGACTAATGATTTATTTGTTCTTCCGCACTGTTCATTCGTTCCCAAAGTGCCCTTACAACATCTAGCTTGTCATACATGAGTTCACCACCAAGTAGTGCAGAACCGCTCAGTCTATCTGCCTGCTCGTTTCCCAACACACTTGCATTATCTGGAGAATATATTTAGAAAATATAAGGTTTGAACTAACTGTACAATGAAAATGTAATGTATACTACACATTCCAGTTATAGACCACAGGGTTGAACTTGATAGTTATTATACAGGTATGAGACTTAGACACAGGGAGTCGCTGTGGTGTAGCGACTAGACACTCACCTGTAGAAGGGAAGGTCGTGGGTTCGGGTCCAGACAGAGCCGGACTTTTTTAAAAAAAATGACATTTCGTCCCAGGTCGACCCAGCCTTGAGTGGGTACCAGGTACAGTCCTGGAAAGTTAATACTGACCACATCACCCACCAAGTGCCAGTTGGTCTATAAAATATAGGTATATATGCCCAATACGCCTAAAGTCCTGGAAAAGTTCCTTTTACTTTTTTGTTCTACTGATACACTTACAACTACTAGTTCCCTGGAAATGAAGTACACAAGAGGGCAGGCGAAGTCGAAGATGACCTGGCGAATACATAGCATCAACTTGTACAAAGTGTGGGAAAACTCATATCGTTGGCTAGCGTCTGTCAACAGGACACAGCTGTTAAAAGATGTTTAATGACAATAGGCATTAACAGTTGTCCTGCTAATGCGCTGGGCACAGTCTAGAGCCGGGTCGAACAGTGTAAGGTCGAGGCGATCTCATTACCAAAAATGGCAATCATCCAACAAATTATCACGAAACAAATGATCGTGTTTGTTAATCTGAAAATAAGATAGACCAACTATTGTGTTTTGATAATCTGGTGATTTTAAACATGTTTAAACCTTTTGAATGAAATACCCCCCCCCCCCCCTAACCCCCAAACCCCTTTGTGGGTTCCAATGCTCAATTTTCGAGAACACAGAAAATTGATCTACAGATTTCTAACAAGCATGTCGTAGAGGGCAACTAACTAGGGTACTTAATTTATAACTTACCCCTGACGTCACGACAACGTCACGGGAGACATTCCCAAAAAATTCTAGGGTGTTCAGGTTGTAGTTTCTCGCGATTTCTCTACAGCCAAGTTTAGGGTTAGGGTTAGGATTAGAAGACACTAGATGAACACTCAAAAAAAAAAAGCACTTAGGATTGTTTTCTTCAACGTTGATGTGCATTTGCATGAGACGCACTGAATCAAGAGTTCTCGTACAAACGTGATGTGCTCGTAAAGCTCAAGTTTTGGATCAAGACCAAAGTCCAAGAGTGGATGAACAGCCAGAACTTTCCATCAGAGTTTACAGCCAGTTGAATACTAAGAAGAAGAAGAAGAAATATAAATTGTTGACGGATGCAAATGCAAGTATTTCTTTACAAAACCTAATGTATGACTATGATGTTTAAAATGATCCTTTTAAAAACCATTGTTCATGCCTTTGAGCTTACTGGGCATATATGGCGAGACATATATTATACAGGGAGCCGCGTTAGCGCAGTCAATACGAGGCTCGCTTTCAAATCCAGCTGCTACTCGCTGCAGCCACGGGCGGCTTTCGGGATTCACCCAGCCTCTACGAAATAGGTACCAGAGTGGCACTCTGAGGTAAATGGAGGAACGTCGCTGTAGCTACAGAGTTACGTGCGGACGGCGACACAGGCGGACAGTTTCTCATCAGCTGTCCGTACTGGTGGCAGAGCACTTATGGTTTATAACCGTGTACAATGACGCTGGTTCACATCGCCCGACTTTACCTTTATATATATTATATAGACCAATCAGCACTCTAGGGGTTACATGGTCAACATCACGCATGCCGCCCTCAGCTGGGACTTTATCTGGTACACATTTAAGGCTGGGACTTTATCTGGTACACATTTAAGGCTGGGACTTTATCTGGTACACATTTAAGGCTGGGACTTTATCTGGTACACATTTAAGGCTGGGACTTTATCTGGTACACATTTAAGGCTGGGACTTTATCTGGTACACATTTAAGGCTGGGACTTTATCTGGTACACATTTAAGGCTGGGATTTTATCTGGTACACATTTAAGGCTGGGACTTTATCTGGTACACATTTAAGGCTGGGATTTTATCTGGTACACACTTAAGGCTGGGACTTTATCTGGTACACATTTAAGGCTGGGACTTTATCTGGTACACATTTAAGGCTGGGACTTTATCTGGTACACATTTAAGGCTGGGACTTTATCTGGTACACATTTAAGGCTGGGACTTTATCTGGTACACATTTAAGGCTGGGACTTTATCTGGTACACATTTGAGGCTGGGACTTTATCTGGTACACATTTGAGGCTGGGATTTTATCTGGTACACATTTAAGGCTGGGACTTTATCTGGTACCCATTTAAGGCGATTTTCGAAAAATGACTGGTTCTCTCAGGACCTGATCCCACCACCTCACCGTTTGGAAGCCCGGCTGTCTAGCATAGTTGGTTTACGCGGAGACCGGGTGACGAACTCCTTGTGGTCCGGGTTCAATCCCGGGGATAGGCGGGAAAGCTACATTTTCTCCCAGATTTACGGTATTTACAATAGAATCAAGGCCGAAAGGTTGCGATATCCATAATACCGAGCCTAAGGGTTAACAACTCATGGCTTCTGGATACTAAAACAAACAAACAAACACCGTTTGGAAAATTGCAGTGATGAATCTCTAACACTGTCCTATGTCTTTTCTCATTAAGGGACTTTACATGTAAACTTTCATCTGTTTGTCTAGCCAAGTGTAGTTTCTTAATGCAATTATTTCTCTTCCCATTCCCCCACTGTCCTTTAAAAATGTTATCAGGTTATCAGTCGGTGTTTCAGCAGCATCGCAGACGGGTCACCCCATACTTGCCCCGTCCCTGTGCCGGTGAACACCGTATACATGCTCATCACTGCGCCATGCTAACAAGTTTTTTTTTAACATTTATAAATTTTTTGGGCGCATTATATACAATGTGATATATTCATTTTGTGTAGACTTTATTTTTTAAATGCAGACTGTCACCATTCATATTTTGTTTTATTCTGACGTTATCGTGTCTCCTGACCCTGAGAACACAAGATATTTTTTGAAGCACCGGGAATATTTTAAAAACGTTTCCAGGCAATTCGTGTGGAAATATGGATGCACTTTCAGCGTAATTCGTCGCTATGCACACACACACAGAGGAAAGATTTATTGTTTCAGACTGTTCGTGTCAGATTTTCTTCGCAGATGAAATATGCCGCGGACTAGCAGAACAGGTATATGAAAAGTATTTTCTACACTGCTGCTAGAGACAATCGTACAGAATAAAAGAGTAACTTGTTTTAAATAATCTGTAAATTTTTTCAATTTAATAATTTATAAGTAAACTAATATATTATTATTATTATGTATAAGTATAAGTATACACAGTTATTGAAATGTAACTTGTATTTCAGTAAAAGTAAACTGTAAAACATGAATTATAATTATAATAATTAAACAATTTATAATAGCAGTCATTTTTTTTTAGTTCTACGACCCCTTATACTTATATAAATAATTCAAATTGTCTCTGAGTCGAGATTTTGTGGCGTTTCTTTGCAAAATGCTAATCCAAATCAAATCGTCATAATAAGAACGCATTTAACTCACTCAGTCTTTGGGACAAATTTCATCTAATTAAAACATCCTGACCTGTTATTCTTTGTCTTTAATTCATAAATAGTGTGTTGTATTGCCACAGTGTTAGTTAGACCACTCCACACAGCAGGGATACCGCCACAAAGAAATCATTCATTGTAGGGGGTCCTCAGTCTGCTTAACTCTTTGAGCCTGAGCAGGGGAGGGGGGTAGCATCATCCCAAGATCTAATTTTTGAAATCGCGCAAGTGTAAAACATAAAAATTTGGACGCTAGCTGGACGGCTTAGGTCGGCTTAGTGGGAGTTCTCTCCCTTGGCTGCATTGAAAACAAGTAGCGGAAAAAGTCACGAATCAAACAAGACAGTGAGGTCGACATCAGGGCTGCCAATGCTTGGTTGTGTCCCCCAGATCTGGGTTTTTCTTTTGACGCTGCGGGGAAATCTGGTTTTTTTTTTGTGTTGGGTGTTTTGCCGATCTGTATGCTTTAATGACCTATAAATTTGCGTGGTTAGGGGTAGGGTTAGGGTTAGCGGTAGGATTAGGGTTTGGGTTAGGGTTAGGGTTAGGGTTAGGATTAGGGGTAGCATTAGGGTTACAGTTAGGGTTAGGGGTAGCGTTAGGGGTAGGATTAGGGGTAGGGTTAGGTTTAGCGTTAGATGTGACAATTTTGACGCCGTAGTTCCCTATAATCGCGCACAGTCACATAAACACCCAAACAGTCGACGGACGGTGGATGCTACTGACACGGACAATTCGCCACCGTTTGGGCACCAGCCGCGCGCTATTGCCGTCATATTTGGCACACTTCCAGTGGCGCCACTCCCACAAGCATCAGATTGTCGCCCAGTATTTGGACGTTCTACGTCACCATTTTCACATCTAACCCTACCCCTAACCCTAACCCCTAACCCTACCCCTACCCCTATCCCTAACCCCAACCCACACCCTACGCAACCCTACACGCAAGCGTATGATGGTGATAGACACCCTACGCAGCCCTACACGCAACCGTATGATGATAGGTAACCCTAGACGAAACCGTATGATGACTACGCAACCCTACACGCAACTGTATGCAACCCTACATGTACGCGGATGATGATAGGTAAGTATTTCATTTGATTCGTGACTTTTCCGCTCGCTGTTGTCAATGCGGCCAAGGGAGAGAACTCCCACTAAGCTGTCCAGCTAGCGTCCAAAAGTGCAAGGAGAGCCCAAATTTAGCTGCTGCATACACATATTATACATCAAAGTGACTAGCGATTGTTGGCTATCCTCTAAATAATGGTCCCAAATTATCAAAGCCGAAAATATACCCTAACAGGGCCTCAGTCACACGTAAATTGCAGACTTCTTTCTGGCGACCATACAGCATACCATGGAAAAGCTTCCACCAAGTTAAAGTCACTGCCAAGAGTTAAGTCTGCGCCGGTACGCGTGGCGCAGAGCGGGGCTAAACTAGATGGCTGGGACTCACGAGCAGCAGCTACCACATCTCCTGCAGCTTCCTCCATTTTATTTTCTTGTGAGTCCCAGCCATCTAGTTTAGCCCCACTCCACGCCGCACATAGCGGTGCGGGAGATACTCTCGCGGTGGCGGTATAGTCGCCGGAAAGAGGTTCGCAATTTACATGTGACTAAGGCCCTCTTAGGGTATATTTTTGGCCTCGATAATTTGGGACTATTATTCAGAGGATAGCCTGATTATTGATGAATATCAGAATATTCCTACAGTAAATAAATTGTGTTAAAAATTAGTAAACAGACAAGATGTTCCGAGAAATTGGTAAAATAAATGTGTCCACTTGCCACTATGGCACTCAAGGAAAACTCAACAAAATGTCTCCAGAATTATTCATAAATTAGTATGAACCACTTAGTAATCTATAAATAAAATATAAGCACAATCTGTGCATTAGATCTTGTTCCTGAAAAACTTTTGGAACATCGTAACAGAGCACCATTAGTTGGTAAAAATAAAAATGAGAAATGACTTTCCAAAACAGCTAGTATCTTCACACATAAAAAAAAAGATTATATAACACCCAGTTTGCATGTAATTGTGTAGCTAGGCTGCTAAATGATAGGGGGAATAGCACGAGAACTAACTGACGCTGAAAAAAAATATTCACATTTTTCACTAATATTTATTCTCTTTGTACCAGCTGACATGTTATATGCTTTGCATGCGACATATTTTAGAGCTATTCCTCATTGACTCTATGTACCTTCATCTGAAACAGGTTTTTTGGCCAACATTGTGCTACCAGTACCAAACATGGACCCTTACTACAACTAATGAGCAGAAAATCGTAACAGAGATGAGATGTCTTAGGAGAGCTGCCGGTTTGATAAGAAGAGATAAAATCACTAATTAAGAAATAAGAAGAAGACTAGGACTGAAACCAGGCTTACAGTTCATTAGAGAACAAAAAATGAGATGGTTTGGTCACCTGATGGGAATGCCCTGGTACCAACGGACACAGAGAGCCATGCTGAAGAAATATAATGAATACAGAGCAAGGGGAAGACCACACAAGACATGGAGCAACATCATCAGGAGCAACGTAACAGAATTGAACACCAGCTTGTACAGTGTATTGGAAAAAGTGCACAGATGATCCTTGCATCTCCCCAACACTTCGCCGAGGTTAATGGTGAAAGAGAGAAAGAAGAAGAAGAATGATTAAACAAGTCTATATTTTAGGCTTTTAACCACCTTTCCAAGTAAACCTAACTAAGGATCAGCCAGAGTATAATTGATCACAAAGAACCGGAAGTGAAGTTTCAATTTTTCTAGTTTGCACTTTTGTCCTGATTGGGGGTAAATTATAAACCTGTATGCATCCCGTGTCTATTTTGCCACTTGGTAGTTACCAAACAGCGCATAAAGCTTTCCTTGGGACTCATAGAATAAGGCCTCATTTAAGTGTGTAATAATAATTATTATGTGCTGGATGGTAAATAAACATGTTTATGCGTTTAAAATATAATAATTTAGTCAAGAGGAAAGAACCCGCTTCTTCCATAAGATGTCATCTACTTAATTCCGGACACGTAATTGACACAGACAATGCTTTCCGTGTGATTTACCACACTCCAAACAGGAAACTGTTGAGAATGGCCGAAGCTTTAACAATTAAAATCAGAAACCCCCTCCTTTGTAAGCAGACAGAATTTATTGTAAACTTTAAGTTTCCATGTAACTAGGGTGAGCTTCCTGCGGACTAAAAACACACACGACATGTCGGAAGAAACTTCAATTGGATTTATTCAGTCTTGTGCTTCATTTTATGTTGTGTAACTCTCTATGAACGCACCTGACGAGATAAAGCGAAATATACCTGGCAATAAATTGTGCAATGTATTGTTTGTGTCCGCATTATTTAAATGTTAATATTAATTAATATTATTATAATAAATAATTTTAATATTCAGTTTTGGTTACTATTTATTTAGTTTAACAAGAAAGACACCACAAGAAGATTCTTAACACACAAAAAAGACAACACAAGAAAATTCCTTAACACACAAAAAAGATAACACAAGAAGATTCCTAACAAGAAAGACAACACAAGAAGATTCCTAACAAGAAAGATAACACAATTAGAAGATTCCTAACAAGAAAGATAAAACAAGAAGATTCTTAACAAGAAAGATAACACAAGAAGATTCCTAACAAGAAAGATAACACAAGAAGATTCCTAACAAGAAAGACAACACAAGAAGATATTTAACACACAAGAAAGATAACACAAGAAGATTCCTAACAAGAAAGACAACACAAGAAGATTCCTAACAAGAAAGATTACACAAGAAGATTCCTAACAAAAAAGATAACACAAGAAGATTCCTAACAAGAAAGAAAACACAAGAAGATTCCTAACAAGAAAGATAACACAAGAATATTCCTAACAAAAAAGATAACACAAGAAGATTCCTAACAAGAAAGATAACACAAAAAGATTCCTAACAAGAAAGATAACACAAGAAGATTCCTAACAAGAAAGATAACACAAGAAGATTGTTTGTTAGGACAGGCTGCTGCTGAAACATCCAATTGTATTGTTCCTCTGTATTTTCTTTTTTTTTTCACCCACAATTGTTAAACTTTTTAGTCACGAGTCAGTGGATTAATTTTTTGATAATTAACTTGATATTAGTCACCCCTGTTTTTATCCCTGATAATTTATTAAGGGAAGTCACCCTGGCGTTGGTGGCTAGACACCCGCCTGCGGATCAGAAAGTCGTGGAATCGGGTCCTGACAGCAACATTTTTTTTTTTTAAATGACTTTGACTCCCAGGTCGACCCAGCCTTGAGTAGGTAACAGGTGCAGTCCTGGGAGGTAAAGTCGGCCGGTGTAATGCTGACAGTATCACCCACCAAGTGCCAATGGTCTATAAAAATATAGGTCTAGCCTTCTATTCCCAATACACCTTAAGGCGTGTAATAAGCTTCTTTACTTATAATTTATTAAACTGTAAGCATAACTTGCATCTCTGCTCTCAGCTGTAGAGTTGATCAATGTCAGTCTCATCCACTATGGGGCACCAAGTGAAGTGGACACTCAGCTAGGCGTGGTCACAGTCCCCAAACATCTGTGGTCAGATCTGAGTCTGCCATTATTGAGGCAAATTTTCAAGCAGCAGTTATCCCAGGTCTTACCTGAAAGATTCATTTTCTGTTCAAGAACAAGGTTAGTCTTTAGCAGTATCTTTTGCTAGAATCTATTTGTACAGATTTCGCTAAGATTAATTACGAGTATTTAAAGCAAAACTGGAAAGATATAGGCCTTTAAAGGGTTTTGTTTAAAAACAAATTGCTTAATTTGTTAAATGCATGTCTAGTCTGTACAATAGTTTGAGCAATTTTTAAATTTGCTGATTAATTTTAATGTTGGTTTGTAGCACTTTTGATTAATATACAAAGTGACTGACTAATCTATTGCATGGTTTATCAATGTGTAGTTTTCTTTGTTTTAAATGGTTGAATAATTTTACTACAACTGAACTGGTTCATCATATTCAATAATAAAAAGTAGGATTGGTCAGTTTTACAAAAAAGGCAATCACAGTCACAAATAACAATTATAGCTATAAAGCTTTTATCAGAATACAAAATCAAAAAAGGAAGAGGTTGCGCAGATGCATTTTTTACACTAAGACAAGTTTGCAAGAAAACCAGTAAATATGACAATGAACTGAACAATGGGTTTTTAGATCAAGAAAAGGCTTTTGATATAGTAGACTGAAACCAACTATAGTCTATTCTTAAAGATTATGGGATACAAAGACGGTTGGAAGGTAACATTGTGGCCATGTACCACACTTCCCAAAGCACAGTGAGAACACATGAAGGATCACAATGGATCTGATGTGTTTAATGGATCGCAAAAGATCTGATATGTTTAATGGATCGCAGTAGATCTGATATGTTCACAATCAAACAGAGGGTATGGCAGGGATGTGTTATCTCTCCTGTCTTATTTACTATATACATAGACAGAATATCAAAAGAAGCCAACTTTAAAGCAGTCGTCCCAGAAAATCCAGAAGAAGAATTAGATCCACACACAGTAAACGAGCTACTATTTGCAAACGATCAGTCCCTGTTCTACAATGAGGGAAGTAGACTGCAAGAACATTTAAACAAGCTAAGTTCAACATGCAGAAGATATAACATGAAAATAAATACTGCCAAAACAGAAGTAATGCTGGTCAGCAAAATTCCTAGTCCACTTTATGTCGGGTCAAATGATTCAAAGAATTTAAATATCTCAAAGGATGGGAGATCTGGAAAAAGAAGCAAGATGCCAACGAGCTAGTGCACTTATACATCACACCAACTGACACTGTTATTAAGACATTCAAACATAAGTATGAGCGCCAAGAAACAGATTATAAACAGCATATTTGTACCAAAACTGTGCTACCAGTGCAAGTCTTGGACATAATCAAAGGCTAACCTACGTGAAATTAAAACCTGTGAAATTAAAACCTGTGAAATTAGACGCCTGAGAAAAGATGCCAAGCTAATCATCCGAGACAGAGTCAGAAACTATATTATCAGACAGTCTGTAGGAACAACACTATGTAGAAACTTCATTGAGAAACAGAAGATCAAATGGTTTGATCATCTTGTAAGAATGCAGCCAGAAAACCTACCATTGCAGGCACTACAATGAAAAGATCTTAATTCAAAGCAAGAGGCCAGCCTAGGAAAACATGGATTGATGACTTTAAAGAACTTCTACATCGACATGGAATGACAAAAGCCATTGCTGCCCATCAAGCAATGGGTTGCAGACTGTTCCTTCCCACAACACTTAATGGCAGAAGTGGAAATTGATGATGATGTTGATGACAGAAACATAATTTACTAGTGTTTTTTTTTTTTTTTGGGTATATGCAAACAAAGACTTTTATTTTCTCCCAAACTGTCATTCTTTGAATCACTTGGGATTTTGTACCTGTGAAGGTGGCTGGTATACTACTTTCCATCTCTGTTGATTTTCTCTTTGCATTGAGAAAAGAATAATTCATTATACACTTTAAAGAAGAATAAATTGAATGTGTGTCCTTTGTTGCTGTTTAACAATTAGTACTTGTTAGCACATATCTTGAATGTTCTTGAACTTTAACATATAATTTGTATACAGACATGACATCCAATTTGCTCAGGAGAAGGACGTAGGTGCAGCACAGATCTGTAATGGCAATGATACAATTTTGATCAGAAACAACTACGGTATGACGGTATACTCCATGTTAAAATGCATTAGTTTTACACATTGATCAATTTTATAGAATTTCCCGTAAGGGTAATCTCATTATATATACTACTCATTGTATGTATGTGTATATATTAGGGCTGTACCGAATAGTGATTTTCACTATTCCGCCGAATACGAATAGCTGGACCAACTATTCGGCCGAATACGAATACGAATAGTGAATCATCATCATCATGTGCTTTGCCGGCTGGCATGGGCGATTATGCCTCGCCACAATCTGCGATCTCCTGCAGCACGTATTAGTTCGTGTGCTGACACACCTCCATGAAAAACCTTCGTTCCATGTTGTCAGCATTAGGCCAGCTTTTTGTCTCACTGAAGGTATTTCCAGCTGTACTAAACAGGAAAATACGACAAATACAGAGAGTCAAAATGAAAACCCGCAAGGCGAAACATCAAAAACAAAAATAACGCAGACGAAGAAAACAATGCAGTCCTTACAAGTCGCCCAGCCCCCCACGAGCTCACGAAACCAGACGCCAGGCGGCCAACGCCAGAAGATCAAACAACAAAGACAATCAAGAAACCGAACATCGATCAAAACATTCAGCCGCTGCCGTTTCCACGAGACGACGAAAGAACAGATACGACACCCATAAATGATGACGAACTCCCGTTACTTCAAAGAATCAACGAAGAGGACACTCCACTCAAAGAAATCAAGCCGACAACACTACTCGCAACACATGCAAGATGGAAATAAAGGGGCACTTGGTACGCTCGTAGGTGGTGCACAAAGATAATGCTTCACAGTATAAACCAAGGTGGGAAGTCTTGATGTTTTTTTTCCACCAGTCCAGAAACGGTTGTGAGGTAACCACTATTCGTATTTGGCCCGACCGCAACTATTCGGCCGAATACCGAATAGTTATTGGGTCCACTATTCGGCCCCGAAGCGAATACGAAGCGAATATTTGTTACAGCCCTAGTATATATATATATATATATATATATATATATATATATACACACACACACACACACACACACACACACACACACACACACACACACACACACACACACATACTTGCAATGAGTAGTATATATATATATATATATATATATATATATATATATATATATATTCACTCACACAAGTGTCATGAGAACACATTATGAGGTGATCTCCATTTCTTCTTACAATAATCAATTTACATAAACTGGTCACCTTATCAAATTTAGACACTTGAAAATCAACCCACAATGCAAATTTAGTCCTTAGTACTGGCAAGACTTTTCTGATCTTTGTCTTTGGGAGGGGGGGGAGGAACCTTGCCTCATCGGATGGATGTTAAATGGATGTTTAGATTAGTCTGAAAAATGTCTTTTACTGTCACTCCCATCACAGAATTCCTGATAGAAACTTGATACTTCACTTGATGTGCTGTCCTGCCCAAGGTGTCTCTTATGTCCTGTATCCATTTTTGTGCTGGTCAGCCCTTGTCCCTCTTGCCTGGTACCATATCTTCTGCAGCTGTTCTTTTCATTCCACTGTGATGTTTGATATGGCCAAAATGTTTCAGTTTCTGAGATAAGATGCTGTTTACGAGCCAATTTTTCTTGAAGTTCTGACCTTTTATACTGTTAAAAAAAAGAAAAGGAAACGCATAGTTTCTGAAAGGAACACACATGCTCACATTTTTGACATTCTGTATCTTTGTAATGCAGTAAGTGAAATTACTCAAATATATTACACAAGAATACCTTAGGGTTCCACCAATCAGTTGACACCTTTTTTGCATCTGGTTCACGATAGTTTTTAAGCGTATGCCTTTCCTGTTAGTATGGAGTTTGGCCTCCTCTTGCGTGGATTAGTGACTCGCATCTCCTGGGCATGGATGCGATCAGATGTCTGATGTGGGCCTGTGGGATGGCTGCGCAGTCTTCCTGGAGTGCCTGGAACTGATCACGACCATTGGCTGGAATAATGTTTCGGCGACAAACACGTCTTTACAGCTCATCACACAGGTGCTCAATCAGACTCATGTCTGCAGACAGGGATGGGAAGGGTTTGAATGTTATTGGCAGCCAGGAACTGGATGGTCAGCTGTGTAGAATGGGGTCAGCCATTACCCATAACATTACACCTTTACCACCGTGCAGCAGTGCTTCATCACCACAAGTTTGGGCTAAACCTTCATTTCCCATACTGTAGACCCTACACCGTCTATCAAAGTTGATTGATGGTATTCTGATGGACATTTAGATGTCTGGCAACCTGACTTTGACTTTCTCCTGCCTGCAATCGGCCAAAAGCAATATTCCTTAAATTTATCGATGGAGACGCCATTCGTGACTGCTTGAAAATGAACTGATTGTTTTAGTTTAGCGTTATCCTTTTATAGGGTTTCAACTGCGTAGGCAGTGAATAGTGTTCACCGCAAATTGTGTTGTTTTCTCGTAAGCTATGCTCACAAATATGGTCTTAAACACATTTGACCACTGCTTTTTAACGATTACAAAAACCCACGCAATTCATGTCCACATGCTCACTGGACACGGTAAACAACATTTGAGTCTGCTTTTCACATTCCCAAGTACAATATTTTATCTACAAACTAATAAAAACTCGCTACCGAATAACTATGTGTTTTTCTTTTTTTTTTTTTTGAACAGTATAGGATTTATGCTGTATTGGAGAACATCTTGCAACTGATATAGTTGTTGTTTTCATTTTTTCTTAAGTAATAATTGTTATTGTGTGTTTACAAATTTGTGCCTTTGTATTTTCGATAATTTCTTTGTAATTACTCTTCCTGGAATGTGATGTTTTGAAAGGCTCCTATTTTTATCTCAATGTAAATGTTTTATACATAAATATTATTTTCACTACCCACTTATATCGAAACAGATGTTTTCTTTAAAATGTTTATCACTTGTATAATTTTTTTAAGCAACAAAACAAGTGTACAATACTTACATGAATTGAAGTAACCATAACCACGTAAGTTATGCCTCTAGAACTTATGATGAAACTTGAAAACGATCTAGCACAGTCAAATTATAGTGCATTGTGACAAATTTGTGCAACAGTTTTGGTCTTATTCAGAAGAAACCTGTGTTTTTCTGATAGATTGTTTGGTTAGATTTGAACTTTGTGCTGCATAACTATTAAAAGACAATCCAGCAAGGATCATCTTAAATTTATGTACCTCAGATGAACAAAAATGCAGTCTGTTAGTTGTTATGCAGATTACAAAAAACTATGACAAAATGTTGAGAATGAAGTGAAAATGTGTAAATAATTTAATCAGTTTATATTCCACTGCAGCTGAGGAAAAAAATTTCTTTTTCTTTTGGGTATCTTCAGCACCAATTTGTAAATGTACTATAGTCCTAATGTCCAAAGTATTCACAACTTGTGTTGTAGAAGTCTCATCTTGGGTGCCTTCAGGTTGTTTCTAATTTTTTCATTCTTATTTCATGCTTCACTGCCATAAAGCAAGATGGTTTAAAATAAGATTTCACTACTCCCATTCTGGCATGAAGTTCACGTGACTGGCTTAAGTTATTTGTCATCAGTTAAAATGCAGTTTAAGCTTGGCCTTAATCGCTCACAGATCTTCCATTTGATGATATTATTGTCCCTTCTGTTGTAAATTTTCTTGTTTGTTCTTATTGTTCACTGTTGTAGGGATTCGCAGTGGCTGAGCGGCTAGACGCTCGCCGCAGATCGGAAGGTCGTGGGCTCGCTCCCTGGTGGAGCCGGACTTTTTTTAAAAATGACCTTGGCCCCCAGGTCGACCCAGCCTTGAGTGGGTACCGGGTAAAATCCTGGGAAGTAGAGGCGACCGGTGTGATGCTGACCACATCACCCATCTTGTGCCGATTGGTCTATAAAATATAGGTCTAGCCCTATATACCCAATACGCCTAAAGGCGGGGAAAAGGGACCTTTACTTATTCTTCATTGTTGTATACCACATATTAGGCTATATTGTTACAGCTGTGGATAGTGAAATTGATCATTTTCTGTTATCTTCATTTTCTTAGTGTTCACCAGCTGTAAACCCAGGTGGAAAGTTCTGGTTGTTCATCCACTTTTAGATTTTGGTGTTTTTCCAGACCTTGAGTTTTTCATGGACATCTTTTTTTATATAGATCTGGCAAATGTGTATGCCAACTGTTGGTTCCTCACCTCTCAAGCTGTTGCAGTCTGACCTCTAATAAAAGCCACTAATTAGTTGCTTGTTGCAACATGCTTTTTTGTGGGAGGATTGAAAAGGGGGAGGGGGCAGATTGTCCCCCCCCCCCCCCCCCCAAACTCCCTCAAATGATATCTCGAATCCCACAAGGGGAATTTGTCTTTTATAATAAGGTCTGTGTGAGAAAATGAGTAATACAGCATGTTTTAGCATGTATGTTGTCTGAAAAAGTAATGAATGCTTCTGGCTTTCTTGTATCTAAATTTTGTCTGGAAAGAGTATTGAATCATGGGTTTTGTTTAGTCTGTATTTTGTCTGAAAAGGAAATGAATCAGATTGGTTTTTCTTTTAGCGTGTATATTTTTTGACAGTAATGAATCCTGGTTTTTGTTTGTCCTGAATCTTGTCTGAGCTGAGAAAGTATTGAATTATGATTTTTGTTCATCCTGTATTGTGTCTGAGAAAGTGATACGGTTTTAACACAGCCTGTGTTTTCATTTTGTTTTCTAGATATACCAAGGTTACTAGTGAGGAGCAGTAGTGCCATTCACGGACATCTATACCTTGCATATGTGTCCTGTTTAGCTGATCTCCGAGACTTGATCAGCACAAAAGTAAGCTCTCAGCAGTTGTTTTGAAATCATAAATAATAGGCCAGGGCTATTCAGCTGTCAACCTGGCAAGTGGCGCATGGATCAGTATCAATTGTTTTGCATTAATAATCTATCTATGCCAGGAGCTTGGGTATCTGTCCCGTGACGATCCAAGTGGCCCACGGATCAGTACTAGTTGTATCGTATTAATAATCTTTCTATGCCACGAGCTTGGTTATCCAAACCGTAATGGTCCTCATTTTCAGTATTTTGGCCTCTAAGTAAACTTAGTCACAGGGTAGACCAAGAACAAGATGGAAGGATAACATCAGAGAAACTCTACAACAGCACGATGTGCCTATTATCGAGACAGCCAGAAGAGCTAGAAACAGAACCTTATATCTCCCTCGACACCCACAGCGGTAAAAGAGGAAGTGAAGAAGAAGTAAACTTAGTTGAATTGCTCTGTAATAGGCAGTGTTATGTCACTTCTGTCATATGATGTAGAAAAAGTAATTGTCTTTTTGTACAGAAGCTTTCGACTTGGCTTAATCACCACATGGTTTGATGCTACCACATACCACCTTTTGGATGCTGATTAGATCCCCACCTTGCAGTTTGTATCAGTGTTTATATGTTCATTTTAGTCACCACGATTCGATTTTGTTTCAGTGTTTATAGTTATTTTGGTCACCACAGTTAAGTTTATATTAATGTTTTTGTTAATTTAGGGCCACAATGCAGTTTTGTTTAGTGGTTTGAAGTTTGAACAATGGATCAACATTATTGCACACGGGTAGTAATCCATAAGTGCACTGTTCTACTTTTAACTCAAGTCTGAGTCTGAAGTAGCTCATCGACAAGGATCCTGAAATATTTTGGGTAGATTTTTAACTCAAAATTTTGCCCGGGCAGCGCCGTAAGGCTAATTTTTTCGATTTAAAACTGCCAAGGGATTTTTTTACATGCGCAACAATACACACAGGCATCTAATCTTACTACCCAAAGACCAGGGAAAATTACTAGAAGTCTACATGAAATAATCCCAGCCCTCACTGGGGGCCTGAACCTGGGACCTTTAGCACACGAGGCGGACACTATACTTTGAGACCATGCAGCACCCTTTTCTTTGTTTAGTGATCAGAATTTAGTGTACTTGTGTTTATTTGCTTGCTACTTATGCCACAAAGAATGTAAATATGACTAACATTTCTCTCAAACAGTGTACGGGTCTGAACGGACAGAATAAGACATTCCACTTTCTCTACAGTGATGGATCTCCTGTGGCAGCTGAGGTGGAGGAGGAGACTCCTGTACATGAGGTTCTTAGAGGTTGTGACGTGTATATTGATTTCAAGGAGCTTATACAGCAGGAATCTGAATTTACCACTTTATTACTAAAGCGGAAGTCACAATTAGGCTTGAGCCATGCCAGGACAAAAACAATACGGTAAAATATGCTTTATTACTATTTAGTAGAGCTACTGAATCTTTCAGCCAAAACAAGGGACAGGGGTGAACAATTTTGTATGGTTTACACTGGCACAGTAATGGGGCATTTGTGGAAGGTGAATCATTGCCATGAACTTTGAACTGTGACTAACAACTAACCCTTAATAAGTGCTGCATTTGTTCACATTGTATTAAGTTTTATAGATCTAGATATGACTGTCGACACCAGGGTTATTCAACTAAATTAACTCGGGGGCCAAAATATTGTACATGTAGATCATTACAGACCAAAGGCCCGAACCTCAGCATAGGAAGATCTTTAAAATACAGTACAGCCACTTTCTAAGCCTTTATAGGCCAGATTTGGCCAGCGGGCCACCAGTTGGATAGCCCTGGTCTACACCATCTGGTAGTGCACATGATGATAATGATTTAGTTGTAACCTTGAAGGTTTGAACAGGATAGTAATTTAATACTGCCTTACACTATTCTAAGTCCCAATGTGGGTTTAAGGCCGTGTTGGGGGGGGGGGGGGGGGGGATAGATTGACTGCTCTCCTATCAAGTATGTACAGGGCGAATAATTAGGTGTGTTTTCTTTGAAGTCAGAGCTCATCCGTCTGAGAAGCTTCGAACCAACAGTCTGCATACAGATATGTCAGATCTGTAATATGGATGTGCATGCAGAACTCAAGTTCTGGAACAGGACTGAATTCCAGAAGTGGGGAAACAACAAGGACTTTCCAATAGGAAGAACACTAAGAAGAAGATAAAGATTATTCTAAAGTTGACTGTAGTGTCTTTGTGATAACAGGTGAACATCTATTGATCGGCACTCATAAAAAGAAGTTGAGAGTGCCAAAGAATTTTTTTTATCATCAGTTTCTGTTTCTGTGGCCTCATGGGTTCCTCTGGTATTTATTTTTGATATGTCCCTGCAGGTTGTCATTCTCCTCAAGTAAAGACATTGAGCGTCAGGCTAGTGATGATGCTGTCTCCAGTGTTCAAGTCTCTGGCAACAGCAAGCCACTGCTCATTAGTTATGTCAGGGCTGAAGCAGCAGAACACGCCTTAAATCTGAAACGCAAGCTCACAGATATTGGATTCTCAGTATATTTGGTGAGTTGTTGGTTTATCTCATGTGCAGCTGATTGAAGGATTGAGAACGCTAGCCTCTCATATAGAATAAATAAATCAAGAATTGACATCATTGCACTTGGGTCATTTCCACACATGCTCCGTCCCCTTTTTCAGTAGCCAACAAAGAGTTATCAAGCTAACAGTACCAGTTACAGACTGATTTAAAGTCCACACCTGTTTCCCCCTTCAGTGTTGAATATCTTCAAGAACCTCTACACACCCGCCTGTTGAATTAGTCTTTCAGTGCTTGCATTCCCTATCTGTTCTTTTGCACTGACCATTTCATCCTATAGAGCAACTAAGTTGACTCAGGGGCAAAAATGTTCAAAAATAGGATCATCTCGGGCCAGAAGAACCAGCCCCAGCATAGAAAGACCATACATGCAGTACAAATAGCAGTGATCTGCGGGCCACTTGCTAGGCCATGGCGGACCACATTTGGCCCGCGGCCAACCAGTTGAATAGCCCTGCTATAGAGGCTTTATGTAGGAGACCCAGGATCAAATCCTCAGTTTGGTTGTGGATTTTGTTCTGCCCAGAGCAAAATTAATATACCAACCTGCACAGTCAGTGGCGACATCACTAGCCGTGTGGCCCGAGTTCGACATCTGCTTCTTTTTCTGGAAACTGTACCTTCCATCGCCATTCCCTCCAGGTAACTATTATGTTCACTATGGCCAGAGTACCTCAGTTTTCAAGACAGGATGCTCTACGCTATTTTTGCTCTGTTCTGCATTGCCAGTATCAGCCCTGCACATATTTCTTCCTGCTCATATTAGCTAGTGCTTTATTTACTTCATGAAATTAGGTGTCCAGTATTTTTATGGTGATTTTGAAGGTCCCTTGTGGGTTCAAGGACCCTAAATAGTGGGTGGGGGGGGGGGGGGGGGGGGGGTAAACTGTCGCCCAGCCTGCCACAGCAGCTTATCCTAAAAGTCAGTTTATTAATAGTGCTTCCTTTGAAGCTTGAGCATCTACCTGAGAGGCGAGAAACCAGTAGTCTGCATACAATAAGCCAGATCTGTAAAAATGAGGTGCACCCAAAACTCAAGTCCTGAAACAAGACTAAAGTCCAGAAGTGGATGAACAACCAGAGCTTTCTGCCAGAGTTTGCAGCCTGGTAATGCAAAGAAGAAGACTTTAAGGAAAAACAGCGAGGAAGGGAACTGTCCTTGCATGTCCTATATTATGGGAAGTTTTAACACTTCACAAGCCAATAGCAGTTTCTGCCCTGAAACCACCTTTACAGTTTAATTATTTTGCGTAGCACACATATTAAGTGCCATATCTGTCCGCACACAGTGATACATTTTGCTGACTGGCAGAGTTGATTTAATAATTAAATACAGTAATTGTCACTGCTGCTTGAATAAACAGAGTTACCTGCCATGATGGGAATTTGAATATTGATGACATCCGCATGCAGGCTCCCCTCCTGTCTGTCAACAGGATGTATCTAGCTGTGACAAAGAGCTTTTTGTTTTATGTGTTCTCTATGCAATGCTTTCACTTATAATTACCTGGGTTTTTAGTGTTCCATTTTCAACTTCATTACGGAAACTAGTTATGCATTGAAAAATGTCATTGATGGTACAGAATTTCAGTGTCTGCTTTGATCAGCATAAAGAATACTTGTTTGTTACACGTGGGGAAGAATAAAATGTTCCTGTTTGTTACAGTGCTTAGTATGAAAGAAGAGAATGTTCCTGTGTTATTTATTCACAGTTTTAAAATGTTCATAGGTTGTTTTTTTTTTTTTTTACAAATTGCTATTCACTTTTTTCATCATCTCATGTACTTTTGTGACAAAGAAGAGAATGTTTCTGTGTTATTTATTCAGTCTTAAAATGCTAATAGATTTTTTTGTAAACACAAATCTCTGTTCACCCTTTTTCATCCTCTTCATGTACTTTTGCTAAATGGTGTTCATATCCCTCAGCAGATCTCAATCCTGGTTGTTTATCAATTATATTGATGATGTTTCTCCATATTCCACAAAATACCCTCTTTTTTTATGTTTACTTTCATTAGATTTTTCCAGGCAGTCATTTTTAGTTACTTACTTTATCTGTTCAGGGTATTTATGCAGTACATCTCTGAAATCCCATCATTACCACCTTCAGACTTTTTTGTCATTTATTCTTTCACAATCGAATATTCATCGGCATACATTAAACTATTTTGTAACATTTAAATAAAAATGAGTTGCCTTTCATTTAACTTGTTATTAAACTCATAGGGGCAAAGATTCTAGTAATTTGTTATATGTCTTGCACTCTAGAGGTTGTGTGTTCATTCATTTTTTTTTAGGGAGATGGGGGGTGGGGGGGGGGGGGGGGGAATAAAGCAGCGATTTAGTTTAGAGAATTCAAATTCTCTCAGCAGGCCAGTAAGTTGCTCTGCAGAAAAGATACATAAAACAGTTAGTTGTGTATTCTTTAGAGCATTGTTCCGCAACATGTTTACACCCGCGTCCCACAAGAACAGTGGAAAATATTTCTCGGCCCACCTGAAAGCATAATAAACACAGACACAAAAAGAAATATAGAAAGCAGTTTGTTAAATCTGATATCACACTGTTGTACACGGACAGTTGCACACAGACAGTTGCACACAGACAGTTGCACACAGACAGTTGCACACAGACAGTTGTACACTGACAGTTGCACATGGACAATTGCACACGGACAATTGCACACAGACAGTTGCACACGGACAATTGCACACAGACAGTTGCACACAGTTGAAATGTTCAGCTTATGTTGCATCTGCTGCTGCTTTGAGGTTTAAAAAAGAAATTGACATATGTGCTGGAGCGTTATTTCTGATATACAGAGTGCTAGAATAACATCCATTTGATTTCTCTGTTTGGTTTTTATTGTTGGCATAACTAAGAAAATCTATTCATACAAATATGAAGGCCTGGAGGTGTTAATCCTACAATCTGGAACAGAACAACAACCTGCCATATCGTGCTACAAAAATCCCTACCAGTGTCTCTCTTCACCAGAAGTTTTGCCTGGAAATGTTGTATTTGGGACAGTCTTGAAGAATGGGGTCTGTTGTCTCAGGTGCTAGTACACATGTGCATGGCTGATTCGCCAATTTTAAATTTAGTGTTCAAATGGCTGCATAGTCGATTGTGCCCTGTTCTAAGGTGTAGAATATGACTTGCTCGGGTCTGTCCATAATATGCTAATCGTCTTGTACCAGTTTTGGTGGCTTTCTGATTGATTTTATTATTCTCTTTTCTGTTGATAAGAGACTGGTACATCAGATTATTCTTAAGTTGCTTCTTCCTTAGCTAGTTTATCAGCTCTTTCATTTCTGAGAACTCCACAGTGGGACTGTATTCATTGCATATTCATCTGTATTATTCTCTTTTCTGTTGATAAGAGACTGGTACCTCAGATTATTCTTAAGTTGCTTCTTCCTTAGCTAGTTTATCAGCTCTTTCATTTCTGAGAACTCCACAGTGGGACTGTATTCATTGCATAGTTACCTTACACCTGTTGCTTAGTTCAGAAAGTGTGTAAGACACCACATAGCAGTCCCATAGTTTCTTCTTTTTTTTTTCTTTTTTTTCTTATTTTTCTTCTTCTTTTTAGCACTCACCAAGTATAAACTCCAGTATACAGTTCTGATTGTACGTCCACTTCTGGACTATAGTCTCATTCTAGAACTTGAGTTTGTGCCTGCAGATCTTGCAAACCACTGTTTCAAATGGTAGGAGCTCTAACCACGCTGACTCCCAAATGACTCTTCACGGCCAAGAGAAACTGACCAAACTGACTCCCAAATGACTGTCTTCGACTGTCTTCATGGGCAATAGCACATACCACTGTGACTCACAAATACTTGTCTTAACTGACAAGAGCACCGTGGCCTCAAGTCACTTTTTTTTTAAGTGTTGCAGAGAAGAGTTAGTTGTAGTTTCCTGTCTTTTGCTCGTTGCATAGCTTGTAATAATGTCATATTGTGTTTCTGTAGTGTTTTTTCTCCACCCATTTCTTTCTTGGTCGGCCTCTTGAGCTGTAGCTGGCTCATTTAGTACACTGTAGCACCTTATTTTGTGTAAACATAAGAATATTTATTTAGAATATTTTATAAATGCTGCTTATTTATTGTTTGCCAGGATGTACATGAGATAAAATCTGGCATAGACTGGCAAGACTCCCTGAACTATGCAGTTAGCAACTGTGAGGTTTTTATTCCTCTGGTTACACCACGATATGGCGAGACTCAGTGGACAAACAGAGAAGTAAGTTATTGTTTTGGAAGGGTTTTAAAATGTGCTACCTTTTTTTCTGACTTAACATTCACAATGTGAAATAACTTAAAATATGGAGTAAAATTTAATGCATGCTTTGTTATGGAGTCCTGTAAAAGTACTTTACTTATAACTTGACAAAGGAAACGTCTTCACCCATTCACCCCACGAGTGCTTAAAAAAAAGCATAAAGCCGTGAACCTCTGAAAATTCCCAGGAAAAAATCCCTAATTAAAACAAGCATTTTATACAGGTCAATAATACATTTGTTTACAAATTCAATCTGCTTTTTGATATACGTAGATATATAAAATTTATAATCAGCTTATACCGGCGTCTGTGGCTTAGGCGTTGCTAACTAGCTTCGTAATGCTGCGTTGCCGGGTTTGATCCCTACTGCGGACAGTTTGTCTTGCTTTGGTTTCGACAGGGCTATTCGAGAGCTGGCTGTTCAGTAAGCAGTGGCAAACTACTGAACATAAAAATGTGCCTAGAAAAACTGAAACAACCGAAAAATGCTGGGGTTGGTTCTGCTATGTCCTATAAAGGATATGCAACTAAGTTTTAAACTTTAATCAGCTTATTGGAAAATGTAACGTCAGCCTGGCTTTAGCTCTTTCAGTTCCAAGGAACGCATCACACATTTATAGGTTCCTACCTAGAAGCCCAAGGAACACATCACACATTTATAGGTTCCTACCTAGAAGCCCAAGGAACACATCACACATGTATAGGTTCCTACCTAGAAGCCTAGTGAACGCATCACACATTTATAGGTTCCTACCTAGAAGCCTAGTGAACGCATCACAGATTTATAGGTTCCTACCTAGAAGCCCAGTGAACGCATCACACATTTATAGGTTCCTACCTAGAAGCCTAGTGAACGCATCACACATTTATAGGTTCCTACCTAGAAGCCTAGTGAACGCATCACACATTTATAGGTTCCTACCTAGAAGCCCAGTGAACGCATCACAGATTTATAGGTTCCTACCTAGAAGCCTAGTGAACGCATCACAGATTTATAGGTTCCTACCTAGAAGCCCAGTGAACGCATCACACATTTATAGGTTCCTACCTAGAAGCCTAGTGAACGCATCACACATTTATAGGTTCCTACCTAGAAGACCAAGGAACACATCACACATTTATAGGTTCCTACCTAGAAGACCAAGGAACACATCACACATTTATAGGTTCCTACCTAGAAGACCAAGGAACACATCACACATTTATAGGTTCCTACCTAGAAGCCCAGTGAACGCAAGGTGGGCCAATTGTACATCTATCTTTACTACCCATTGGGCCTATGATGCTCAATCCCATAGGACTGAAAGAGTTAAAAAGGCCATTGGGGTCCTTCCCTCCCCCAACCAACAATTAAAAACTAATTTTTAGTTACTATATTCATATCCTGGCCTATTAAATGTAGATTCTGTGGAATTTAACTGCTCTTTCTGACAACAGCTGACTGCAGACAAGCTGATATGTTGGCATTCACAGGATTTTATCACAACCAGAAGTGACTAGATTTAGTCTTCTTGGTGCGACAGTTTCAACATCTTGTCGCTGTGAGACGGAGAATGGGAAATACATCACAGTGTATTACATGCAGCTCTCTCTCTAAGAGTCAAGAATCTACCGTTATAAGTGGGCCCATATGTTTCTGTAAGAAAAGGCAGCAATTAACCAACACAGATATTGGCTCAGGATATTGGAGAAACCTTGGTTAGGAAAGAGCTGCTGCTGTAGTGTAGGGGCTAGATACTTGCTTGCATATCCAAAGGTTGTGGATTTAAACCTGAATAGGGCCTGACTCTTTTTTTTTAAAACCTTGGCACCCAGGTCGACCTGGTTTTCACCCACTGACCCACTCACATATATCAAATTTTACATCCAAAATGTGAACAGTTCATGGCATTGTTCAGTACAAAGTGGAGCCTGACATTCCCTACACTGGTAATTTATCATGGTCCCTTAGTGGCCTTTTTTATTTTCTGGATTTCTACATTGATCTTTTTCTACACACTGTGTACATTCTTCTGGGCTTTGCATTTGAAGTTATTAGTGAAATTGGGAAAGGAAAGTATCTCTCTGTCAGCTGCCAATTTAACATGAAGGCTAGCGTCCAAGGTTACAATTGCAAGGAGTGCAATTGTGGTAGCTAGGTGCAAATGTTGGCGGATTGCATAACGTCTGATCATGGTAGTTAGTGGGTTAAATGGGTACCAGGTAAAGTTCTTGTAAGTTAGAGCAGTCAGTGTGAAGTTGACAACATCACTCACCGAGTGCTGATTAGTCTATAAAGGGGTAGCTTTAGCGTAGTCAATAAGAGGCTCGCTTTCAAATCCAGCTGCGACCCTCTGCAGCCTACGGTCGGTGTTCGAAATCGGGCAGCTCCCGGGGGTTCACCCAGCCTCTAGGAAATGGGCACCAGAGTTGACACTCTGGGGTAAATGGAGGAACGTCGCTGTAGCCACAGAGTTACGTGTGGATGGCGACACAGGCGGACAATTCTTATCAGCTGTCCGTACTGGTGGCAGAGCACTTATGGTTTATAACCGTGTGCAGTGATGCTGGTTCAGATCTCCCGACTTTACTTTTACCTTTTTGGTCTATAAAATATAGATCTATAACTATATGCCCTGAAGGCATGGGTATGAAAAGCAGAGGAATGGGTTCGAATCTGTGAGGCTTTCTAGCTGTCGGTGATGAGAGTAGCATTTGACAAAAGTCCTATTATGTGGTGCTGATTTTTGCTGAGATATTTGTTTCTGTTGTTACTAGTACAGTGGCTTGTTCCCTTGGTAGGTCAAACTTGCTGATGTGCTTGGAAAGGCAATTCTGCCTGTGAGTTTCTTGGAAGAATGGCCTCCACGGTGCTTAGCTATCCAGTTTGCTACCACTCAGTTTGTCTGGTGGAAAACTCCTGAACAAATTGCTCAAGGTATACTTTGTAGTCACTTACTTGCTGACCAAATGATCCTATGATCATAGTTTTAAACACCCTTGTGACAGATTAAGTTTACTCTTTTGGTCCATAAAGGTGTTGCAAAAACAAATAGGTTTTAATTAGATAATGTCACAAAAGCTCTTAACCACTTGCTGTGCTATAGGAATGAACAATGATTGAAAGATACCTATGTGGTTGCCAGATTTATTTAATATACACTGACCAAAACTTAAATATAAAAAAAGACCTAATGTGATATTTGAAGCATTGTGGGGAATAGACAGTAACACATCATGTGTTGTTTGGGACTTAAGGAGTTAACTTTTCCTGGGCTCCCAGGTAAAATCTAGCCTAATGTAAGTACCAGGAAATGTGATGTCAAAGCTGCTGGCAGGGCATTGACCTCATCTCATATTGAGCCTAATTTGTTTAAACAATTATGTGGCCAGCACCATAAGCTCAGTACACCTGATGGCACGGACATATGACCTTTAGTTCTTCTTCAGCACTGAGAACCCTTGAGGTTTATTTCTGCAGATATCACCCACTTCCATTTGTCTCTGTGATTGGCTTTCTCTTTCCGCTTGGTGTAGTTCTGCCTGTATATTATCTTCCACTGCCCTCTTAGCCTGTCTCGTGGTCTACTCTCATTCAACCTTTTATGTATGCAGTTTAAGTTACTGTATTGACTCAATAAACTGCAGCCAGCCCTTTAACAAGTTGTACAAAATGCCCTAGCAGTTAATTTATTGATTGACTCTGTTTAACTAGAATCTGTTTGCTTGCACTTAGAGTATTATTACTTAGAGTACATACTGCTGCCTCTCGGAAGATATCCATGTGTAGAAATGATAGTTCCACTAGCACACTGCACTGAAGAGACTGGTTCTTTAACCCTTGCCGCTAAGAAGAACTGTTGGTGAATTTCACAACATCAGCAAATACAAATCAAACTTTGCACTTTTTTCCTGTGAGTTTTGAAAATAACACACTCATGAATTTTTTTTTTATTGTAGTCATTGTCCATTTTTGACATCTGCTGTGCAGTGCTTTGGGGCTTAAAAAAAGTAATTGCTGATTTTGAAAAGACTTAATTCGCGTTCACCAGATGTAAACTCTGGCAGAAAGTTCTGGTTGCTTTGTCCACTTCTGGACTGCATTCCTGTTCCAGAACCTGAGTGTTGCGTGTGCATCGGTTTTACAGATCTGACTCATTTGAATGCAGACTGCTGGTTCCTTGCCTCTTAGGCAGATGCACTCCGACTTCAAAGGAAGTTCCCAATTAGTCGACTCTTACGACATGCTTTTGGGAAGGCAGTGGGTCTATTCTTGTTTTCCCTATAATGGGAACCAACGCGGGTAGGAACACTGTCTATAGTATTACAGTTACCTCTTTCTGCTGGTTATTCAGACTAAAATATATATTTGTACTTTCTGCTATTGTTTTCTACTTTTTCTTTGTTTAAACTCTCTGAAAAAAGATTGATTATATGACATAAATAAATCTGACATTTGTCAGAATAATTCAGTTTGCTAGTCACATTGCAACTCTGGAAAAGTATACTAAAAATATTGATAATTATTTGTATAGTTCTATATAAATGGTTTTCTTATAATTATTCACTGCTGGTCTAGTAATTTTTACAGGAGAATTTCTAATTCTTAGATTGTTGTCATAGATACAGTATATAGTCAAACATTTGTTCACACAGAACTTGCAGAAAATAAAGGTGAAGAAGCAAAAGACATCCGCATATGGGATCCCAAGTACATTGAGATGGTGGCCAGGGAGATAGGCAGACGACTGAAGACGCTTAAATCTAGCATCACTTCTAAGCCTGCCCTCACGAGAATGGTAAGATTTGTCAGCAGATAGGGAAAAGTCTTTGCTGTCACATATTTTTTACACTGGGAAAAATATCTTCTAGAGTGGAGTTTAGATAAGCTAAGAACCTCCACAGCGTTTGGGACCTTCCCATTGGTGCTTTGTACCCATTTTTGATGGCCATGCAGAATTCCACATCAGCAGCCTAACTGAAATTTATTTGGTCATGTCAAACATCACAGTGGATTCTAAAGAACAGAAGCAGAAGGCTTGGTACCAGGTAAGAGGGGTAGAGGACCTACAAGCAGATGATGGCTTGAGGTGTATAAAACACCTTATGTAGGAAAGTGCTCGAGGGACAGGAGCTGGTGAGGGAGTGGCTCTGATGGGAGTGACGTATTGTAATGGACCTACCACATATTGAAAAAGTCTCAGTAATACTTTAACTTTAAAACACTTAGGCATGATACATGTCTTTGATGAATCTGTTATTTCTTCTTGCTCATCGCATGAAGTCAGTCCCTTACAATAAAGTCTGTAGTTACCATGTCTTGTAATTTTCTTTTGAGTTCAAGGGGGATGGTATATTCCTCCATGCTCAGTCTGATGGCAGTATGCAGTGCTCGTAGGCTAAAGGCTAAAACCAGGAATGAAAAGCATGTACTTATCAAAGAGCTGCTCTTTGCTGATAATGCAGCAGGTACCACTCTCTCAGAGGAGGAGCTGCATTGTTCACTATCTGCATTTGCTCATGACGTGGCTTTGGATTAACAGTTAACAATACAAAACCCCCCAAAAAATTATAGTGCAAGGTGCTAATGATGGAATGCAGTCTACATTGAAGGTGAAGAGCTGGAGACAGTTGACCATTTTTCTTATCTTTAATCCACAGCAGCAGAGAGTTCTGGACTTTGATTTTGTTCTAGAACTTGAGTTTTGCTTGCACATCTGTTTTACAGATCTGGCTTATTTGTATGTAGACTATTGGTTCATTGCCTCTTAAGCAGATGCACTACAAATTTGTAGGGAACCCCTGATTAGTCACGTCTTATGACATGCTTGCTAGGCAGGCAGTGGGGGCTTTTTTTGTGTGTGTGTGTGCCTCACAATGGGGCCCTGGAACCCACAGTGGGACAACAAATGCTCTTGTCTGTCAGCTTGTGTTCTCAGCACTCTTCTTTATGGCAGTGACTCTTAGATTATTCCAACAGGAGAAACCGCCAAATAGCTTTCACATGTGATTTCTAAGAAGAATACTTGGCATTAAGTGGCAAGACAAGATCATCAACACTGAGGTATTGGAAAGAGCAGGTATCACAATGGTTTTGCCAGTGCTGTCTACGAAGGTTCACACGTGGGGGATGGAAGAATCCCTAAGAAAATGTTCTGGCCAATTATAGATGAGTAGAAGATTTTGAGGTTGGCCTCCAACGTGATATAAAGATGTGTGCACACAGGACATGAAGGATACAGGTATTTAGGTAGATTCCTTGGAGCAAAACCCCAAGCACTGTAGTGTGTGGAGAAGGAGAATCATAAAGGAAAAGGAAAAGAGGAAAAATGATTAGAGAGTAAACGTCTGAGGAGAATAACTGAATACATGTCAGGGCAACATGGTTGTGAAATCCTTTGTCTGACTGTTTAGATCTTTCGTAACATGAGCAGGTCTAGCTAGTCAGACTGACCATCACTGTGGGCTGTGATTCTCATGCCTCCCCCAGCACAGAATAACACTATCGTCTGGAAAGACGGAAAGATGCGAGCAACATTTCCTTGTACCGTGATTGTTTAATGTATGATGTTGATATCTGTAGAAAACTCTGATGAAGACGTTTGCTGGACGTCTGCCAGCTTTTGCTGCTCCAGTGTTGAACAGCCAGGATAGTGAGGAGCCAACAGGTCCACAGATTGTCATCTGTGTTCATCCTAATGAAGTTGAATATGTAAGTCTGAAACGGGTAATGTAAGTCTTATGCAACAAGCAGTTTGTTTTATATATGTAACTAAAAGCTCTAAGTTAACATTTTCTTCTTCTTCTTATTCGTGATCACAGGCTGCAACTTTGGCAGAAAGTGATCATTCTTCGTCCACCTTTTGACTTTATTCTTTTTCCAGAACCTGAAATTTGCATTCACATCCTTTTTACAGATCTGACTTAATGGTATGCAGATTGTTGGTTCCTTACCTCTCAGGCCCGTGCACTCCGACTTCACAGAAAACATTCAGGTCAATTTTCGCAACAAGCTTGTTGGGGAGTCAGTTGGTCTGTTCTTGTTTCCCCCACAGTGGGGCTCCAGAACCCCTGGGTGGAAGTTTACATTCTAAATCTTAGCTATGAAACTTTAAATCTGAGATGTTAAGTATTGAATCTTAGATATGCAGCTATAGGTCAGATTTTAAATATTAGCAATGAAAATATAAATCTTAACAATGAAGGTATAAATCTTAGATATGATGTCATAAATCTTAGATATGAAGTTATAAATCTTAGATATAAATTTATAAATCTTCGATGTTTAGCTTCTAGTCTGTATTTCTAGTGTGTGCGGAAGGGGGAGGGTAATAGATTAAAGATACTTAGTAACTGCTTTTCCATTTCCCTACCTACAGACAGATATGTTTTAAACATTTTTCAACACTGCAGGGCTACAAGCTGAAGGCTTGGCTTGAAGAAGTGGGCCATTCTGTATGGGTGTCGGCTACCAAAGGACACTCCCCGTCTCTACCAGAAACTGACAAGATCACACCGAGTCAAGAAGGTTAGTAGTCAAATTTCTTCTTTAACTGTTTTATTAGAAAGTCAGCAAAGGGCCCATTTTCTATGGCTTAAGGCATACTGGATATCATCATCACCAAGTGTCTTGCCGACTGGCTTAAGCTATTATGTTTCTCCACAATCTGCGATCTGCAACTGCTTGTATCAGTTTGTGTGTTGACACTCCTCCGTGCCATGACAGAAGACTGTCAAGAATCTTCTCAGGCTGTCTGCCTCTGTCTCTCTTTCCATAAATCTTTCCAGTGGTCACATGTTCCATTTTCTCTCTTCTCGGAACATGACCACAAAATTATGTCTTTTTCTGCTGTTTGTGATAAGTTGTATTTGAGCACTCGCCTCTTTCAAAACATCTGGGTTGTTCTTCTTAGCTGTCCAATGAATTCTAAGGATTCTTGTGTAAAACCATATCTCTGAGGACTCAAAATAGTGTTCAGCTTGTTTATTAATTGTCCAGAATTCACAGCCGTATATTAAAACTGGCACTATATAGCATGTGAGAATTCTGTTCTCAACCTCCAGTCTATCTATCTATTGTCTTCTTCACTTTTACCGGGTTGCAGCCCAGTGTCATGGTTTAAAATATTTGTTTTGTGCCTCTCGCGTGATTTGAGTGACAGTTTTCTGGATCTTCTGGCCGTATTCAGCTACTCCATCTATCCATTTTTTCCTGGGTCTTCCTCTGGCCTTTCTTTCCGATGTTCTATTGTAAAAGGCCTTATAGGCAATCTGATCCGGTTGCATTCTTACTAAATGACCAAACCACTTCATTCTCTGTCTTTCAATATGTTCCATGCATGCTCTTGTTCCAACTTTGTCTCTAATGCTGACGTTTGTGACTCTGTCTTCTTCGTGTATTGTTGGTGACTCTTCAGAGACATCGCATTTCACACGTAGTTATTTTTTGCATATGTGATTTGTTCATTGTCCACGTTTGGCACTGATAACATAACGTAGGGATGAAAATGCTGTTGATCATCCGTTGTTTGGGTGGTAACGAGATCTTTGGATGACGAAGAAGTGGGGCCAGTTGGTAGTTGACTGCATTGGCTTTTTGAACTCTAGCCTGTATCTCTTTATCAAGTCTTCCATCTTCTGTAAAAATGCACCCTAAGTACTTGAATTCTTGAACTTGTTCTAATTGTATGTCATTGATCTTTGTGTTTACATTACTGTGTTTCTTTCCTATGGTCATTACTTCAGTTTTTGAGGTGTTTATTTTCATGTCAAATTTTGTACAGTTAGTGAGCAATGAATCAACATGTTGTTGTAGTGACATGGATTTATTGCACGAAATATTCTTCATTTTATAAAATGCAGTTGGACTGTCCTATTCTGTTCTGTATCTCTGTGATACATCTTCCATTGGATGTTATCCATGTGCCTAGATACTTAAATTACTGTACTTGTCCTAAAATAACACCTTTGACTTTTATTACACATTTTGGCAATATTCTTGGAAATCGCCATTACTTCTGTCTTTCCATTATTCAGACTGAGGCCCGTTTTATCACTGTCTACCACCACCGTATCTATCAATTTCTGTAGTTCTTTATGACTTACTGGATGTATACAACATTCAGATGGATGAATAACCAGAATTTTCCTTCATACTTTACAGCTCGTGAATAAGAAGAAGAAGAGAAGATGGTCATGGAGAAAAGCATTGTGGGGAAGCTGAGAAGTGAAATTCCAGATTAATGATGGGTTCAAGGTGTGATAGGTGGTTTACACAACACAGCAACTGATGCCAGGATATTGACTTTAGGATGAGGAATTTTGAAACACTGCAATTTGGAAAAAAGGGTGCGGGTGGGAGGGGGGTTAGGGGGCATATATACAAAACAAGCTGCAGGTTATTACCTTAAACAGTCAGTCAGAGTCCTAATTTCACAGCAGACGGGTCATTCCTTAATTGCTGCATTCCCGTGCCACTGGAAATCACATATAATCTCCTTGACCGTCCCATTCAAATTCTTGTGAAAAGCAGATAATCCCAGCAAAATCTGGAAGCTCATGTACATAAAGTAAATGCTTAAGGCGGCCACTAGTAGTGCAAAAACTCAGTTCCCCCCACCATAAAGTCAGTTATGACAAGCTGGTATTTGTACATGAGTACTGTATAAGCAGTACTGCATGATTTACCACTTACCATATTTAGTGCAGTACACAACACAAAACTGTCGCAGGCACTGAAGAAAAAATGTCTCACACGAAATCCACAACTGTCGCACCTGGCACTCTACTCAATAGCAGCACAATAGAACCTGTAACTTGTGACATTTTGTCAACAGATCTGTCTGCTTTGATGAGAGTAGAGCAGCTTTCACGTAGTTCAGCAGACAGTTATTTTACAGTCACAGCGGAGCAGGTGGCAGAGTTCCAGCAAGCCGTAGACAAGGCTGTTGTCATTATCTTTGTTCTGTCAAAGGCATTCACACAGTCAAAAATATGCAGACAAGAGGTACCTTCTGTTTGTTAATTGTTAAATGTTTTTTTTTTTTTTTTTTTCAAAGTCTAGGTCTCTGAATTATATAAATGGCATGAGCAGGTGATTGAATGGTTAAATGTTTGTCTTTAACTCTTTGAGTACCAAAAGGTTTTACCAGGGGTGCCCAAGGTATTAAAAAAAAACAGTCCTTTTCAGCTGAAATGCCGCAGAAAGATTCTCAGAATACCATGGATTCCATGGGCAGATTTCTTAGTATGCTGTCACCAGCTGTGAACAGTACTAGAACATATTACATGTTGGGTGGGATTCACAGATGGGCTAACCATACAGTGTTCAGGATCTGCTTCAATTACATATCCGAACAGTGTACACCAGAAAACTAAAGCTGTGAAGTCTCAGGCTAAATGGACTTTGGCTCTCCAGATGGGATGGAATAATCTGGTTCAGTAATCCCTTAATCTGTGACACGCCCAGCAAGCAGGCAGTGGATTAAAACCTCACTCATAGAAGCAATATGAGACTGATACCTATGGAAAATGACCACTGACAATTATTGGAATAAGACGGATGTCTGGTATAGTCAGTTTTTCTTCTTGCTGGGTTCCTAGCTCGGGTGTTGTCTGGTGTAGTCAATTTTTCTTCTTGCTGAGTTCCTAGCTCGGGTGATGTCTGGTATAGTCAGTGATTCTTCTTGCTGGGTTCCTAGCTGGGGTCTGTCTTGCTGTGTTCCTAGCTCGGGTGATGTCTGGGTATAGTAGTGATTGATTCTTCTTGCTGGATTCCTAGCTGGGGTGATGTCTGGTATAGTCATAGTGGATTAGTGATTCTTCTTGCTGGATTCCTGATGTCTGGGGTAGGTCTTCGGATTCCTAGCTGGGGTGATGTCTGGTATAGTCAGTGATTCTTCTTGCTGGATTCCTAGCTGGGGTGATGTCTGGTATAGTCAGTGATTCTTCTTGCTGGAGTTCCTAGCTGGGGTGATGTCTGGTATAGTCAGTGATTCTTCTTGCTGGATTCCTAGCTGGGGTCATGTCTGGTATAGTCAGTGATTCTTCTTGCTGGATTCCTAGCTGGGGTGATGTCTGGTATAGTCAGTGATTCTTCTTGCTGGATTCCTAGCTGGGGTGATGTCTGGTATAGTCAGTGATTCTTCTTGCTGGATTCCTAGCTGGGGTGATGTCTGATGTCTGGTATCCAGTGATTCTAGCTGGGGAGTCTGGTATAGTCAGTTATTCTTCTTTCTTCTGCTGGGGTGATGTCTGGTATTCCTAGCTGGGGTGATGTCTGGTATAGTCAGTGATTCTTCTTGCTGGATTCCTAGCTGGGTGATGTCTGGTATAGTCAGTGATTCTTCTTGCTGGATTCCTAGCTGGGGTGATGTCTGGTATAGTCAGTGATTCTTCAGTGATGTCTGGTATAGTCAGTGATTCTTGCTGGATTCCTAGCTGGGGTGATGTCTGGTCCTAGCTGGGGTGATGTCTGGTATAGTCAGTGATTCTTCTTGCTGGTTTCCCAGCTGGGGTGATGTCTGGTATAGTCAGTGATTCTTCTTGCTGGATTCCTAGCTGGGATGTCTAGTATAGTGGAGTCAGTGATATAGTTTTGGTGGATTCCTAGTCAGTGATGTCTGGTATAGTCAGTGATTCTTCTTGCTGGATTCCTAGCTGGGGTGATGTCTGGTATAGTCAGTGATTCTTCTTGCTGGATTCCTAGCTAGCTGGGAGTGATTCTTCTTTGCTGGATTCCTAGCTGGGGTGATGTCTGGTATAGTATAGTCAGTGGGGTGATTCTGGTATTCTTGCTGGGGATGATATCTGGTATAGTCATTCTTCTTGCTGGATTCCTAGCTGGGGTGATGTCTGGTATAGTCAGTGATTCTTCTTGCTGGATTCCTAGCTGGGGTGATATCTGGTGTTGTCCTTATGCTTATTAAACTTTATAAAATTTGCAGCAGTCAAGGTAGGTATCACATACTTTTTTATCATTCTATCAATTTTTTAAATTAAAAAAAAAATGCTACAATATTTTAAAACCATAATGTAGTAATTTCAGAATTAATTCATTTTTATGTTGTGTTTTTTTTTTCTCTTCTTTGTTCTGCTGATGACAGCTAATCGCCACAAAGATTTTTTTTGATATTGTTCATAGTGCTAACATGCACTTATGGTTTTCCTAGCTTTTTTAGTTATTCACTATATGAGCCCCATGTTTTTTTATACCAACACTGTGTTATCAGTGCCAGACTTGGACATTGTCAGAAGCCAACCTATGTAAAATTAACACCTGTGAAATGATATGCCTTTTAGCCATAGTTAGAAATGATATTATCAGACAGACTGTAGGAACAACACCATGCAGCAAATTCTTTGAGGAACAGAAGATCAAGTGGTTTGGTCATTTAGTAAGAATGCAGCCAGAACAAATACCAATGCAGGCACTATACATGAAAGCATCTGAAGTGATAGCAAGAGGCTGCCCTAAGAGAACATGGATTGATGACATTAAAGAGATTCTACATTGACACAGAATGATATTAGCCATTGCTGCCCGTCAAGCAATATTCCACAAACTGTTCCTCCCCAAAACACTAAACGGCAGAAGTGGAAATCGATGATGATGATGATTTTTTTTCCTGACAAAACTGTGAATCGTCATTGGAGCTGGGACATTCATGTCTGGTGTGCCCCACTGTCGTATGGCAGTTTTGTCGCGCACCTTTACTTACGGAATATTTTCCCAAATCCCTCAGGTGCTCTGAGACAGGGGTGTTTTGAATGGTGGCTCTCATTCGTCTAGAGGCCTAACCCTCGGTTCAAACTTTCCATTCAACCTGTCTCAGGAATGAGGTGACTCGAGCTCTGACTCCACAGGGTTACTACGAACACTTGGGTACCTCTCGGCCAGACGTCCTCATTACTAATTTGCCCCCAGACTGGTAAACAATGTAACACAGTCAAACAAGTAAACAACAGTGAATATGACAAGACGTGAATACCTTTCTGACCATGACCATTAATTCACCAACAGCAACCTTGTGAACTATAATTTCAATGTATTAATTACCTCATAACACGAAAGATCAAAAGTAGCACGAAGAACTAGAATGATTGTTGAATTCTCTAAAGAACACAGATGGAGAAAAAGTCTTGCTATAAATCTACGTCTCTTTCTGGGATCATCATGGCAGGGAGGCAGGAGACAGATTATGAAGGCACATCTGGAATCTAGCTGCTATATATAGTGTTACTTAAACTTATCTCGTTGGATCCAGCAGCTCCTCCAGATGCCAGAAGGTGTAAATCTGCAACGACTCGCTCCTCAGAAGACCTCCACCCAATCGATAATGTCTCTGGAATCGATTATAGGACAATCATATGCCCAGAGACACGTAGACTTAGCACGCAGTCTTCATCTTCAGTAATAGATGAATAACTCACGTCAAGATGGCGGGTGGAACAGTATGACAGCACCACAGACATGGATGGTGATGAGTACTATTATGCCTCGGACACTTGTTGGTGGGTACAGTATGACCACAGACATGCTGGATCTTCAAAAATCCCATGATAAATGGATAAAGAGAATAAAGAATCTTGTCTTTTTAACGGTCAAGTGGCAACAACAATGGAATACGTTTGCTCACTTGAACGGACCGTAGAGAAGTGACGCATAAAAATACAGTCCCTATCTACAGCAGTTGGTGTAAGAATACGGCTCAAGTGTACTGTGAAGCGGCCAGACAATTTTTTTTAAATAGGCGTAGAAAAGGTGTCCTAACGTGTAAATTGACACTAAAAGCCTAAAATAATCAATCTAAGAGTGATTTATAACGATTTCTCCTATCTGGACTCCCCCATAACAAACGAACTATATAACTACGGTCGGCCTATCCGATATCATAGTTACAATGACGATTTTGGGGGTGTTCAGACTGTGGACCTGCCCAATGCGGTAGGTGTGTGTATCCTGTTATACGACACCCACTCTGCACAAAGAGCCTTATGGGATAAAATGGCAGAGTACAGTGAAATCAGTCTTATATATTTAATCAACTGTTAAATTCTTTGTAAGAGCTTCATGCGTCTCTGGGAGTAGTGAGCAGAACCATGAATCAGCCAGAAAGCTGTATGAAGGCTACAAGGAGGAACCCACCACCATGCAAAAGCACAACAGGCCAATCACCTGTTTGCCATAAACTACCATTACAGAGAGAAAAACCAGACGGGTCAGCATTGACAAAGCCAAATAGAAAACTGCTGATAGAGAAGTCTGGATATCTGTCTGTCGGGCACTCTCTACACCTTGTGGTAGAAGTGGTCGACTAAATAAGTAAGGTAAATTCTTGTTCTCTTGATTGCTTTTTTTCATGCTCACCATTTTATGTTGCAAATAGCTCTTGTTGTCGTCTGCTTGTTTTCAGATCTATTACTGTGAGCACAGAAAGCAGATTCTGCCTGTTGCTTATGAAGAATTCCGAGTTCCTTGCTGGCTCAAAATGCTGATCAGGGCCAAAAAACTCTTGGTAAGACTAACAGTTATTGTTGTTACAATATTCACAAACACTTTTTTTAAATATAAATGTGTCATTTGGATAGTATTCATCAGATCACTCATAGTCATGTTAATGTTTGTACAGTGATTATATTCTCTCCTCTTCTAAGCATTCACTGGCTGTAAACTCCGGTGGAAAGTTCAGAGTGTTCATCCACTTCTGGACTTTGATCTTGTTTCAGGACTTGAATGTTGTGAGCACTTCTATTTTACAAATCTGGCTTCTTTGTATGCAGACTGTCTCCTCACCTCTCCGGCAGATGCACTTTGACTTTGTCGGAAACCCCTTTTGGATCACCTTTTACAACATGATTGTTTTTTTTACCTCCAAAATGGGGCCTCGTAATCCACACAGGGAGTATGATTATGTTAACTCAGCAACAGTATGTAAAAAAATTTTGTGAACCAAATTTCGATGGCAGAGTCAATTTTAGTGAGTCATATATAATTAATAACAGGAATTTATAGGGAATTGTGATTGATAATTAATTCTTCTGCTTTAAATTTTGTGCATACTGACACTAAAAATTATATTTCTCTATAATGTTGTTAATCTTCCCATCATATTAGATAATCTGGTATAAATTGTCTCTGTTATCCTCTCGGTCTTCTTGAAGCAGTGAAGCACATACATTGTATTTTCATGTTGTAATTCCTTTCTCCTAGTGTGCCACCAATCCGTGTTTTTACAAGATCTTATTAATGCAAATCAAACGAGCTCTGGATCCAACTGCCAAAAATTGCCTGGAAACTGACAGCTTGGAGGCAAACATCAGTCTCGCAGTAAGTATTTTCCTATTTTCCTCACTGTAGTAATTGGTGATGAGCTCCCTTTTGTGGCTTCACTTCCTGCAAGATTTACTAGAAAGTTCCAGGGTTGCTGAAGTTGTTCTAACAACTGATTTCTTACTGTGGGTTGGTGAATCAACCAGGGGTTGGTCATCATTTATTTCTCCTCTTCCCCGTGTGGGATCCGGGCCCTGTTTTAGGGAAGACAAGAATATACCCACTACCTCCCCAACAGGTAATAGGCGACTAATTGGGAGCTCCCATCCAAGTCGGAGTGCATCTGCCTGCGAGGCAAGGTACCAACAGTCTGCATACAAATAAGTCCGATATGTAAAACAGATGAGCATGCAACATTCAGGTTCTTGAACAAGTTTTAAAGTCCAGTGGTGGATGAACAACCAAACTTTCCACCGGAGTTTACAGCCGGTGAACGTGAAGAAGAAGAAGATTTTCCCTCCAGGATTGCATACGAAAAGATTAAACCCAATGACTCAAGGAGTCACTATTTACATGAGAACCCAACAGAAACAAATCCTAGACACCCTGTTTAACCATTTGACAAAATGATACTGGGGCACCCAATAGTTACAGTAAGTAACCAGTGTGGATGGATTTAGGAGTGTTGGCCCAAAGACCCAAAGTCTTTACTCTGGCTGTGAAGATTTGGGGTGCAAGCTATCCGTAGTTTTCTAGGCACATCTTTTCTAAGCATACTATGAGCAGGAGTCAGGAATCATTGTTTCCTTCTCCCTGTGTATTTCTATAATCACTTTTCCCTGTTAGTTTCATGCCCTTTACAGGACATTGCAGAACCAAACCCCCACATATTTTTTTTGGCTGTTGTGGTTTTTCTAGGCAAACTTACATTTATTAGTTTGCCATTGCCTCTGAATAATCGGTTCTCGATACCACTAAGGAAACCAATGCAAGGCAGTCTGCTGCCAGATCACCTACAGCTGGCATTAAACCCATCACCCCAGCTTTACAATGCGCATTCGCAGTGTCTGAGCCACAGACATAGTGTCACAGCCTTCAGGTTACTTTACTTCAAACTAATACCATATTTCCCATGTAAGTATTGTTATCTACATAATTAAACCTATCCGACTGTTCTGATTATTTTTGTTAGGAAATCTGGCCGATGCCATATTGGTATTATTGATCTATGTTATAGGTAATATAGAGATTTAAGTATGTTTTTAAAGTGTTTTTTTGCTTATTTGTTTGATTTAACAAATACTGTAGGCTGTTCTTTCAGGAGTTACCTTTTTTGTGTGTGTGTGGTAGATTTAGATAAAATTGGGTTTTCTATAATTTATATGCGAAAGATTTTGAGATATGATTTTTAACTTTGCTAATGTCTGAAACCGTTGTTTATTTACTACGATGTTTCTTTTAATTCATCATTTCTAAAATTATCAATATATAAGGTATTAAATACAAATTTTTTTTTTTTTTTTTTTTATGTTACCATTGACACGAACATTATACCAATAGCAGAGTGTGCTGAGTAATGGTTTGTCTGTGTGGTTTTTGCTAGGTTCAGTATTTGAAGAAAACCTTGGATGTGAAGCACTGTGTCTATGTATCTGGGGCCACCAAGTTTCATGACGCCAGATCTGAAGCAGTTTGCAGGTTCGTCTTTATAAATAATGCTCTGAGTGGTAGAGCAGCAGCTCTCTTTGTTGCTACTTTGTCATTGTATATAGTGGTCTGAGAGTTGAAGCAGCAACTGTCTCAATGTCCTGGGTTTTCATCGATCAGCTGTTGCACTGATGTCTCTGTTTCACCTGCTGTTGATTCCATACATCCTCAGTCCAAGGTAACTATCAGTCTGTGCCAAGTTGTTGTTTTTTTCTTTGCGACACTGTGCCCCTTTCTTCATCATGAGCTATTTTGTCAATAGTAAAAACATTTCTTATACTGACTTCCAAGATCTGTCTCTTTTCAGTCAGTGCCCTTTGTATCTCCTAAGGGGCATCATGCAGAAAGTGTTCCCTGTCTGATGCAACTTCAAAGTACATTTTTGCCTATAATACCTTGTACCTTTCATATATGGACAAGGAAGCATGTATTTGCCCAATGCACATGATTTGTGTGTCCCATGTATATCCAAGAATGACCTGCATCTCTTCATTTTGCATGCATTCCATTTTTCCTGTTTCGGAGTTGGATAATGTGAGCAGTTCCAAGCCATACTCTGTGACCACAATAATCAGTTGCTGGTATAGTTTTTAAAGCAGTCTTTGTTCTATGCCTGCTGATGCCATCAACTTCAGTGCATTGAGTCATTTCTGTTACCTTCAACACTACCTCTTCCACATTGTACTTGAAAGACAGGCTCATGCCCTAACAGTTCACTCAAGGTATGGAAACAGATATGTTACTTACACGTCAACATTTTTGCCCACTGGGGAAAATACAGGGAAACTTTGTATCAGGTTGCACCAAGCATCATCAGTATGGAAACTCTTTGTTGGCTACTGAGAAAGGGAATGGAGCATGTATGGGAATGTCCCAAGTGAATGATGTCAGTTCTTGATTGATTCATTCATTCATTACATGTTAAAGCACTTCCTCCAGAAGGAATTGTTTTATGTTTTTGTTTGTATTTCAGGTCCATAGGAAGGCATCTTGCAAAGCTGACCTCAATCACTGTTGTCACAGGGGGCTGTTATGGCACCAGTGAGACTGTAGGACGCACCTACCATGAAGAAGCCCAGAGACAGTTCCAGAAGTCAATAGTTTGGCATGTGCTTCCTGAGCAAGATTCACAGGTGAAGATAATCAGGATTGAGTTGCAAAGGGAGATGGGGGTAGTCAAAGAAGAACGGACAAAGAAAAACCTGGAATGACAGCATCAGGAAATTGACAGTGCTAAATTATTATACACTTGTTCAATAAGTGGAAGTCAGAGAAAGATGGCCGGTTTCATGTGCTAGTTCTGCCATCAGTACACCTCCATGTCACAGACAGGTCAAGGATTATGTTGTGTTGAAATCATCATGGTTCTTGTTTCTTATCTCTTCTAGTTGCATATAATCTTATTAGCCTTTTCAAGGCAATCATTTATAATTATTGTCGCCAATGTAACCATAAAAACATAGAAGTAAAAAGTGTATACACGGCGGAGATGAGTGGTCGTAGACCATGAGGCAGACCAAGAAGACGATGGAGAGATAATATCCAGACAGACCTGCAAACACTTGGTGTTACCAACTGGAAAGAGAAGGCCAACCAGAGAGATGAATGGAGGTGGGTGATATCTGCAGCAATGAACCTCAAGGGCTCGGAATGCTGAAGATGAAGAATTTAACCATAAAATGTATCTTAGTTACAGTGACAAGGTGTGATCAAGAGTTAGTTGGTAACGATTACACTGGAGAGGCTATTCCATGATATTTTCCTCATCGTTGCTTTGCTGTTGGAAGTATGCATGTGCAGCTAGCATCGAAATACTAGTAACTGGTAGTCTTCACACATTATAATTTCTGCATGAGTGACCTAAGCAAGCAAGCATTCTTTTTTGCTATTATCAGGACGTAAACTGAGAGGTGTATTTGTAATAAGTAGTAAACAATAACAAACAGTACATTAATGTAGTTTAGCCGCAACTGTGTCGACTCCATACACATGGCCGACACAAGTCCATTCTAGAAAATCACACTGACAGTCTGTCTCATGATCTACCAAAAACCGTTAGAATAATTGCAGAATAAAAACACATTGTTAAAACATAGTCCATTCAACCATTGGACTCGATCAACACGTCCATACAGTAAGATGAACTGAAAGCAACTGACTCACTCAAACTACCACAGGACATTTCCTCACGGGGTTTCAGTTACACGTGGATCTTACATTCTCACCAACACTCAGGGTTCACAACCCACACGGATCCCACAATATACATGATGTCCACAAGTTCGTCACAAACTTAGAGTGACACATGTTTTCCCCGGTGGCTGAAAATCCAATTTCTTCCAGTAGCCCCAGATGTTTACCTTTCTAACCTGTCAACACATACATGAATGCCCAATCTTCACCTAGCCCTGGCTTCATCAACTCGTTACATATCACAGCAAATTTTTCAGACATTTTATAATCTGTTTTCTGGCCTACACTGTGTTTGTGACCTTTAACTCTATCCTACAAGCTGATAGGTTAATTGCCTATCCTTTACAGGACGTTGCAGAACCAACCCCAACAGCCCCAGGTGGTTTTTCTAGGCAAATTTCCATCCAATAGTTTGCCATGGCTTTCTGGATGGTCAGCTTTCTTGACTGGCGAAACCAATGCAAGGCCCATGGCCCGCAGCTGGGATTGAACCCGGCATCCCAGCATTACGAAGCGTTTGCATCGACTTAGCCACAGAGCCGACACAAGCTGATAGAGATATTAAAATATAAATCAAAAGGCAGGAGGAGCCTTAATAGCACTAGGTAATGTGTTAAGAGAATTTAAAGAAGGTTAAGAGACATTAAAATTAATACTAAACTTAAAATTGTGTTGTTCTAATGTCCAATCAGTACTGTTGAGTGGAGCGGAACATGGAGAACAACTAAGCCTGGCTTTGGATAGGGCACATGTTGAGAAAACCTGAGAAAAATATGACTAGAATGTCTTTGCACTGGAAACCCACAGGGGCTTAGGAATAAAGGAAGACCAAAAAATGCAGGGAGAAGGAAGCCAGAAAGTGAAGTTAAAAAGACGGGGAGGACATGTGGAGAGATGCATGTGAAAGCGAAGAAGAGAAAGACTTGGCCTGAGTTAGTTTAGAGCCTATGCTCCATTGGGGGTTAGAAGGCAGAAGAATTAACCTCTTAGCTGTAATGAGTTAAAGAAGCATCCATCTAGGATGGGAAAAATGTAATAATGTATCATAAAGTTGTTTTTTAAATCATCTTCTGTAAACACAGGATACGAGTGAACGGTACAACCAGAGTTCTGATGGAACCTTTGCTCTCAAAGATTTTGGCCAGACTTTATTTTGTGGACAGAATTTGTGGGAAAAAGAAACCATTGTAGGACGCTGCTTCCAGATTTATTTGCTGATTGAAGGTAGGTTGCAGTGTAATCATTTCCCATCCTTAATCTAAGCATCTTCCTCTTGGTCTTTGAGCGTCTTCTCTTGTTTTTTTGCCATTCTAACATTTATGCATTTGATCTCTTTGTGTCACTCCTGTTTTTTTTTTTCCTCTAATATTTATTTGTGTCTTCTTTTTTTGTCACTCCTAGTTTTTCTGATGTTCTAATATTTATTAGTGTGTTCTTTTTGTGTCACTTCTCCTAATTCCAGTAGTAAAAAAAAAACACAAAGAGAAAGGAGTTCTGAACTATATTTTCCTGTTGTGTATTTAAATAATACCAACACAGTGATCTTCTTAGCATTCACTGGCTGAACAATTTGCCCGGAAAGTTCTGGTTGTTTGTCAACTTCTTGTTTTAGTCTTTTTCCAGAGCCTGAGTTTTGCATGCACAACCATTTCACAGATCTGGCTTACTCGTAAACAGACTGTTTTGTCCTCCCCTCTCAGGCAGATGCACTCCGACTTCAAAGGAAACATCCCTACTAATTAGTCGTGTTTTACAACCTGCTGGTTAGGGTGGCAAAAATGAAGCCCCGGAAACAATTGAGAAATACAAACAGTACTTTGCACAATTTACTGCCTGGTCTATTTCATTGTATCTTGTGAGGTCTATTACTACAAAACAAATAATAAATTAAATAAAAACTTCCCTGCCATCAGAGAATATTTATGATAGATCCTTTAAATTTATTTTTTTCGACCTAAATTGTGCTTGATGATTATAGTCAGTATCATGCTATTTACCTCCAGGAAAATCTTTTACTACTATTTTACTCAGTAACTATCTGTCGTATGGCAGTTTTGTCGCACACCTTTACTTACGGATTATTTTCGCAAATCCCTCAGGTGCTCTGAGACAGGGGTGTTTTGAATGGTGGCTCTCATTCGTCTAGAGGCCTAACCCTCGGATCAAACTTTCCATTCAACCTGTCTCGGGAATGAGGTGACTCGAGCTCTGACTCCACAGGGTTACTATGAACTCTTGGGTACCTCTTGGCCAGACATCCCCATTATTAAATTTGCCACCAGACTGGTAAACAACGTAAACACAGTCAAATATATAGACAACAGTGAATATGACAAGACATGAATACCTTTCTGACTACGACAATTGATTCACTAACACCAAACCTTTCGAAGAACAGAAAGTCTTATGAACTAAAGCTTCAATGTATTTAATACTTCATAACTAGAAAGATTAAAAGTAGCACGAAGAACTAGAATGATTGTTCAAGTCTTTGAAGAATAAAGGATAGAGAAAAAGTCTTTCTACAGGGCTACATCCATTTCCGGCATCATCATCGCATGGAGGTCTGAGACAGATTATGAAGGCACATCTGGAATCAAGCCGCTAATGTAGTGCTACTTTGACTTATCTGGTCGGATCCTGCAGCTCCTCAGGATGCCGGAAGGTGGAATTCTGCAACGTCTCACTTCTCAGAATGTCTCTGCACGATTGATAATACTTCTGGGATTGATTAAAGGACAATCAATTCCCCAGAGACTGGTGGATGTAGACTTCACATACAGTCAAACATATTCGGTATAGGCTGATCAACGCACGTCGGTTGCTTCCCTGGTGTTGGTTTGTGGAAGAGCACGACTACGCCACGGATGCTTGTTGGATCTTCCAAAATCCTGAAATTAACAAGGCAACACACATGAGCAAACCGTACCCAATGTACCCCGTTAATCACTCTCCTCACGCTCTCCACATGCTCAGACGTAATGAGGTCAGTCCAAACCATGAAGGTTGACTTCATATATCTTGGAACCCCTGCAGTTTCCCAGAGTGAGCACTAGAGTCATATGTATGTTTCTATTAACTCGAATAGTTTCTGAATTCAGTCCTGTAGCGAAAGCCAGACAGATCTCTATCATTCCCCATCCCTCTAAATATACCCTTTTCACTAGTTGGAAAGATAAGGTATAGGAGATGAAGGCAAAACCAAGATAGAAGGAAATATGCTCCGAAAGCATTCCTAGAGCCTAAGCTTGTTGTGGTTACAGTAGCTCCTAGCAACAGCGGATATGACGTCATGCCTGACCCGAAGCTTCTTGTCCTTTCCAACGGTCCAGCGACTCAACAAGTTCAGAGACCGAATAAAAGATAACAACTGATCATACAAAGTTAACAATACCATAAATACACTCCAGATATGTGGATTGATTGATCCGAAGAGGTTTAGAAAGCCGGCTCGAAGAATTCACAGAGAAATTTCAGCCGAAAGTGCATTCCAACCAGGATCACTATCTGTCGTCTTTCATCGCAGGCGATCGTAGACAAACAGATTCGCATTCTCAATCTGCTGACCTTTCTTACACACACATACAGGCACTGAGCACAAATATTCAATTAAATCCTTTTAGGAAAACTCACCCATGACAAATAGATAAAGAGAATAAAGAAGCTTGTCTTTTTTAACGGTCAAGTGGCTACAAAAATGCAACACGTTCGCTCACTTGAACGGACTACAAAGAAGTGACGTACAAAATTATAGTCCCTATCTACGGCAGTTGGTGTGAGAATATGGCTCAAGTACACTGTGAAGTGGTCACACAAATAATCTTAAACGGGCGTAGAAAATGTGTCCTAACATGTAAATTGACACTAAACGCCTAAAAGAAACAATCTAAGAGTGATTTATATAGATTTCTCCCAGCTGGACTCCCCCACAACAAACGAATTATATAACTACGGTCGGACCATCCGATATCATAGTTACAATGACGATTTTGGGGGTGTCCAGACTGTGGGCCTGCCTATTGAGGTAGGTGTGTTGATTCTGTAATGTGACACTATCACGATACAAATATGAACAAGATACATTTTTAAACTCCAGATCCCAGCCAAGTACATTATATTCTATTTATGTAGACCACACTTTATCAGTGAAGGATTGGTTATTTTGTCCCAGGTGGTCAAGATGCTTCCCATGAAGTAGAAGAATTTGTTTGGAGTGACCACGTGGTTGTGCCAGTGTACTCTGCCTATGAAACAGGTGAACACACTGTCACAGACAAGATCTTTCAGGTAAGTTCCAATTTTAATGAAGAAGCTCTTATTTTCTTGCCTGTCTTATTTATTCTATTAACTTGCTTGCCTTATTTATGTAATGTAATTATTTAATTTATATAATTTAATGCCTTAAAATTCTGCACTTGGTGCTGAAGATGAGGATGAAGCGCTTATGGGACACAATCACATGAAGACACAAATACACACACACACACACACACACACACACATATATATATATAGTTACTACGTTAGTTTTCTGGATGCACACATATATATAATTACCATGTTATTTTGCTGTATTCACTCACATATATAATTAACATGTTAGTTCTCATCTTGCCAAGCAGTGCAACATGGCTAAATCTATGATATATACTGTCTTTTATGATGCAATTTTTCTTTATTTGAAGCCCCATGGTGTTCAACAGTTTTCTGGCTCTTGCCTGGGGGGGGGCGCAATATAGCCCGGTCCCTTCTTGTTAGATTAATGCTGCCTAAGCCCCACCCTGGCCTGAACGCGGTTTCTGGGACCTGTAGGTGGTTGTTCTTGTGTTGCTCCTTTCTCCACAGTGATAGCCAATGGCCATAAATATAGCCTAATGGACAATATTTTGACCTTTGAACGCGTATACTTGTTTCTGTGACCTCTCCACAGTGATCCTCATCCACAATGGTGGCACATTGTGTCATCTGGGAATTTTATCGCTTGTGTGACTTCTGGAGCTTTTTTTTTGTGTCATCTGGTGTTTATCGCTTGTGTGATGTCCTGGTGGGGTAGAAAGTCAGTCAGTCAAGACGAACAATTATTGTTAGTTTGGATTCATGAAAAGCAGCTTGCTGGAGGTTGTGACAGTGGTGCCTTAATCTGCGAGAAAACTTTGCTTTTTGACAGTGATTTAGGGGCAAAACGCAGAAAACAAGTGATGCTAGCGTTGACAAATTTAAATCAAGTAGAAGCTGGTTTAAGAAATGTTGTTGACAAACTGGAATTCATAATGTAGTTAAGCGTGGAGAGGCTGCTATTTGTGACAAAATAAAAGCAGCAGATGCCTGTGTGGAGAAATTTGAAAACTTTATCAACTCTCAAGATTATGCACCTCATCCAATTTTTTATTGCGATGAAACATGACTTTAGGGAGGGGGGGGGGGGCCAAGAGGATATCATAACCCAAAAGGAAAAGGAAAAAGTAACTTCTTGGCCACAAACCAGTGAAGGAAATGCTTATACTTTTATTGTGACCAAATGCAAGTGGTGACTGCCTATTTTAGTTTACCACTAAAAATTGGCAAGCTTTTAAGTGCAATCAAATTTTTAAAAGTTTAAAAAAAGATTTTGGGGTGGGTGGGCAAGTAGATTAATTGGATTTGCTTTAATTCTAATGGGAAAATTGTTTTAGTTTGCCAACATTTTATTTTGTGAACAAAAAAAAAAGAACGAATTAAGTTTGCGGCTCCAGGTGCCACTATTGTTACCATGTTAGTTTGCTGAGAGTGAAAGAGACTCACACCACGCAAGCATGCACACGCACGCATATACACGCACACACACACGCAGTTACCATGGTGACTATATATCATCGTCATAATCATGAAGCAGGTCCTTTACTCATTTACTTCCATACTCAAGGAGTCACTTATATCCTGTGCCCATCTTCGTATTGGTCGGCCTCTGCCCCTCCCTCCTGGTACCATGCCTTCTTCTATTATTTGTTCCAGTTCGTCATAGCGCTTGATTTGACCAAAATATTTCAGCTTTCGAGACAAGGTGCTGTTTATTAGCCAATCTTTATTGATTATTCAGATCTTATGTTTATATATAGATATATGTAATAACATGCATATGTGTAGTTACCTTATTATCATGTTTGTACACACACAGATATAAACACATACATATGTTTACAGCTAACATGTTAATTTACTTATATGTACATATATACAGCTACCACCAGGAGTGTCTGAGAGTGACTGGAAGTGTCTCAATGACAGAACCACCCCAGTTGAAAAAGTAGGAGAAGCCGTGGCCAACATCATATCCGACTTACTTGGACGTCTGCACCAGCAGCTGGGGAGTCCTTCCAAGATGGAACAGCATGGATCCAGCACTCAAACTCCAGAAGTATTTGACCCCATGGAGGACACTGAGAGAACCTTTCTACCTGACAACGATAAGGAGTCAATTGCCAGCCTTCGCAGTATGCAGACTTATGTCCCTTCTTCCTAAATGTAAGGTAGGAGAGGGAACAAACAAAGTTTGTCCATTACAGGTTATAATTACCACTTTGGATATAATGTAGGATAGGGTGGTCATGTCATCATCATGTAGCATGTCCTTTGCAGAATGTCGCTGCCATCACAGTCTGCCCGAAAGAAACTGTCTCTCTTGCTAGCTTTCCTACCCAAGGTGTTGTTGACCACCCGCCCTACAGACCAGATCTGGTGTCAAGTAATTACCACTTTTTCATGCACCTAAACAGTGGCTGGCATCCCAGCAATTTGAAACTGATGATGAACTGCAGACAAGTGTGAATGATTGGTTCAAGACACTGGGGGCAGACTTCTATGACATTGGAATTGAGAACCTGGTGCGACGATATAAAAAAAGTGTTGAAGTCAATGGTGACTATGTTGAGATTAAATGTAAATGTGTGGTTCCTTTTTGGCGGCAATAAATCATTTTTTTATATGATGGATTTTTAAAAATCTTATACGGAGACTTACTAAAACACACCTTAATGTCATTTTACTAATTAAGGAAGAAAATAGGAGCTTCTGCTGTGAAATACTGTAGAAAGATTCTCAGAATAATATGGACAGAGAAGAAAAGAAATACATCATAATAGATCTGACATCTAGAAAGATTGGCTAATAAACAGCATCTTGTCTCAGAAGCTAAAATATTTTAGCCATATGAAGTGGCACAAATTGGGAAAAAAAGAAATAAGGCATGGTGTCAGAAAAGACTGCCAGCGGCTAACCAACACAAGGGTCAGCACAGGATATAAAATGCATAAGATGAGAGAACTGGCGAGAGACCAAGTTGGTTTCAGGCAGACCATGATGAGAGGGACATTCTACAAAGTACTTGCTACATGATGATGATGATTATTTGGCTGCTTGTCTTAACATTCTTTGAAAGATTGGTTGTCATATACCTTACATAGTTGATTATCATATTGTTCATTACATAGTTGACTGTATTATAATTATATTGTTATCATTACATAAAAATGCTTTACTAATTGATTCTTCTTCTTCTTCTTTCGTTGGTTTGAAATAGATTATCTATATCTGCAATGTTGTCTCTAGTATGAACTTCACTGTCTTTTGTAATTCACTCAGCGACCCGTAAAGTTTGACTTGCACCGGTGTTTCTCTTGATCAAAAGTTTTGCATTGATATGTTGTATTTGAGACAGTCTTGGAGGACATGATCTGTTGTCTCAGGTGCGAGTCCACATGTGCACACTACTTGATTGAATATGTTGTCAGATTGTCACATCATTGGATAGTTAGGCTGCTCTAACATTATATAATTAGACTGTTGTATCATTTGTTTCGTTAGTTTTCTCTGTCATTACAGATTTGATTTTGTATGGTTAGATTGTAACATTACCACACAGGCTCATAAACATCATCCTGTAGTGAAAGCTGAGGCATTTTGACCATGTTGAAGGCCATGGTGGCCTGGAAAACAGTGAAAGGAGGGGGGGGGGGTGTTACAGTTTTGAGCAAACAAACTTTATTTTCATGATTTCCTGAAAGAGAGGCAGAGGCAGACCTACACAAAGATGGTTACAGGACATTGAAGATGCATTGACTATGAAAGCCCATAATTAGGGGTGTTTCCTTTGAGATCAGAGTGCGTCTGCCTGAGAGACCAGCAACCAACATCTATAAAATGGATATGCATGCAAAGCTCAAGTCTCTGGAGCAAGACTCGAGTCCAGAAGTGACAAACAACCAGATATTTATTTTATACCTGAGTTTGCTGCTGGTGAGTGCCAAGAAAACGTATTGTTCTATGATTGGATTGTACTGATTACATTTTTTAAATGGTTGTATCTTATAAAAGTGTGTTGCTACTGCATCACATAGTTAAATACATGATTAGATTGTTGTATCATCTCATAACTGGTGCAAGGCTGGATATAAGCATGCAATTCGGCCCAATTCTCCATTGAAAATTAAATGACAAAATGTCATTTTGTGATCATCAAAGCAAAAATTGTTGCCAAAATCATCATCATGGTGTAGAGGTGAGTCATAATTGTGGATACAGTTGTGGTATCGAAAGTGGGGATGGAGATGACTTCTGTTGAGCTGATACAAAGAATGATTGAATAAATCGAAAAATATAAATCGGAAGCTCTGCAAAGGAAAAACTTACACATAACAAGCAAAAGATTTAATGAAAGTGGTTTTTTTTTTTTTTTTTTAAACATGGACGCAACCGTCGCAGTCTATTAGCCCCAATGATGCTATTAATTAGTGGTACTTTCAGTAGATTATGAATTTCATTGTTGCTTTTTACTCTGCATTCTCCTCGGTTCGCATCTTTAATGGGTCCAAAGATTTGTTGTTAAGACTCTGTTCTTGAAACTTTATATTATATTAAGTCTTCATGTCTTTTAGTTTTACTCCAGGTTTCATAGGACACTTGGTCTTATCATTGGCTTATATATTGTAGTCTTGGTGTTATAAGACAGATCATTAGATTTAAGCAGATGTTGAAGGGCATAGTACACCTTTTTTTCCTGATTGTTGTTCTTTTCTTAGTATTTTGAAGAATACTTAACTTTAGAAATGAAATAAAATGATCCCACAGAGATATGATCTACAAGATAATTACATTTATAGTTTTTGTTTAAACACTTACCAGATTTATCTGTTATATGTGTCTTTGTTTACACCATTTGTATACAGAACCAAGCTTCCTTTTTTGCATTTTATATTTTTCATTCATTCTCTGTGTACCTCTATATTATCTTTTCTTTATTACTAAATTTGTCAAAGGGATTGTGAATGTCACATTGACCCAGGTTTGAAATAAGACATTACATTTGTAACCGTGTACTGGATTTTTATGTCACATATAATGTAAAGTAACACTTTATATTTTTTCTTGTATGTACCATGAATGTTGTGTGTTATATGTACTTTGTGTCAGAAGCAAGTGTAATGGCATAGGTTACTGTGCGGGTCACAGTTACGTCACTAGGTTTGTTGTGTGTCCTTTACAGAATGTTGCAGAACTAACCCCAACAGCCCCTGGCTGTTGTGTGGTTTTTCTAGGCAAATTTACGTCCAGTAGTTTGCCATTGCTTTCTGGGTGGTCGGCTTTCTTGATACCACTGTCGAAACCAACGCAAGACGCATGGCCTCAGCTGGGATCAAACCCGGCATCCCGGCATTACGAAGCGTTCGCATCGACTTGGCCACAGAGCCGAAAGTTACATCACTAGTGTGCACAATAAGTATATCAGTTCTGAGACTGCTGCCCTTTACACGCATGGACAAAATGCCCTTGTTTCATCGCAGTGTCATCATCATCATCATCATCATCATATGCCTTGCCAGACAGTTTTGGCATTCCCGTCTCCACAGATCTCAGTCTTTGATATCCCAGATTTTTTGAATTGATTTTTCTCTAAGCCGTCCTTTTGGTCTGTTCAGCTAATTTTATTTTGAACTGCCTTTGCTACCGCTGATGTTTCCAGGTGACACAATGTTTTCCTATGCCTTTCTTCTCATCACATGACCAAAGTATACCGTCTTATGCATATGTTTTATTTTCAGTAGCTTTTTTCCAGAGAATCATTGTTATTTACTCAGGCTGTGCAAAATATCTGCAACAGATGTCTTAGCAAATATGTCTGCGCTGCTTCAAAGTTTTCCAAATTTGTCATTTTTTTTTTTCTGTGCTTGCCTTTAAAAGGGCAGTTAGTACATTGTGTTGCTGTTTACAACTAGGGTGCATATCTGCGCTTTTCAGCCCAAGACATCTGATTTCAGCAAATCCTTGATTAATCACCTTTTACAACATGCTGATTAACTCTTTGAGTCCCAGGAGGTTTATCCTCAGAGGCCTCAACCAGTGGTAATGCAATTTTGAAATTGCACAGATGTAACACATTAAAACAGACCATACAAATTCAGCTGCCATGCAACAAACACATATATCACAGTGGCCAGGGATTGTTGAGGAATAATATTAGAATACTTCCACAACAAATAATTTTGTTAGTATATCTAGTATATGTAAAAGTACAGCAAACAAAATGAACCACAAATAAACTGGAACCACTTAATAATGTATGAATAAAATATAAAAACAATCTGTACATTAGATCTTGTTCCATCAAAACTTTTTGAATATCATCACAGAGCACTAATATTCGGTATGGAAAAATGACTTTCCAAAACAATTAGTATCTTCACACAAAACAAACTTTATAAAACATTTAAATTCCCCATAATTTTGTTGCTGTATTCCTAAATAATAAGGAGAATAGCACTAGAAATAATTCACACAGAAGAAAATTGCCTTTTTTCGCTAATATTTTTTGTGTGCCTATCGACTTTGTTATCATTGTATGTCTTGCATGAGGTACATATTAGAGCTATCCCTCATAAAATTTTGATTCTATAAATGACTGAAACAAGTCTACTTTGCGATATTCTTTGTCTGATGCCCGATACATCTGATCAACACTTTGTGTTATTTAAACTGGTGGCTTCTAAAGCCTTAAAATATCTTTTCGTGAATGAAGACGACTGCTCTGCGGCCATATTGTTATCGAACAGACATTTAGTAACGAGTAAAGTTCACAACCAAACTCTATTTTTTGCTTTTAACTATATTTCCAAATAAATCTTAACGCCAGACATGTGTTATTGAACATAGAGAACTAGAAAGACTATTCAAAATTGTCCATTCTTCTGTTTTCACTGCCCAATGATAAATTAAAAACATGAACACATCATGCGCTAATTTGGCGGATAAGTATTTGCCGATGAATGCATGATGTGTATTTTAGGACCCCAAAAATTAAGGGGCGGTTGGTCAAATTTTCTCCCCCAACAAACTGTACCCCAGCACGCATGTCAGGTTAATTTGTCATTCACATTCTAAGATTCACTGTCAGAATAGGTTAAACATGTTTCTCGCACATTCTAAGTTTCACTGTCAGAATAGGTTAGACATGTTTCTCGCACATTCTAAGATTCACTGTCAGAACAGGTTAGACAGGTTTCTCACACATTCTAAGATTCACTGTCAGAATAGGTTAGACATGTTTCTCGCACATTCTAAGATTCACTGTCAGAATAGGTTAGACATGTTTCTCGCACATTCTAAGATTCACTGTCAGAACAGGTTAGACAGGTTTCTCACACATTCTAAGATTCACTGTCAGAATAGGTTAGACATGTTTCTCGCACATTCTAAGATTCACTGTCAGAATAGGTTAAACATGTTTCTCGCACATTCTAAGATTCACTGTCAGAACAGGTTAGACAGGTTTCTCACACATTCTAAGATTCACTGTCAGAATAGGTTAGACATGTTTCTCGCACATTCTAAGATTCACTGTCAGAATAGGTTAAACATGTTTCTCGCACATTCTAAGATTCACTGTCAGAATAGGTTAAACATGTTTCTCGCACATTCTAAGATTCACTGTCAGAACAGGTTAAACATGTTTCTCGTACATTCTAAGATTCACTGTAAGAACAGGTTGAACATGTTTCTCGCACTTTCTAAGATTCACTGTCAGAATAGGTTAAACATGTTTCTCGCACATTCTAAGATTCACTGTCAGAACAGTTTAGACATTTTTACTCGCAATATACATGTTTGAATATTAGTATGTTCAGACTATTCCATTTATGATGGAGGGTACAGTTTTCAGAAGGTGAAACAGCGGCAGATCTCCATGAAGGTTGATGCAAGACACTGAAATTGCATTGGCTGTGAAAGCACATAGGGCTAGAGAATCGGCTAGAGAAAGAGACTTTCTGGCGTGCCGTGACAAAAGTGACATTTTGTAAAGGATCTGCTGATTAATAATGATGATGTCCACCAATTGGATAGAATATCTGTAATGCTCATCAAGTGCTCTTTATTTTGTATCTAACCAAGATTACAGCATAAGGCAAACTATGAATTTATTACAAGAATGGTATGAGCATCAGATCCCCCAGGAAGCCATGGTAAACAACTGAATGTAAAATTACCTAGTAAAACTGATTTACTGATTTAAGACTCAACATCATAGCACACCAGGCATATCCACAGGTGCTCCATCTCCCGCAGCAAATAGCTTAAGGTGTGGATGCTAACTGTTCCCGTAGCTCACAGATTATAAATTGATTCTCTTCCTTTTATCTTTCAGTCCTTTCTTATCCCCCAATCTTTCCTTCCCCTACTCCCACCAACATTTGTGGCAAAAATCAATATCAGAGCATTATTACCTTAGCTCTCTTGAAGATTCTATGAAAAATTTGATTCCATTGTTGTATGATCCATGTAAAACCACATTGAGCCAACAAATGCTGGGGTTATTTTGTGATGGCCTGTAAAGGATATGCAACTAACTTTGGATAAAAGCATGTGTGAGCCTTTTATTTCATTTCAATATGATTAATTAAATAGACTATATTTTCCTATACTTGTCTAACCAATAAATGATTTTATTTATCTAGCAATATTTGTCTGATTTTTGCTCAGTAAATTTACTTATTAAACTTCAAATTGATGGGGAGGACATGGGGTGAGCTACAATTAATAGCAAATGATAGGATGATAAGGCATAAGTTGGGTGAGACCCTGTGCTCCATTGAGAGATAAAGTACAGAAAATAAAGCAGCTTGGAAAGATTGTTCCTAATCAGGGTCTTTGACAAGTTTGTTTGTCTCATTAGTTGAATTTGTTATTATTATATTTTGCTGTTTTGAAAATTTATTGTTTGAAACTGGTTTTGATGAACACTAATCAGTAATGCCATTTGTATAGCAATAAGTTTCCATTTATTTTGCTCAATACATTCATTTACCAATCTTGGAATTATTTATATAGCTTTAGACCTTTGACGAATTTTGTCTCAGTTGTTGTATTATTGTGTAATTATTGTATTCTTCTCTTTGTAACAGTTTTGTTATGACTGACTGTGTTCACTGGTCAGGTTTTTCTGATATCAAGAGACCGTTTGTTCCCTAAATATAGATTTAAAAACCCCACTTTATATCATAGCAGCTGAGATCACTAGTGTTGTTTCTCCATTTGGTATTGAAATAATGGGCGAAAGTTCCATTTCCAACGGTGCCAAACTTTTTTTGGCTCCCAGGGGTCCACCCAGCCTTAAATGGGTACCAGATAAAAGTGCTGGGAAGTAAAGGTGGCCGACCTGATGTTGACCATATCACCCCCAGAGTGCTGATTGGTCTATAAAATATAGGTCTAGCCCTGTGTGCCCTATACACCTGAAGGCGTGGAAAAAGGTCCTTTACTATACTTTGATTTACTTTGATGCGTAAAGTTATTTCTGTTTAGAAGACATTAATTAAGTTTCCTTATGAAGCTGATTACAGTTTGTGAATAGGAGCAATATATAATATATTTATAATTTACTGTATTGTTTAGTAGAAAAGTAAATTAAAATTCTTCCAGAAATTTCTCAGAATGCCATGGATCAAGAAATAAAAATACTGTCATTCTACAAGATCTGAACATCGAAGACAACTAACTCGTAAATAGCATCTTGTCACAGAAACTGAATTATTTTGCCTGTATTAAAATACTGCAATGGTTTAGAAATAATGTCACCCGTTCATATTTAATATTGAAGCTGTCTACATAGCTTAACTATCTCTGCACCCCTTCCCATGGGTCAAAAACTGTTGCTTTCACAAAAAAGATATGATTTACCTTATAATTTTAGAGTTTAAAAAAATAAAAGCATGTCGCAGCATTGCTGTATCAACATTTTGTTTTGTATTTTTTCAATGTCCAGTTTACTGTTTCAACCAAAGATTTGTCGGCAGTTAGCCAAAGTTACCAAAGTGCTAAATAACTATTTTGGTAAACCTGCATTGGAATATTGGAAGCCATTGTTGTGTAGCAGCTAGATGCTCGCCTGTGGATCAGAAGGTCATGGGTTCAGATCCTGATGGAGCCAGACTATTTTTTCCCTAATAGTCACCCTGACGGCCGGGTTGACCCAGCCTTAAAGGGGTACTGGGTAAAATGCTAGGAAGTAAAGACGCCAGCTTGATACTGACCACATCACCCACCTAGTGCTGAGAGGTCTAAATATAGGTCTAGCCCTATATGCCCAATGCGCCTAAAGGCAAGGAAGAGGGTCCTTTACTTTCATCTGAGTACTGAGTGTAATTAAAATTGTATAGTTGCATGAAAAGTAATACTTGATTTAAACCTGTTTGGAGTTGGAATTCATATGTTTGCCTTTGACCTATTGTAAAATGATTAGTAACAACCCAGAAAATACACTTAAGTAAAAATTGCCGAAACTGCACTCAGATGACTTCGGCGTAGTGCCAACACTGTCCCTATTCAGCTGTTATCACATTGTGTTGTGATGTTAGACCAAAGTGGATTCACCTAGATGTGGTTGTTTGTGAATATGCAAAGGTGGGGAATAAATAGGCATGGTTGAAGTGAGAACATACCAAGGTAAGGAATAAATAGACATGGTTGACCATGGGAGTGTTCCATTTTGTGGGGCAAAATGGATGAACTTAGGATACATTTCTTGAAATAGACTAAATTAGTGTCTCTGCTTTTTATTTATTTTTTTTTGTACATAGAAGATTAATACCACATGTTGCACTTATGGACCAATGTATATATGCTGAGAACTAAATTTACTTTAACCAGATTGTGAATCTCAGTGTATTTCATCATTGCTGTTTTTTTGCTTAGGTAGTCAGCCATTTATACATCTGTTATGTACTTGAATCTTATCCAAGTAGTTTTTGTTTATATAATGATGATGCCATACACTGCTTGATAGATTTTATAGTAATGTTTCACTGTTGTTCTTGATAACAGATAACAATTTATTTATGTTGAAAAACAAAGAGGAAAAAGTGGGGGGGGGGTGGGGGGGGGGGGGGGGTGAAAAGTTGCAGAGATCAAACACAAATTTGGGGGGGGGGGGGAGGGATAGACATCATCCTGTCCCGAAAAAAGCATGTTGTAAAAGGTGACTAATCAGGGGGTGTTTCCTCCAAAGCTGGACTGGAGTGCCTCTGCTGAGGCAAGTGGCAGTAAGCACGTACAAATAAGCTAGATCTGTAAAACGAACTGAGTGCAAAACTCAGGTTCTGAAACAAGACTAAAGCTAAACGGGCGGTCTGGGATTTATTTCCTGTGGCAGTCATGTCCACAGATTGGCTGTTTCAGTCATTGGTTATCAGTCTTTCAGTAATAACAGAGGGGGAGTGCCACACATACAAAATGTGCAGACATGTCTATTCATTATATGGTATATATATAGTATATATATCTTTTATATATAGATATATATATATATATATATATATATATATATATATATTATATATATATAGCTACAATGTCTCATTTTTGTTTGTACTCTAAGGTATGAGGACAGAAAGAAAAAAAGACAGTACATATATTATTTATTTATTTTGTGATTGTTGTAACCGGATTTTAATAGATGGTGAAAGATTTCTTGCAATTTGAAAGATTACAATATTCAGATTTTTGTTGGGGTTGTTTTTTTTAAACTGGATGTATGCAGAAAACTGAAGAAGTAATTAAGCTGGCATAAACAGAATGGGCACAAGGTGACTGTTTATGTTTTTGAGCACAGAATATATGTCAGCATGGAAGGTGTTTAGTGTGAGTAAGTTATCACCCGCATAACATTTAGTGTGGGTTTTGTTGGCAGTGAAAGAACTGATAGACTGGCTGGCTCTCATAACTGCAAATGACCAACCTAAGGAGAGTGCCAAACTGGTAAAATCCAGAGAGAGAATATCAGTGAATTTTGGGGTCAGAGCATCTTCATCACTCCTAAGAATGCAAGAGTTCGGAGTAAATATCGGCACAGCCTAGCATCAGAGGCACACAACCTATTAGAAGTCTTTCCAAGCAGCATAGGACATACTGTTAGCTGTGGGACACTGACGTATAATTTAAAAGAGCCTCCTTGGCAAACATGTTGAGCCATTTGATTTAGTGTTAAAGAAAACTCAAAGCAGCCATGGAGAGGTAAAGCCAGCAGTGTGAAGAGTCTGTGATACAAAACCAGCAAACAAATCAGAATAAACATACGGAAAATATGCACCTTTTCTACAGCAACACTCAAATCTGAAGTAAAGATTGTTCATTTACAACAGAGCAAGAGCAACAAACATGCATGCACACACACATACACATGCATGAGGCGGCTTCACGCACACACTCACAAATAAAAGAATAAAAATTTAATTCGACAAACAGCATACAAAATCTCACACTGGCAAGCCATATACTGTTTCCATATTAGTTATTTTATTGCAGCTTCATCAACAACATAACACATCAGATTCAGTCAGGATAAAATTTCTTAAATCAAAATTTACATTATAAAGAAAACACCAACATAAATCTGGAAATGCACAATTATTTTTATATACCTCATTACAAATGTTTTACACAGATCATGCAGCTCTGTTTTAGAGGTGAGTGAGCATTGTTTCACAATCCTCAGTGTGCCAGAGTCCGGTTTGCATGCCAGCTGATTTAGAAAGACCGGTCTTGTGGATACTGGTACAAGAATTGCGCCATGGAAGAGACTGCAGCCCCACCACGTAATAATCCCAACAGACAGCATTGGCTGTAGGTACATATTCACTGCATCCAACCTCGTTTGTGGAGATGGAACAACATTTTTAAAAGAAAACACCAACATAATCTGGAAATGCACAATTATTTTTATATACCTCATTACCCAAATGTTTTAACAATGAAACATGCAGGATTTGCTGGCCTCCTCGTGAGAAGAGACCACCTGTGTAACAGGTAAAAGAGAAAGTGAAAGGCAGCTAGAAATGATTTTCAACATGAGTGGGAAAAGAACAGTTGCAGAAAGGTAGGATGAACAAAGTCCAACAGATACATCATTTGACAATCATAACAGTACTGTGCCACCACTAAACAGCAAACACAGAGGAATTCATGGGGCAGGAGCACACACATGCTCTGATAGCAGCCTGAGTTTACTGTTATTATACAGACTAGAATATTCTTATAACTCAGTAGCACTGGGCAAAAGTTACTTAAGTGCAATTTTGGTGACTTTTACCTGTGCATTTTTAGGGTTGTTGTTATTTTACAACGCCAAAGACACATGTGAATTCTTACTCCAAATATGTCAAAACGAAGCTACACAAGTTTAATTTGCTTCCATGTGATTTCTCACACAGATTGTAATGTTCCAAGCGTGATTTTCTTGAAACAAGGGCTTAGGACTTAAGTGACTTTGGCATAGTGCCAACATCTCACAGAACATTAGGTACCAGGAAAGTCCAGGAAAGTAAAATCGGCTGGTGTGATGTTGGTCTCATCCGATTGGTCTATAAAATATAGGTCTAGCCCTATATGCCTGATGGTGTGGAAAAGGGCCCTTAACTTTACATTTTAATGCAGATATAAAAAAAAAAAAAACTGAGTATGGTCTTTTAGAATAAACATTTTCCTGAATCAATATACATGTCTGTATCAGATGTACAATTATCAGAAAGAGACAATGTTCTTTGGTCAAGTGATGATAAGAGAGACATTGGAGAACACTGCGATGACTGGAATGATAAATGGAAGAAGCCGAACAAGAGAGATGATGTTTGATGGCCTGACACAATGGCATGTGGAATATCATCAGTGGAACAAATTCAAAACACCAAGCCCGAGATCTGTGCAGAGACATGAGTGTCTACGCCACTGGGCAGGGCACATGATGATGATGATGATGATGTATCAGATGCACCCTGTAGCAACCTCTGTAGCTCTAGTTGGTGACACACAACCATCACTGTGCTTGTCTTCTGTCTTCCTCTAACTGAAGCAGGCTGAGAGTGTTCCTCCACAGTTGGTGACACACAACCATCACTGTGCTTGTGATGGAAACACAACCACACTGTGCTTGTCTTTCTGTCTTCCTCTAACTGAAGCAGGCTGAGAGTGATCCTCCACAGTTGGTGACACACAACCATCACTGTGCTTGTCTTCTGTCTTCCTCTAACTGAAGCAGGCTGAGAGTGATCCTCCACAGTTGGTGACACACAACCATCACTGTGCTTGTCTTCTGTCTTCCTCTAACTGAAGCAGGCTGAGAGTGATCCTCCACAGTTGGTGACACACAACCATCACTGTGCTTGTCTTCTTCTACCTTCCTTTAACTGAAGCTGCAGAGAGTGATCCTCCACATGGTGACACACAATTATCACTGTGCTTGTCTTCTGTCTTCCTCCCCCCCTGAGAGTGATCCTCCAAGTTGACACACAGCCATCACTGTGCTGGTCTTCTGTCTTGATAACTGAAGAGGCTGAGAGTGATCCTCCACAGTTGAGAACAACAGTGCTCACGGTGAACCTGTTCTGTTATCCCTGCAACTGAAGACAGGCTGACAGTGATCCTCCACAAGGTGAAACCAGCACTTTGCTTGTCTTCTGTCCTCCAATCAGCAGATGAGAGTGTTTTAGAGGAGTGTGACACAGAATATCACTGTACCGTCTTAGAATGAAGCAGGCTGAGAGTGATCCTCCACAATAAATAACATGAACTGCTATAGACTGAAAGTCGTAAAAGGAGTTTTTTTTACATAGGAAACATTTCCATCTCTGCCCCCCCCCCCCCCCCCTTTTACTACAAGTTTACAGCCTGAGAGGTGGACACCTGATGATGTAAGAATGAGATGTAGTGAGAACAAGAGTGCTACGGAGAACCTGTGCTGTTATATGCATGTGAGACATGGACAGTCAGCAGACAAGCTGAAAAGCATTTAACTCCAATCAGAGATGCGGTTTTTGAGGAGTGTGAAAAGAATATTCTAGAATGACAGAAGAATGAGACAGTCTTCCATGAGATAGATGAAAGTCGTAAAAGGATTTTTTTTTTAAACAGACATAGACAGTCAGTGCTTTTCAGACATATGATGAGAAGGAATGGACTCAAGAACTTGGCAGAGATTATTGGAAAAAGAGCAAGAGTAAGGCAAAGAAGTAAATACCTGGATGGCTTGGTCACATGGATGAGGTGAGACAAAAACACTGACCTGATCAATAGATCATCACAGAAGAAATCAATGTCTGAGTGTATACAATCGGGAACAGTCTCTACACCTTTGAGATGGAGACAAGTGTAGCTCTATCCACCAGGGATCTCTGGTAATCAGGTTCTTGCAATTCCAACCTCACAGCAAATGGGTCACCCAATAGTTCTCCACTGCTGTGCCAACAACACACAGACTTTCCATCACTGTCCCTTGTGAAAACATGGACAGAGACTGCAGTCTTAGCAAATCCATCAACACACAAATGTAATAAATGCACAAGGCAGCAGTCAGAAGTGCCAACACAAGTACTTCATCATCGAAGGAAGCAGCAGTGACAACTGGTCAGTAGTTGCACAAGCAATTTATCTCATCTCTGTGGAGAACTGATCAAGCTGTCTGCCTCAGGCTACACATAAAACATAACAAATTCACAAAAAATACGGCTGTATAAACAGAGCCAACAATGTGAACGCTCCTCTTGCAACACTGTGATCAGGAATGGTTTCACTGAATTGATTTCTTCTTGTTACTTGAACTGAGCTCATGCTGCACCACATCCAGAATTTTGATAGCTGCATCTGGGATCCTGGTGCCTGAAAAAGAAGGGCACAGAATGAAAACATGAGACAACCAGCAAAACTGACTCGGACATAGAATGGTAACATAAAACAACCAGCAAACCTGACTCAGACATAGAATGAAAACATGAGACAACCAGCAAACCTGACTCAGACATAGAATGAAAACATGGGACAACCAGCAAACCTGACTAGGACACAGAATGAAAACATGGGACAACCAGCAAACCTGACTCAGACACAGAATGAAAACATGAGACAACAAGCTAAACTGACTGTGACACAAAACAATAACATGAGACAACCAGCAAAAATGACTCACACACATAATGATAACATGAGACAACTAAACCAGCAAAACTGACAGAATGATAGCATTAGATAACCAGCAAAACTGACAGAATGATAACATGAGATAACCAGCAAACTTGACACAGAAGGATAACATGAGAAAACCAGCAAACTTGACACAGAAGGATAACATGGGGCAACCAGCAAACTTGACACAGAAGGATAACATGAGACAACCAGCAAATCTGAAACTTGACACAGAATGATAACATGAGACAACAAGCTAAATTTGACTCACACACAGAATGATAACATGAGACAACCAGCAAAAACTGACAATGACAATGAAAAAAAAAAATGGTAGGTTAAGATAATGCAGACCAGCAAAACATGTATATACTTTACAAGGACCGCAGGTCAGATAAACAGAAATCATTGACTGCTCGAATACAACAAAGTACTACAAATGTTCAATGTGGATTCCCAGACCGTCTTCTTCTTCTGAAGTCCTGTTCTTCCTGTCAGCATCAGGTTTTGCAGAGGCATCATGTGTGAGCCAACAGGCAGGCTGTTCATTAAAGCCTTGAGGTGTTATCTGCTTCTGGCCACTGTTTGCTAATGCATTTCCCTCATATGTGGACTTCAAGTACATTGTTCTGTCGTCCAACTACTGAGTTGAGTGTGGTGCTGTATATTCATATGGAATGCTTTTCGTCTGTGCCTAAGACCATTTTGTTGTCAACTGCATCTTCAGAAAATGGCAGGTGGTGGCAAAATAAAAATTTCTTCTGCATCTTAGCGTTCACCAGCTGTAAATTCCAGAAGAAGAAAGTTCTGGATGCTCGTCCACTTCTGGACTTTGGTCTTGATTCAGAACTTGCATTTTGAATGCAGATCCATTTTACAAATCTAGCTTATTGGTTCCTTGCCTCTCAGGCAGATGCACTCCAACTTTGAAAGAAACACTCCTAACTGGTCGCCACCTACAACATGCTTGCTAGGGAGCAGTGGGTGTATTCTCTGTTCTCTAAAATAGAACCCACACAAGGAATACAAATGTCAAGCTATAATATACACCTAATTATATATATCTTTTTCTTCAGTATTCCAAGCCCTTGAGTTTCACTGCTGCAGATTTCACCCAGCTCCATTCAGCTCTGTGACTGGCCCTCTCTTTCCTGTTGGTCATGCCAAGTGTACGTGGGTCTGCTTGGTCATTAATACAGAAAGACTACGAATATGACTGACTCATTACCTGGTCCAAAGATGGCAGCACAGCCAGCCTTGTACAGGAAGTCATAGTCCTGTGGCGGGATCACACCACCAGCAATAACAATGATGTCTCTGAAGAAATTAAACAAGCACATTAGAAAGCTGCATTCCTCCAGACATTATTATTAATGGAACTCTTGTGTTTTGTTAAAAAAAAAAAAAAAAGGTGTTTCTTTAGATTTTTTTTCATTTTATGTAGAATTAAACTCACTACTGATGCATATCCATCAAAAAGTGAGATGACTGGTACCTTCACACAGACCAAGTTTTAAAAAAAATAGTGTTAGGTCAAGTGAAAACTTAGAACAGCAAATGACATACAAAATGTATCAGATTTTTGTATATAAAGGAACAGGCTCCTGATGGCCAAACTCCAACTAAATTCCTGTCATTCTTAGAGTAAAAACATAAGCAAATACAGCATTAGTCAAGAAAAATGCACAGAAACATCCTGAATGGGAAATTTACTACTACATTAACTGAAGTCATTAACATGGAGATGTGAGAGTGTGTTTAAGCAGGAGGGAGATGCAAATGAGGAGGAGACTGCCAGGAATGAGAAGGTGAAGAAGTGGAGGAGGTCAGGAGGAAAAAGAAGAGGAGGAAGACAAACAAGGAGAAAAAGAAGAGGATGAAGACAAACAAGGAGAAAAAGAATAGGAGGAGGGCTAGAACACAATGAAGAGGGGGGGGGGGGGGGAGGAGTGTCATGGATGGGAGACAAACTTTGGCTATTCGTGATGCTGGCGCCCCTAGTGGCGAGGTCACATTCAAATTTCGGACCCGTCGGAGAGTATAAGTCCATCATGTCTAAACAACCTTTGTATGAGGTAATAAAATTTCTATATGGAATCTCTTGAAATGTCTACATTTTCAAACTTACAAGTGAAAAAAGAAGAGATTCTTTGTGTTATTATTTGTAATCCAATAGGAGCGCACTTCTTCTGCTAAGAATTCCAGAAAAACCTGAAGCTCAACAAAATGGGGAAGCAGGTGCACAAAGGAACACAACGTAACTTTTGCCGGGCAGCCTTTTTCAAAAACATAAGAAAAAGGCTGCCCTACTGAAATGATACATTGTGTTGTTTTGTGCACATTTTTCTGCTTCCCCATTTTGTTGATTTAGTCAAATTTCTATGAAATTCCTTATATTAGCTTGACTGCAGTCACCCCCATATTTTCTTCTGCTAAAGCGACGCCACAATTTTCCCTCTCATTCTCTGCCGGACTGCCAAGTAGAACTGACGTCCATAGATGTGCCTCTAATATTTGTACTCTAAGAAGGCGGCTTTTGTGTCCAGGGCATTTCCTAAAGCTTGAGTAAGTCAATTATAGTTTACGAGAACCGTGTATCTACATCTATATATTTACTGTTCTTGGTGTCAAAATACTCCCTGCCACCTAAATCAAACCTTCCCCTTTTCAAGCTGAGAGTATGCGCACTAACAACCCCAACATTAGTATAAATGATTTAATCTAGCAGTCCAATCGTTCCATAACTAACTAGTTGCGAAAAGGAATGGCGACAGAGAAGCCGGCAAATTAATTGGGTCAGCACACAGCTTCACTGAGCGGCGAGAGACATGCAAAGTGACATCAGGGGTTATTTAAAGGAAACTCAGATACAACACAGGGTACCTGGAAGGCTAGGGTCAAACTGTGGAAAATATAATATACATATGTGGGTGAGTGGTAGTCTGTGTGACTACAGGTGCAGATGTGGGTGTGGAGAGATAATGTTCTCTATCTGAGAGAATTCTGTCTGTCTCTACTGTGGCACTTGTCTCATGTCTCTTATACTGACTGACTGACACTGTTACATGGAGACTAGTACAGTCTTCTTATCCTGAGAGCTGTCCTCTGTGCTATATATATATGTGTGTGTGGATGGAGTTAAGCAGGTGCTAGGCATATGAGTTGAGATGACTGCTAATTCTGGTGTTCCACTTCCTCACAGGATGATTTCTCCTTGGAAGCCAGGCAGTCAATCAACTATGAGTTGAGATGACTGCTAATTCTGGTGTTCCACTTCCTCACAGGATGATTTCTCCTTGGAAGCCAGGCAGTCAATCAACAGTCCATAAGCCACCAGCTTGGAAGCCACCAGCTTGATTGTCACAAACTCTTATGTGCCACCGGCAGCCAGAAGACTACACCATGGGAGCCTGTTGACGACTCTGATCAGACAGCCCGTAGCAGCCATTGTTTCGGTACGAGAACTCCATATCCAGGGAGCCCCCTGGAGAAGCCGGACAGTGCCTATCATTTGTGGTGAACTGTAGTGATGCTAAATTAACTCTCAGACAGTAGTTGACACTTTATTCTTAGTACAGTTCCTGAGATGCTAAGGAGCCAACCAGTCCAGTGACTTTGTTCCAGACATCCCAATTGGTGTGATGTAAGTGTTGCTGTGGACCGGACCCAGAAACAGATAAGTCACTCATTAATCAGTGCCTGGTTCCTGGATTCACTATTCTTACATGTGTCATGATGACCATGGCGGCTCTCTGGAAAACTGAGTGTCGGTTATATATATAATATGTCTGTCAATTCTTAATGCCATTGAATTCCTTTTCCTGATTCATGATGTATATGTTGAGCTTATTACATGTCTTTGGAATTTTTAAATATTAAAGTTAGTGTCCATCCTTCATTTTTCTTAGCTGTCTGGAGTGTGTATTAATATATTAGATCATATTCTGTGTTAACATGACTATGATAGTGAACTATCATAGTCTGGGGGCTATTTTCTTGTAGTAGTGGGGATGTCCGGCCAAGCTGCGCCTAGAAATATATATTCTGTAGCGCCATAACTTGTGTTGCCCCACCCCTGAAATAGGTTGGATGTGTATATTGGCCGCGGGATACCGTCTAGACCAATACGAGCCGACATTCCAACATTTATACTATTTCAGAGTGCTGTTGGTTCAATAGGAGAAATCCCTAATCAGGCACGTGACATGAGCGGTATGTGACAAGGGGGCAGGAACAACTTACGTGTGGTGTCATGAAGATTTAGAGCACTCAATAATTTTATGACCTAATTTAAAATAATTTATGTAAGACCGTTACCTGGTTTTCATTCATTTATTATCCTGTCGTGCCAGTATATGTCACACAGGGCTCGCAGTATATTCCTCTATTCCCTTCTATCCTGTACAAGCAGTTCAATTTCATGGATGGAATTCAGTCCAACAGCTTTGGCCTCTCTCATTAAAAACTTATTGTTGGTTTGCATATCTCAGACACAATATACAGAGAAAACATGTTTTAAAGTAGAAAGAACAATGTCACTACTTAAAGATGGGTGTATGTTTCAATCATTCTGTATAAACAGTGAATCTTATAGAAGGCAGAACTTACGGCCGACCCATGCGTTTCAACTCTTCAATAAGTTCAGGAATCAGAGTTTTGTGGCCAGCAGCAAGGGAACTCACTCCAACAATGTGAACATCAGCATCTATTGCTTGCTGGGCAGCTTCACGAGGAGTCTGACGTGTGTAAATGAAAGAATTTATTATAGGCTGAACTATATATTTTCAAACATTCAAGTGATTTTAATTAGTAAAGGTCACAAAGGTCACTGTAGCAAAGTATTCAAGCCTGTTGGTTACAGGTTAGGTTTCTATCTGCTTCATCTCAAGACTTTTATCCACATCAATGTGTCAATACAGCAGGTTCTTTGCAGAACATCACTCATACCACAGCTGACAATAAATACTCTAATGTTTCACTGATGACTTAGGTACTTTTATGCCCAGGATGACTTTACATCCACCCTCAGGTTGGCTAACACCTGCCTTTTATGCCCAGGATGACTTTACATTCACCCTCGAGCTGGCTGACACCTACCTTTTATGCCCAGGATGACTTTATATCCACCCTCAGGTTGGCTGACACCTGCCTTTTATGCCAAGGATGACTTTACATCCACCCTCATGTTGGCTGACACCTGCCTTTTATGCCCAGGATGACTTTATATCCACCCTCAAAGGTTGGCTGACACCTGCCTTTTATGCCCAGGATGACTTTACATCCACCCTCAACTTGGCTGACACCTGCCTTTTATGCCAAGGATGACTTTACATCCACCCTCATGTGGCTGACACCTGCCTTTTATGCCCAGGATGACTTTATATCCACCCTCAGGTTGGCTGACACCTGCCTTTTATGCCAAGGATGACTTTATATCCACCCTCAGGTTGGCTGACACCTGCCTTTTATGCCCAGGATGACTTTACAACCACCCTCAAGCTGCTGACACCTGCCTTTTATGCCCAGGAACTAGGGTCTCCATTACTGTTTTTTCTGATCCAATGGACATTCAATATTTTCATCCCTCTTAAAAAAAAGTTTTTTTTTTTTTTTAATTATGTTTTTTTAAATGTTGTTAATAACAATTACAAACACATTCTCTGGAAATTATACCTTAAGAAACTAGAGGAAGAGAAAAAGAAGAAGATTTGGTGAGTTGTTTATAAAGATTCAGGGGGTGGAAACCTATGACTACTGAGCAGACAGGCAAGCCTGAAAGCTACTGCATTATCATGGCCCCAAGTCTAAAAAAAATGCTGGATTCAAACAAATATACATATGTAGGGAAGTAATAAATAAATAGAAATGGAGCAAAGAAATAACTGCTTTCTTTCCTTCTGACCAAGAAAGGGGTTTTGTTGACACAGCCACAGAAAGCAAAGTGACATCATCATAAATGACAACAACAACAACAACAACAACAATTGTTTTCCACTCAAATAATATCTCAAATATTTTTGGGGGTATTAAAATGATACCCACCATGTTTACACATTATGCAGTTACAACCTTTGCCTAAAGATGCCATGTCATCAACAATCCACAAGTCAGAAAACTGGGTGCAGCGTTAATACGACTCATTTATAAAGTTTCTGAAAGATATTTGTGAACCAGTTTTCTGTGACATCTTCTAAAATGTCAGTAACTGTCTTCTCTCCTTCTCTTCCTTTCTTCTTTCAAACCTGTCCAGTGAAAATAAATAAAATGCAAGCATAAGCACACTACTGCCAGTGCCTGAAAACATGGAAGGTGAAACAGATAACAAGGACTCACAGCAAACAAAGCTCCCACATCAACATCAAATCCAAGGTCAGCAAAACCTGTAGCAATGACCTTACCACCTCGATCATGCCCATCCTGACCCACTTTGGCAACCAAAATACGAGGACGCCTGCCTTCTAACTCAATAAATTTCTGCAAAAGCCAAAACAAGAGAATCTTTAGATTTAAGTTCAATAAATCCATAACAATTATAAACTCAGAATCAGACAAAGAAAGCTTACTGTCTTCAAGACAATTCAATACTTATACAGGAAAGGCAATGTTTGAAGCAGTTAGAATGGGGCAAAGTCACAATGAGGCAAAGTCACAATGGCAAAATAATGTTCACAACAAAAATAATGAGAGGATTCAGGTAAATGGCAAGATAATGTACTCAATCAAACTTGATGACCAGCATAAAGGACACAGCAGCATATTTGTTAGGAAGACACATGGTAATAAAGTGCAGGTGGTGATAATGTCCAAACAAACTTTAAGCATACAAGTAAGCATTGAGGGAGGGGAGTTGAGTCAAGAATTGACATCACAGCACTCAGGGCATGTGTACTCCGTCCTCATCTTCAGCAGCCAGAGCAGAGTTTCAATACTGATGGTACAGGTCACAATCTGGTTATATGTCCATCTTGCCTTTCCTCTGAGTATAGTGAGCCGGCCAGACCCTCTAGTTACACCCAGGTGCCCTCTGAACATAGTGAGCCAGCCAGACCCTCTGGTTACACCCAGGTGCCCTTTGAGCGTAGTGAGCCGGCCAGACCCTCTGGTTACACCCAGGTGCCCTCTGAGCGTAGTGAGCCAGCCAGACCCTCTGGTTACACCCAGGTGCATCATTCTCTTCTAGGCCATAATAATCTTGTTTCTTTACTGAATCAGTTGCTTGTTCCCAAAGGGCCTTGACTACATCTCCCGTGAGTTGTATCAATTCACCACCCAGTGGTGCAGATCCACCCAATCTGTCTGCCTGTTCATTACCCAGAGTAATTGACTGGAGAAAAGATTCTAAGTATGCTCACTACCGATGACCTTTCTAGTGAAGCTTGCCACTCTGCTCGAAGCATCCCTGTCTTATACACATTAAAGTACTTACACACCTCCAACTACTTATACACATCCAATTATTTACACACATCCAATTACTTAGACATACCCAATTACTTAGACACACCCAATTACTTAGACACACCCAATTACTTAGACACACCCAATTACTTAGACACACCCAATTACTTAGACACACCCAATTACTTAGACACACCCAATTACTTAGACACACCCAATTACTTAGACACACCCAATTACACACACCTAATTAGCATCACACACATCCAACTACCCACATGCATTTAAATAGCTCCACACAACCAATTAGCATCACACGCATCCAACTACCCACATGTATCCAATTACCCACATACATCCAATTAGCCAACCAGGGAATTAAGTCGATGATCAACACTTGGGGAAAAGTTTGATGGATATGCAGTCAGACTGCTATTGGTACCACTGGAATTGGAGCTCTCTGCTTGCTGCTAAAGATGGGGACTGAATGCTTATGGGAATGCCTCGAGTGCTGTGATGTTGATTCCCAATTAAACACTAAACATCAAACACCCAATTAGCCATATAAACACACACCCATGACACCATATACTACAATAATTCCATCTGACAATCTCATAACTACTGAAACATGTATTCACAAACAGTTTCCCTCAAACCTGAGAGTTGGTGTACAACACTAGCTAGCACACCAGGAGCACACAAGTTCTCCATTCCAATCGTGTGTTCTCTCACATACGACCTCTCGCAAACAGGTCCAAACTTCAACTGTCTTACTACCGTCTCTCTGTTCACATCTTCCGTTCCATTCTCATGCTTTTCTTGTATCCCCTTTTCGATCACCATGGGATACTCGAGACCCATTTATCTCGATTTTTCTCTTGTATCACTGGTCCTCTGACCTTGTCCTCCCCATCGGAAACTCTGGGATTTCTCCGGGAATTCACAACATTACAGCTGTCTGAAATATAATGGTACAACAGGAGTTGATGATAATGTATGATGGCGAGGATTTCAGCAACGTAATCACTCAACAATGCTGACTGCTCAATAACTGGCCAACTTTTTATGATATAAAGATGTGCGCAAGCGGGACATGAATGATTCAGGTACTGATGTAGATTCATGGGAACAGAACCCCATGGAAAGAGTTGCAAGGACAGGAAAAATCAGGAAGGAAAATACATGTAATGGTGACAACAGTCCTGAAATCTCATGCTCTGGTTGTTGAAGAATTTTTTTAACATGGGCGGACCTTGCTGGTCACAATCTCCATCACCATGGGCTGCGATTCCCATAGCACATTACAACACTATTATCTGGAGAGACAGAAAGGTGTCAATACAAAACTTTCCCACCTTGTGAAACACAATGCCCAGGGAACTTTCAAGAACCATTCTAAATCCACAAACACTGAAAACCAATCACTTAATAAACACAGATATGACATAAGGATAAAAGTAAGCACACTGACCTTCACCCTTTCTGTAACCGCCTGCAACTCTTCAGCTTCACCAAATTCAGTTTTGTAGGCTCCACTGACCAAACGGTCAGTAGCAACATGACGGCCAAACACCTGGCAGAAACAAGTTACCAAATCCAACACTGAAGTTCTAGTGAAATACTCATAACAGATTTTATCTAAAATTTGCTTTTATTTCTTGTTCCATAACAATTTAAAATCATGAAGTATAGGACAACGTTACAAAATTACAACTTTAATAAAGCACAACAAACATCAGCAATACAAAGCGTACCAATAATATACCCTAAAAAAAAAAAAATCAATTTCTTTTTTGCTTTCTTCTGTGGGATACATCAGTGCTTCAACAATTTACAAAGAGATTCCATATCACTGCATGCATGTGAGGGAGAGTTACGAGAAAACAAAAAATAAATAACTCAATGGATTGGCCATATGGCATAACTAGGACAAGAACACAGTACTGATCCAAGACTGGTGATCATCTGAGATGACAAATCTCCAACACTTATCAGCACAACACATGTTGTTGATGGCAATACAGGAACAGAGTGCAAAAAAAGGTCAGTTTTCAATTAAAAAAATAACAAACCTGAACTGCTTCGGCATACTCTCCACGGCCAACCTGAAGCTAAAATGAAAGTCCAATGAGCACTATAGTCTATCAACATCAAACTCAACAATAACAAATGTCTGACCTCCTCCAAAGCGTCAGAGATTTCTCCTACTGTGGCCCTATGACGGGCTGCCTCAATGCTCAAGGCCAGCAGGTTTCCTTCACGAGTTCTGGCACATTGGGTGAGGGCTTCTAGAGCTTGTTTAACCTGCATAATAGTTCATTTATCTCAATGTTAATGAGGTATTTCTGAGATAAATTAGTAAAGTACAGGACCCTTTTCCATGCCTTTCAGGCGTACTGAGTAAATAGGGCTGGACCTATATTTTATGGACCAAACGGTACTTGGTGGGTGATGTGGTCAGCATCACGCCAGTGGCCTTTACTTCCCAGGACTGCACCTGGTACCCACTCCAGACTGGGAGCCACAGTCATTTCTGGAAAAAAAAGTCCGGCCTCCATCAGGAACCGAACCCACAACTTTCCTATCTACAGCTGAGTGTCTAGCTGCTAGACCATGGCGGCTCCCTTTCTTAGATAATGATTCCATAAATAATTAGAAGCACTACTATATAGCTGTAGGAACAGCAGTAGTGCTTGCTTACTGGCCCAGTGACTATGTGTTCAAATCCCCAACTATACAGGTACGGTTTCAATTTAACTGGGCCCCTATGTAGACTCAATGGCTAACAAAATATCCTGGCATTTAGAAGAGATTAGCAGAACACTGACTTGGTTCCAGTGGACCAAGAGATGAAGAAAAGATGCTGGCGTTGGACAGGACACACTCTGAGAAAACCTGACAGCAATATAACTAGAATGTCTTTACACTGGAACCCAAGGGGACATAGAAATAAAGGCATACCAACCACACACAAAAACATGGAGTGAGCTAGAGAATAAAGTTAAAAAGACAGGGAGGACATGGGGTGAGCTGCATGCAATAGTGAAGAATAGAACGACTTGGTGAAGGCCTTTGCTCCACTGGGGGATAGATGATGGCAGAAGAGGAAGCAATGACCTTCTGCTTGAGCACTCAGGGTCAAATTCAGGTTGGCCGGGGTGGGGGGGGGGGGGGGGGGGAACCATTCTCTAATGGAGGGCTTACAGGCATGACACTGTAGTATCTGAGATGACATCACCGCACTCGGGACATTTCCATACATGCTCCCTCATTATCTGCAGAAGCCAGTCAAGAGTTCCAACTCTGAGGGCAGCATTCTGATTTGATGTCCATCTTGCCTTTCCTCTGAGTGTAGAGTGTCGGCTAGACCCTCTGATCACTTCCTGCAGACAGACCATTCTCTCCAAATCATAATGATCTATTTGCCTGTCCGCACTGTTAGTGTATTATTTGATCAGTACTACATAATTTGACAAAACACATGCAGAAATCCAGATCATTCTCGAACAGCCACTTGTAGATGAACTGGGTCATCCATATTTGCCCAGAGTTACCCAGTCGAAGCAATTTGGATAACATATTTTAATGTTTAAAACATGTGTACAAAAAGAAAATCTGTTACTCCTGCCTGTTGTTAGAAATGAGATCTGAACAAACTATCACCTTATCTGACAAATATTTGAATTTTTAACCCGCGCGCCCCAAGAATCATGCTTCTGGTTTGTGGCAGGGCCCTGTGAATATCCCTTTCCCGACTTGCTATAAAAGCCTATGTACAAGGAGCCCTGCTAACAGCACTGCTTCCGTCTTTTCCAGAAAACCCTACATTCTAAAAATATGGGTCTTTGGCATTGATTTTTTTTTTTTAGGTCCTCGGGGTGAAAGGTTTTTTTTTGGTTTCTTTTGGAACCAGAAGCACTTGAGCATAGCTCATTTGGCTTATTGTTGTGAGCATCAAAGCCCTTCAGTCTCGGTGCCACGAACACCGTTAATCTGGGGAGTATGCGGCTTTTATGCCATCCCCCGGCTTGAACCCGAAACCGGACATACATGTGGATTGTCACCTGACGTCCAGCGCGATCAACAACGTTGGAGCGCCAGGTGAGGGTGAAAGGATTAAAACAAGTGTACAAAAAAAAAGTTTGTTGTTAGTTATGTGGTTAGAATTGAGACTTGAACGTGTGGTCACCTTCTCTGAATCTCTGGAAGCCTTCACTGAAGCCAGACGAGCACACTGTTTCTCTCTAACTGCTGTGTTGTCAATACTGAGGACATCAACTGTTTCTTGTTCTGGGAGTCTGTATTTGTTCACACCAACTATCACTTCTGCATGTTTATTATACCCAAGACAAACCGAGCTCATTATTAAATCATAGAAACATATGATCTACATAAAAAAAATAGTGACATATTAGTGCTCCTACATATTAAAGTAATATAAACACACTCTAACTTGAACACCCCCATTAATATTTTGCTTGTTTATGTTACAAGATATATGAAGAGAGTTCTAAAATATTTCTAACTGTTGTGTTCTTTGCTACCACTTTGCCACATACAAATATTTCTCAAGGCTGACCTTTTGCTTTTTCCCTCCAACACTGAGGAATGATGCTTTCTGTGGTCATGAAAGAACCGACCATTTAATATTCTGCCTCTTGATAAAGCCCAACACTGGTAATGCAAATTTGTTTTATATATATCACCATTTTGTGGCATGTCTTCTTCTTATGCAGTCTTCTTCTTTCTTTTGTCATCTCAGTGACCAGGTTGTAGCTCAGTGTCATAGTTTTCTGTTCTTGTCTTGTGCTTCTCGGCTGGCTTGGCTGATGGATTTGTTCATTCTTGTTTGCAGTTTCGGCACACCATTTATTCATCTCTTTCTTGGTACCCACCTCCAAATTCTTCCCAGATGTTCTGCTCTAAAATGTCTTATATGCAGTTTGGTCTGGCTGCATTCTCACTAGATGGCCGAACCATTTCATTCTTTGTCTGTAAATATGCCTAGTATCCCTAATAAATTTTGCTGAAAGAGGCCAAGGGTGCTGGACTGGATTCCATCTATGGCATTGAAAAGATTACGCAGGACAGAACAGAATGGAGACTACGAGCCCAATGTGATGTATAAGGGCACGATAGGATGAAGATGATATGAGACAGGATAGGATGAGGATGATAAAACGACACAATAGGATGAGGATGATATAAAAGCACGATAGGATGAAAATGATATAAGGGCACAACAGGATGAAGATGATATAAGGGCACAACAGGATGAAGATGATATAAGGGCACAACAGGATGAAGATGATATAAGGGCACAACAGGATGAAGATGATATAAGGGCACAACAGGATGAAGATGATATGAGGACATGATAGGATGAAGATGATATAAGGGCACAACAGGATGAAGATGATATAAGGGCACAACAGGATGAAGATGATATAAGGGCATGATAGGATGAAGATGATATAAGGGCATGATAGGATGAAGATGTTATAGGGGCAGGATAAGATGAAGATGATAAAAGGGCTAGATAGATCATCATCATCATGTAGCAGGTCCTTTGCAGAACGTCGCTCTCATCACAGTCTGCCTGTAAGAAACTCAGTCTTTTGCCAGTTCTCCCGCCTCATGAACTTTCACACTCAAGGAGTCACTTATATCCTGTGCCCATTTTTATGTTGGTCGGCCTCTGCCCCTCCTTCCTGGTACCATGCCTTCTGCTATAATTTTTTTCCAATCCGTCGTGGCGCTTGATATGACCAAAATATTTCAGCTTTCGAGAAAGGATGCTGTTTATTAGCCAATCTTCCTTGATGTTCAGATCTTTTAAGATGTCAATATTTCTCATCTTCTTTGTCCAAGATATTCTGAGAATCTTTCTATAGCATTTCAGCTCAAAAGCCCCTATTCTCTCTCTTAAGGACTGAGAGATAGTCCACGACTCACATCCGTATGTAGCCACAAGGAAGATGCATGCTCTCAAAATTCTAATTTTTATCTCCTTGCTGGTGCTTAACCATAGACTTTTAAAGCTGTTCAATCTTTGCATTTCTATGGCCATCCTCCTTTTAATTTCTGTCGAACAGTCTCCATTGTTGTTTATTATAGATAGAATGAAGATGATATAAGGACAGGATTGGATGAAGATGATATAAAGACAGGATAGGATAAGGATGATATAAGGGCACAATAGGATGAAGATGATATAAGGGCACAATAGGATGAAGATGATATAAGGGCAGGATTGGATGAAGATGATATAAGGACACAATAGGATGAAGATGATATAAGGGCAGCATTGGATGAAGATGATATAAGAGCTTGACAGGAGGAAGATGATATAAGGGCAGGATTGGATGAAGATGATATAAGGGCTTGACAGGAGGAAGATGATATAAGGACACAATAGGATGAAGATGATATAAGGACACAATAGGATGAAGATGATATAAGGACACAATAGGATGAAGATGATATAAGGGCTTGACAGGAGGAAGATGATATAAGGGCAGGATTGGATGAAGATGATATAAGGGCAGCATTGGATGAAGATGATATAAGGGCAGCATTGGATGAAGATGATATAAGGACACAATAGGATGAAGATGATATAAGGACACAATAGGATGAAGATGATATAAGGACACAATAGGATGAAGATGATATAAGGACACAATAGGATGAAGATGATATAAGGGCTTGACAGGAGGAAGATGATATAAGGGCAGGATTGGATGAAGATGATATAAGGGCTTGACAGGAGGAAGATGATATAAGGGCTTGACAGGAGGAAGATGATATAAGGGCACAGTAGGATGAAGATGATATAAGGGCATGACAGGAGGAAGATGTTTTGAGGACACAATAGGATGAAGATGATATAAGGGCTTGACAGGAGGAAGATGATATAAGAGCACGCTAGGATGAAGATAATTAAACAGCACGATAGGATCAAGATGATATAAGGGCACACTAGGATGAAGATAATAATTAAAAATTTAAATAGACAAAATGCAGGGTAACATTATATCAAAATTTGGACCAAATCTTATAATAATCAGATGATTTTTGACAGTTTTTTTGAAAATATGAGGGTTTTTTTTTTTTTGGGGGGGGGGGGGAGGGGGGGAGCACATCTTTCTCTGTCTCATTTGTCTAGTATTTATCCATTTCTATAATTTCTCTATTTCACAGTCTGTTGACATCATAGAGGTAAAATGAAGGGTTTTCTTGAGGTGTACTGGGTATATGGTGTTAATCCCTTATAAGGATATGACCAATCTGTGCTCACTGGGTGATGTGGTCAACCCAGAAAGCACATTTCCTGGGATCCATTTTAGACTCTGTTCATATCTTTGTTTCTTTTCAAATCCATCATGTAGATTCAACACATGAAACCAGGCCCAGCAAGCTTGGACTTTTACCTTTAATCTTTTCAAGGTTCCAAAACATAAAAGCATTTCTACTTGTAACTACAATGAGTCGCAGCAGCACATTGGCTAGATGGTCGCCTGATGACCCAAAGATCCCGGGCTCAAATCCACAATGAGGTGAAGTATTTTTCCTATAAATTTAACAATGGATCCTAAGTGGATCCAGCCTAACGCGGGAGCCATTTAATCAATATCTTGGGACGCAGAGGCATCTGCTTGATGTTTACCATATCGCCCATCAAGTGCCAATTGGTCTATAAAATAGACCCAGGGTGTGAAAATGGTTCTTTATTTTACATCTATATATAAAATAAAACTGAACTGAACTGACATTATTGACTGAACAGCTTCATATTTTACCTGCACTGGTGTCTATTCTGGCTTGCCGTCGAGCTGCACACTCCTCTATTTTCAACTTTGGCATGCCTGAGGCAACAGCCTTGGCCATTCCCCCCATATCTTCTACCTGAGCAGAAACAAGCGTGAACATGAAATTTGTACACATTTTATAGTTTCTCAACACTCATATTTTGGGCTAAGATCTGTCTTCTTCTCCGCATTTACCGGCTGTAAACTCCAAGAGAAAGCTCTGGGTGCTCATCCACTCCTGGAAGTTAGTTTTGTTGCAGAACTTGATTTGTTGTATGCATTTCTGTTTCCCAGATCTGCTTATTTGTATGCAGACTCTTGGTTCATTGCCCCTCAGGCAGATGTACTCCAACTTTATGGTTAAGGTGTTCCCAATAAGTCAACTCCTATGACATGCTTGCTGGGAAGGCAATGGGTCAGTTCTTGTTTTCCTCACCATCATGCCCCAGAACCAAAACAGGGAACTTTCCTTTTTAAATAAACGACAGATGAAGCTACTATGAGTGAGAAACAGACGGGTGTGGATAATTCTGATGACAAAGATAGATATTTACACACATACACACACACAAGCACACATGCATGTGTGCACTTACACAAACAGAGAGTGAGAGAGAGATACAAAAGTCATTTTGAAAAGTAAATCTGTATTGTGAATGTGATTATCTGATAACAGTAACCTTAATTGTTTTGTTTGCACAAAACAATAGGTAATGGATATATGGTAAAAGTAAGTAAGCAAAAGATCATTAACTAGGCATCGGGTAAACCTGACACTGTTGAAATGCCAGTTAAGCGGTATTTACTGGGAACTGGACTCTGCTGGAAGTGCCAGGTTTAAGGCTTACCGAGGCAAAAGAGGAACGCCCCCCCACCCCAAACATCTATAAATTGTTACTTACTTCATTAATTACTTTCAGGGCGGCATCATGTATTTCACTAGTCAAGCTTTCCATCATGTAAGATCCTCCCCATGGGTCAGCTACCTGAATGGATTATATGTAGATAAATCTGAAAAATCATGACAGCACTGGACACCACACATTTACTTTTGTGTGTGTGTGTTTTCGCTCCAGATTTGCATTCTGCCCATTAACGTCTCAAGGAAGAGATCCAACAGCTACAAATCCCAGACCCTGTTTAACCATAAAGCCACACAGCACAGTTATAACTCTGATACCACAATTCATTTAAATTAATGAATCAAGAATTTACACAGTTGCACTCAGGACATTCCCATACATGCTTTGTCCTATTGTTCAGTAGCCAACAAAGAGTTCCAACAGTGGTGGCGCCGGTTGCAACCCAATTACACTTTCGCCTGTATTTTCCCACTGGGCGAAGAAAATTGCCCAGACCCTCTCTTCACTCCCAGTTGAATCATTATCTCCAGATATGGATGCTCAATCTGTTCTGTTGCACTGTTTATTTGATCTGTCAGCTTTTCATTACGGATGGCACTTTAATATAAAATAACAATAAAATAAATAGAAAACATGAAATTATATATAAATAACAATAGAAAAAATAAGATAATGATAACACACTTAACAACCGATAGACACAGATGCTATAAAGGCATCAGCAAACTACACTGCTAAGTCTTATGCTCTGCTTTCACCTGCTGTGATATCTGGCGGAAAGTTCTGGTTGTTCATCCACTTCTGTACTTTAGTCTTAGAACTAGAGCGTTGCATGCGCATCTGTTTTACAGATCTGGCTTATTTTAATAAATGGAGGTTCCTTGCCTCTCAGGCAGATGAACTCCATCCTCACAGAAAACCTCTTATTCTACTCTTAGAACATGTTTGTTTGAGAGGCAGTGAGTCTATTCTTGTTTTCCCCCACAACAGGGATCCAGACCACTCAGGGGGAATTACTAAATGAGAAGTTCAATATGTAAAGCAAATGGAAGGAAAAAAAAACAGAAGGTAAAACACATCATACTTTTGGTATGCCAGATTCTTCCTGAAGAATTAACTGTGTGTTTCTGGCAATGCGAGCACTGAAGACAGTTGGAAGTCCCAGGGCCTCGTCAAATGAATTTGTGTGCAGGGACTGGGTGCCACCAAATACGGCAGCCATAGCTTCAATTGTTGTACGGATTATGTTGTTATATGGGTCCTATAAAAGGTCAAGAGGTCATATATTTCAAAGTTAATATGTATCACAAAGCACATACAATTTTACAAAATGAAGAAAATTGTATGCAATATGTCTCTGTCAATTGAGACGAGAAAGAGAATTCTTAAAAGCTATATAAATCCTATCTTGATATATGGAAGTGTATCAAGGTCAGTTGGTATATTAGCCAAAACTTATTTTAAAGTTGCGGAGATGTAGTTTTATAGACAAATGAGGAAAATAACTTGGACAGATAAAAAGAGTATTGACAATGTCTTGAAAGAAACTAACTCACGAAGAGAACTGATTGACCACATCAGAAAGAGACAATCTACATTCTTTGATCAAGTCATGAGAAGGAGAAAACTGGAGTACACTGTGATAATAGGAAAGTTGGAGGAGAGGAGAACGAACGAACGAACTTTATTTTCAAAGGACCGAGAGAAAAGATGCCGGACAGTCCGACATGATGGCATGGAGGATCATCTGTGTCAAATGATTGAAAGTACACAAGACAGAAGGTTGTGGATAGACATGACCACCAACGTCACATGGCATGGACTTTAAGAGGAAGCATATAAATGTGGACTGGTGTGTGAGTGTGTAAATATATATATATATATATATACACTCATATGTATGTATACTGCATATGTGCCACTGACAAAGACCCGTCCCAAACTCATGAGCACTGCAAGTTATGCCTGGCTGGTCAGCTGCTTTGGGTGCCCTAATTATAGCTTCTGTGGAGATTGAACGGGGTATTAAGGATCTTCCTGCTTGCTCTACCACCCAGATTAAGATTTTAAAATCCAGGTGGGTAGGGTAAACCAGGTAATTAACAGTCTGCAGGGGACAAACTGATTGATCTATCCATCACCGACAACAGTCTATATGTCATAGATGTTTTAGACCTAACTGTAATATGTTTGGCATAGATGAGTGTACAAAGTCTATAAGTCTTTATTTTATTTCAAAGTCCTGGATGGGTATTATATGCTTGTCATAAACAAGGGTGTGTAAGTGTTGTCATGACAAGAGCATCCAAGTATGTTACAGACATCAGAACATACACAAACTGCTTATAAAAATAAACAAACACATATATATATACACACACAGATCATCATCATCAGTATCTCAGTTCATCTTGATCCCCTTACATCTTGCGGTGTCGAGGTGAAGTATAGTTTACTGGAAAGAGCCCGTTTGCGTGCTTCATAAATTAGAATTTACTGATTGCTGTGGTATGTGGTATAAGTTCTGCTGACATCCACTTTATATACATATATATATGCCTGATGGTCTATAAAATATAGGCCTTGTCCTATATGACTGAGTCGGACTCTGTAGCTAAGTTAATGCGAACGCTCCGGGATGCCGGGATCGATCCCAGCTGCGGGCCATGCGCCTTGCATTGGTTTTGACAGTGGTATCAAGAAAGCCGACCGTCCAGAAAGCAATGGCAAACTACTGGATGTAAATTTGCCTAGAAAAACCACACAACAGCCAGGGGCTGTTGGGGTTGGTTCTGCAACGTCCTGTAAAGGATACGCAACTAACCAACCTATATGCCTGAAGCGTGGAAAAGGGTTCTATTATATGTGTGTGTGCGCGCGTGCTGCATGTATATGTGTGTGTCTGTTTTAGATACGAGTCTGCTGGTGCTTATTACAGACCTAAGAAATTCAAATATGTTTGATACAGTTATATGAGTATAAATATGCTTGTTACAGACATGAAAATGTACATTTAATTGTTATAGACATGAGTACACAAATATGCTTGTTACAGACATGAACACGTAGAAATGTATGTTACAGACATGAGTACACACAAATGTCTGTTACAGACATGAATATTTACATATGTTTATCATAGACAAGACTACAAACATGTCTGTTATAGAGATGAATACAGACAGACATTATAGACATTAATACATAAATATGTTCGTTACAGATGTGAATATAGACATGTTTGTTATAAATATGAAGAGACATCTTTGCTTTCTGCTACAAAGAATAATGTGAATACAGTAACTAATGGAGCATTACACTGTACCTGTTCAGTCAATGACCACCCAGAGGTCTGGCAATGGGCCCGAAGAAGCAATGATTTGGAAGATTTTGCATGAAATTTGTCCCTCATGAGTGTTGCCCACAGTTTGCGTCCAGCTCGCATCTTGGCAATTTCCTGATAATTCAGGGGAAATATTATTATTACAAGACATCTTGGTGACTTCCCATTATTTCAGAGACACAATATTAGAAGACCTGAAAATTTAGAATGAAAAATTATGAAAAATGTCTGCATTAAAATTTAACCCTACTGTTTCTCGGAAAGGGGGGGGGGGGGGGCAAAAACCTGGAGATTCCTGAAAAATCATTTAATAAAAAATAAACAAAAAACCCATTTTTACACAGGTCAATTAAAAAAAACGTTTTGTGTATCTATATACATTTTTTAAACAAAATTAGAACATTTAAAGGAGAATAATCAATAAACACCAATGGAGTGAAGTTTATATACATATATGCTGAATCTCCATAAACATTCTTCAAACGTTTGTGGATGCGAAATGTGATCTCGCCTTCAGCACTGAGGAATTCTATGACATGACACTGTTTTAGCCGAACATCTCTGGTAGCCATTTTCAAACTGTAACAGTGGTGCCAACTATTACTGAAACAGGATGGTAATGCCATACACTGCAGAAAAGTATCTGAGGTATACTGTTAAATTTACACATTGTACACGGATATAGTATTTACATAGATCTACAAAAAATATGCGGCTTTACTTTTTTTTATAGTCCCTCGTATATATTATATATATATATAAAATGAATAAATATGTCCGCACATTTTTATGTGTGGCAATTTCTCCTCTGTGATTACTAAAAGACTGATGCTCAATGATTCAAACAGCCAATTTGTGGACATGAATGAAACAGGAAATCAATCCCAGACTGCCCATGCAGCCCTGTAAAGCAATTTTACTGGGACACCCAGCAGTTACGAAGTAACCAGCTGTCTTATGAGTATATATATATATATATATATATATATGACTAAAGCAAGGTGTTTTCAAATTAAAGTTAACAAAGAATCTACATGATGACATTAAACATCTTAACAAAGAGATCTCACCAAATAAAAGTTCATGCCTACACCCCAGAAGAAGGACAACCTGGGAGCAAACTTGTCCACATCCAGACCTCTGTTCACACCTGAGGAAAGAAGTCCTTAACTTAGTTTTACAAGAAGTTCAGATTTTCAACAATTCAATCTGCAACAACTGTGAGATTAAAGGGGAAAATTATAGAAAAGCACTGCAATATGATAATACTTTTCTCAAATTTTAATCTCTACATGTAATTTTTGCTTGTCCTTTTTTGTCTTGTATTCCTGTTGTGCATCCTATAAGTAATGCTATTCACGAAGCAATTTTTTTTTTTTTTTACTTATCCCTAATTAATACCAGTTGTACTGAAATTGGATGTGTTGAGTTGAAAGATGCAGATATTACAGAATAGTTGCAAACAACAATACAATGTGCCAACCAGTCTTAAAGGGCAAACATAGAAGAAGTATCACTGACTTAATAATAAATTTAGGCAAGATTTCCTTGATGGATTTCAGCATATTTTTTTTTACTAATGGGCACTCTTCCAAATTATTCACTGCGAAAAACATCCCTGTGAGAGCCTCAAGAGGTTATGCAGTAAAAACATTTAGGTCATCATCATCAATTTCCACTTCTGCTGTTATTGCTCGATGGATAGCAATGATTAGACATTACGCTGAGCGCCATGGGGAGGAATAGTTTTTGTTCCATTGAAACATCATTGGCAGGAATAGTTTTTGTTCCACTGAAACATCATGGGGAGGAATAGTTTTTGTTCCATTGAAACATCATGGGGAGAAATAGTTTTTGTTCCATTGAAACATCATGGGGAGGAATAGTTTTTGTTCCATTGAAACATCATGGGGAGGAATAGTTTTTGTTCCATTGAAACATCATGGGGAGGAATAGTTTTTGTTCCATTGAAACATCATGGGGAGAAATAGTTTTTGTTCCATTGAAACATCATGGGGAGAAATAGTTTTTGTTCCATTGAAACATCATGGGGAGAAATAGTTTTTGTTCCATTGAAACATCATGGGGAGGAATAGTTTTTGTTCCATTGAAACATCATGGGGAGAAATAGTTTTTGTTCCATTGAAACATCATGGGGAGGAATAGTTTTTGTTCCATTGAAACATCATGGGAAGAAATAGTTTTCATTTCACTGAAACGTCATAGGGAGGGATCGATTTTAATCCACTGTTTCAGTGGTGTGGGTTGGAGTAGTTTTCGATCCATTAAAGCGTCGTGGTAAGGAATCTTTGATCCATTGTTCACATTAACCATGACTCGTCTTGTGGGTTCCAGGGCCACATGTTTGTAGAAAAAAAAAAAAGAATAGCTCCACTGGCACCTAAAAGGCATGTTGTAAAAGGCGACAAAAGCTCCACTGCCACCTAAAAGGCATGTTGTAAAAGGCGACAAAATAGGACTTAGCTGAAATCAGATGTGTTGGGATAAAAGGCGCAGATATCACAGCATAGCCGTAAACCACAACACAACGTCTCAACCGCCCTTTTAAGGGCTAAAATAAATTATCACCTTGCGAGGATTCGAATAGGCGGAATACTTACAACAGTACTACCGAAGACTCGAGTAAAAAAAAAAAAAAGGTAAAGGACCAGTTTCCACGCCTTTAGGCGTATAGGTCATATAGGGCTAGACATATATTTTATAGACCAATCGGCACAAGATGGGCGATGCCGGCCGCCTCTACTTCCCGGGAATGCACCCGGTACCCACTCAAGGCTGGGTCGACCTGGAAGCCAAGGTCATTTTTCTGAAAAGTCCGGCTTCGAAGACTCAAGAGTTGGGTTTAAATGAAATTATATAATAACCCAAAGCTAGTTCATAGTGTATCTATTCTATATTTGTAACTATATGACCTCTTGAGGCCCTGAATGGGATTTTTTTTAAAGTGAATAATTTGGGTATTCGGAAGAGTGCCCACTAATGAATTAATCATTTCATAATAACATCACATACCCACACTCCCCATTTAAAAAAAATTTTTAAATTGTATTTTCCTAGGTAATTGATAATGTAAATTTGTTAACTGAACTTTTCTGCAGATATTCTGCTCACCTTGTCTCACATACTCAAGGCCGTCTGCAATGGTAAAGGCCAATTCCAATACAGCATCTGCTCCAGCTTCTTGCAAATGATACCCAGAAATGGATATTGAGTTGAATTTAGGCATATACTGTGGAAAAAAAAATACAAACCACACCTCTTACAATTCTATCTCTAAAAGGTGACGCACATCAATTTATATTGTCTTGAATTTAGATATGTGTAATGTAAAGTATTATATATATACACCCTACAATACTCTCAAAGAAGACATCATAACACAAGATTTCAGTGTTTTTTTTTTTACATGGCCTGAACCCTTTCAGCAAACATTGCGACTTTTAGCAAACATCTATTCAATGTGTGGTAAATAATCCTGCACACTGAAAAGATGTTTGCTAAAAGTGTCTGACGCTGTGTTTAAAAAAACTGAACTCCTCTGTGTTATGTAAACAAAAAAAAGACCATTGGACACACTGGAAAGTTACCACAATAATCACATGGCTGATGCTGAATTGCCATTGGAGAAATGTACAGTAACTTAATAATGTGGTTTATGCATTTCAGTGAAAAGGATTTATATTTCGATGCTTTATTATGTTGATTTAACTCTGTAGTAATATACCTGATGAGATATCCTGCAAGGTAAAACACAAAAAAGGGCTTTATCATGATAAAATATCACTGTATGCTTGTGGAGTTATTCAGGAGGGGATGGAAGCACATATGGATGTGTCCAGAGTACTACAATAATAGTCCTCAACTGGGTCTTTTTTCTCTGACAGTACACAGCAGTACGCAATATCTGCACATTTTTCTAGGCATCATTTTTTTCAATGCTCCTCTAATAGACACTCTGTGTTGAGTGCTGGTACCATTTTTTATTCTAGAAAAATAAAAGCCCTTTCCTTAGTAATCAGTAATCACTAATCACTCTCACAAAATACGAGGTCATTTGAGAGTTAAATTGTAGCAACTATGAAGACTGTAACCTATATGCTACATACGGTGTAGAAAATTATGGTGACTACAATCATTTTAATTTATATGAATGTGCATATAACAAAGAAGTAAACAAAAAGATTACAAGTTATCCTCTGTTATATGTTGTTTTGTCTCAAGAAGATGACATCTTTTTTTTTTATAATCCACTTATGGCATAGGTATAGAATGAGCCTAAGCTTGTGTTCTGTCAGGGACCTACTTTACTCTGTAATATTTAATATGGCTCGCTAGGTAGGTACTCCCACTGAGTACAAACATAATCTTTAATGTACAATGAGCAAATCAACGTTAAACACTTCAACTGAGTTAGGCAGTTCCTATCCGAAACCCCTGGCGATGAGCAGCTTTACAATCACTGGTCAACCCACGCAGGTCCCCATGGATCTATAAGGAACACGACTCCTAGCTGACAGTTTATCAGTGCTAATTAAGCCGCCGTCTATTGCCACACGGGACTCAGCGATACACGTAAGGTGTATGGCCTAAGCGTGACTGGGCAGTGTTATTGCCATTTACAATGTGCGTCACACCTTTACTAACTGCTTAAACAAATACTGCATGGAATGTCTACTACACATGGAAGGTTAACTCTATACTATCTAGTCGAAACATTAAATAACAACACAGCCTATCGTAGATACTAAACACAAAGATCCTATTCCAACTAACCATCACTAACCTAATTTTACCTAGTCAAAACGTTCCGTCCCCCCCGTCTCCGTACACGACTCTACCCTCAACCAGCTCGGACAAAGCTTTTTGTTTCGGGCCCGAGTTCACGGCTCAACACGCAGTAATCCGTGTCACCTGTGTGAACTAGGCTTGGTCCGTTAACTGGACCCAGTTTATTCCATGGTCAAGCTGTCCGCTCTCATACTGAGTTGTACTGAAGGTCAACTCGTTCATACGTGATGATTCACTATCATCAGAGTTGTCCTTCCCATAGCCGAACTGGCCTCTGACATGTTCCAAAGCCACATGTGTTGCCTTGGTTGCAACATCACAGCACTCGGGAAATTCTCATGCATGCTCTGTCCTCATCTTCAGCAGCCAGCACAAAGTTCCAATACTAATGGTACTGGTCGTAATCTGGTTATATGTCCGTCTTGCCTTTCCCCTGAGCACGGTGAGCCAGCCAGACCCCGTTGTTACACTCAGGTGCTTCATTCTCTCCAGGCCATATTAATCGTGTTCGCTTCTGACTTCGTTGCTTGTTCCCAAAGGGCCCTGACAACATCTGCCGTGGCATGTATCAATTCACCACCCAGTGGTGCAAATCCAGCAAATCTGTCTGCCTGTTAATTCCCCACCATGCCAGCATTGCCTAGAGAAAAGATCCAAGTATGCTCACTACCCGTGACCTTCCCAGTGAAGCTTGCCTCTCTCCTCGAAGCATCCCTGTCTTCACCTTTCTCGGTATGCTTTCAGAGTCTGTTACCTAAAGTGTGGTTTTCATCTTTATCCAGAACATTTGTAGCTACATGCTCCTGACAACAGTTGGCCAGATTTCATTTCCTTCTGATAACAAAACCACTTTATTTTGGTGCCTCCAAGAATCATTTGTTAAAATCACTTTATTTGTTAGTTATTTAGTCTTTCCTCTTGTGTCGAGGGCGGCACATAGGGCAAAGGTCATGACTCTCCATGCATGGTGGTTCGTTGCAATCCGTTGTAGGTCTTGGATGTTTATGAGTGGCCCATGAGCGAGCCTTCCCTGATGATAGTTCTACGTAGGGTTTCCCTTGGTCTTCCACGAGATCTTTTCCCCTGTGGTGTCCAAATGAGGGCTTGGTAAGGAAGTCTTGATTTATCCATTCTAAGGGCGTGGCCGACATAGTTCCAGCGGTGTTTTCGTATAAAGTTAGACACATACTCTTGCCTGGATTCTTGCCTTATTTGTGTATTTGTTCGGAAATCTGACCATTTGAAATTTAGTATTCTTCTAAGGCATTTATTTTCAAAACTGTCTAATTTTGTGTCTAGAGTTTTCGTTGATCTTTATTTGTAGGGCCTCAATAAATCAGATGTTAAAACTTTATGTATACTTCCTCCATAAATCAGATATTGAAATCACTTTATTTGTTGTGCCCCCATGAATAACCAAGTTTATTTGTAGCACCTCAATAAATCATTTGTTAAAAACAGCTTTATTTGTAGTGTCTCCAAGAATCAAATGTTAAAATTGCTTTATTTGTACTGCCCCTATAGGTCAGATATTTAAATACTTTTATTCACAGTGCCTCGATAGATTAGATTATTAAAATCCCTGTATTCACAATGCATAGTGTTATAAGTATCGCAATTATGCTGTTGTTTCACATACAATAAAGACATAAATACTGCAATTTCTGTAACCTACCTTTGATGTGTACTCAAAAATATCCCCTATAATTCTCATAGATGGTTCAGGAGGGTAGATGTATGTGTTTCTCACCATAAACTCTTTTAGGATATCATTCTGAATTGTTCCAGCCAAGTCTTCTTGCTTTACTCCCTACAACAAGTAAAAGAACAAATATTTTACCATTTAAAAAAAACAAAACATTATCAACAGTAAAAATAATAATAATCTTCTTTTTCTTCTTTGCGTTCATCACTGTAAACTCTGGTTCTGGTTGTTTGACCACTTCTGGACTGCAGTCCTGTTCCAGAAATTGAGTGATGCATGTGCATCCGTTTGACAGACCTGACTCATTTGTGTGCAGACTGCTGGTTCCTTGCCTCTCAGGCTGATGCACTCAGACTTCTAAGGAAACACCCAATTAGTCAATTCTTGAGGTATGCTTTTGAATAGGCAGCGGGTCTATTCTTGTTTTCTCTATAACAGGGCCCTGGAACCCACACGGCATTCTTATTTCTTCAGTTCAACATGTTTGATACTTAAATTATACAAAATGTACAATTACTCTGGTGTGGGTTCAATTTGGACTGCTTTCACTGCACAAGGGATCGCAGGTCAACACCATTACATGAACACTTGGAAATTATCATGAGAAGTTAAATATAATGGCAGCTGGCTAGCAACATGAGCTCTGAGGCAGGAAAAGTGATCCATTACTTACCATTTTTAGTAATACAAAACTGGATTTAACAAAACTAAAAATCTGTAACAGAAGCCTTCTATGAAATTCGTAAATGTCATTTAATTCTACTTTTTTTTTTTAAAGACATGATTCTAATGTTCAAGTCTCACTTTGGGGGATTTCGCCCATGTGTGTGATTGTAAAGCACTCCTTCCCATGCTTGACACTTCTACTGTTCTATGTTCTACAATTTCTACACCTGTGGATACATACAGAATTGGGCTGACATCAACAGCCAAACATGGTTTATATTCTAAGTACTATATGAAGAGCTGGACGATAAGTACAAAAAATTATTTGGAAGTGATGGAGATGTTTTACATGTGAATGATGAGAATACCTTGGACAGATAAAAAGAGTAATTCATGAAGATGTCTTGAAAACAAAAGAATGACTCACAAAGATAACTGACTGTCCGCATCAGAAGCAGACAATCCACATTCTTTAATCACGTCATGAGAAGGAGAAAGCTGGTGTATATCAAGATAGAAGTCTTGTTAACCAACACAGGACTGGCACTATTAACCGCACGACACTGATGAATATGTTGAGAGGGGAATCTGAGCGCTTATGGATGTGTCCAGAGTGTTGTGAAGATAATCTAACTCATAACTCATATCAAAATAGTGGGAAAGTTGGAGATGAAAAGTAACAGAGAGAAACTGTGAGAAAAGATGTTGGAGAGTTTGACATCATGGCATTGAAGATTAACAGTATCAGAAATGATTGAAAGTACATGAGACCGAAGGTTGTGGATAGACATGACTACCAACACCACATTGCATGGACTATAAGAAGAAGAAGAAGACAGATATGTGTTGGTACCACATCGACTGCTCACTGTGCACACTCCCCCCAACACCATGTCAACATTAGAAGAAGGATAAATGAAACACTCATTGTTTACTAGAAACAACTTCAACAAAACTGAACAAACTTCAGCAGCAGAATACAAAACTACAATAAGTGACAACTCAAAATTCAGTCTTATTATATTCTGTATTATGCAGTTGTTGCAAATTTCATTTTTTGTTTTGTTTTTTAAACTTGCATTCATTTCCTTTTGGCAACCATTTTTAAAAAGTTTGGCTTTTTGTGATTTTTCTAGGCAATTTTACATTCAATAATTTGCCATTTCTTTCTGAGCAGTCACTGATTCATATCATCTAAGTGGTCTGCTGTCAAATCACCTGTGGCTTAATCGAATCGGGTATTTCTGAATTACAAAGCACAATGCCTTAGCTATACAAACATCAACGTAACTATAAGGAAAGACTTGACTGTCATGATCGAACTATGTGGGTTCAGGGGCCTAAATGTGGGAAGAAAATAAGAATATATCCACTCCTCTCCCCTCCCCCCACAATCATGTCATAAAAAGCGACTAATGAGGGGTGTTACCCTCAATGTCGAAGTGTATCTGCCTAAGAGGTAAGGAACCAACAGTCTTCATACAAATAAGCCAGATTTGTAAAACTGATGTGAACGCAAAATTCAACTTCTGGGATAAGACCAAAGTCCAGAAGTGGATGAACCACCAGAAATTTCCACAGCAGTTTACAGCCAGTAAATGTTAAGGAGAAGAAGAAGAAAGACATGTAGAATGACAGCACTTGCCTGCTCTTCTCCAGCAATGATGTACATGGCTAGAATTGGCAGCACTGCTCCATTCATGGTCATAGATGTGGAGATCTTATCCAGAGGGATGCCTTCAAACAACAGTTTCATGTCCTCAGCTGAATCAATAGCCACGCCTGCCATGCCTACGTCTCCCGTCACACGAGGATTATCTGAGTCATAGCTAGGAAAATTCATATGAATATAAATAAGCAGATTGTCACGTAAAAATGTAGCTCACTGATCTGATTAACAAAAAAATTAATCTCATTAAACAGATTTTCACATTTAAAAAAAATATCTCATGAGCAAATGTTTACCCAAAAAAATTATTTCATCGAGCAGATTTTCACATAAAAAATATATTTAACTGAGCAGATCTTCACATAAAAATATATTTAATAGAGCTTATTTTTACCCCCAAAAAAAAGTATATTTCACTAAGCAGATTTTCACATAAAAATATATTTAATAGAGCATATTTTTACATAAAATTATATTTCACTGAATAGATTTTGACATAAAAAGATATTTTATAAAGCAGATTTTTCCATTAAAAAAATTCATCTCACATAAATGAATCTCATTGAGCATATTTTCAAGCAGAAATGTATCTGACCACTATAAAAGAGGGTTTCAAGATGAAAAGATTGATTTAACTGCACCGGTTCTCAATTCATAATTTATATTGAACTAAAAACTGATCACAACTTCTGACAACAATACAGAAATAACAAGATGTAATTAAACATGCAAACCCTTACCCTCTGTGTGTGGGCAAGTCAAATGCTACACTAAGACCCTGTTGTCCAGCTTTGATGTTGTTCCTGTAAAACTTGTTGCTTTCTTCCACTGTACTGAACCCTGCATACTTAATTCAGAGAAAAGAACAATTTGTATACAATTACAGGTATTATTATTGTCTATCTGACTTTTTGCTGCTGCTGCTACTAATAAGAAAACACCCCAAATTAGTCGACTTTTATGACTTGCTTATTAGGTGGCAGTGGATCTAGTCCCCCATCCCCACACCCACAATGGGGCTCCAGAACCCACATACGGATGACAGGAGATGAGGATCACCAACTTCTTCTTTTCCTTCCTAAGTTTATTCTAGTATTGGTCATTACTGGTACCATGTCTGAGATCTTTACCATGTCTGAGATCTTTACCATGTCTGGGATCTTTATCATGTCTGAGATCTTTACCATGTCTGAGATCTTTACCATGTCTGAGATCTTTACCATGCCTGAGATCTTTACCATGTCTGAGATCTTTACCATGTCTGAGATCTTTACCATGTCTGAGATCTTTACCATGTCTGAGATCTTTACTATGTCTGAGATCTGTACCATGTCTGGGATCTCTACCATGTCTGAGATCTTTACCATGTCTGAGATCTTTACCATGTCTGAGATCTTTACCATGTCTGAGATCTTTACCATGTCTGAGATCTTTACCATATCTGAGATCTTTACCATGTCTGTGATCTTTACCATGTCTGAAATCTTTACCATGTCTGTGATCTTTAACATGTCTGAGATCTTTATCATGTCTGTGATCTTTATCATGTCTGAGATCTTTACCATGTCTGAGATCTTCACCATGTCTGAAATCTTTACCATGTCTGTGATCTTTAACATGTCTGAGATCTTTATCATGTCTGTGATCTTTATCATGTCTGAGATCTTTACCATGTCTGAGATCTTAACCATGTCTGTGATCTTTACCATGTCTGAGATCTCCAACAGCAGACAAAAATATGCCTTGCAGGATTGCTCCTCCATGTTAGATTTACATTCTCTCTCTGGCAAATTTTTAGAGTTGCTCTAGTGTTTTCTGTGTGCCCCCAGCTGCCAAAGGAGAAAACAAGAGGGAGTGCACACAATAGTTCTGCTCTTTTGTATAGCTTACCAATGTGCTTTATTTCCTTGATGTGCCTAACTTGTTTGGGACAAAAGATGGCTTGAGGACTTGAAGTATTTCTTGTATTTTGCTCATTTGTTCTACTTGTGTATACAAAAGAGGTGAATAGGAGTAGACCATGAGGAAGGCAAAGAAGAAGGTGGAAAGGTAATATTTAGGCAGACTATAAATACTTGGAGTCACCAACTGGAAAGAGAAGGCTAATGTAAGGAAGGCTAATGAAAGAAATAAAATGAGGCAGGTTTTTTAAGCAGCTATGAACCTCAAAGACTCAAAACGCTGTAGAAGAAGACAAAGAAGGAGGAAGATGAGGAAAAGAAGGAGGAGAAGAAGGAGGAGGAGGAGAAGGAGGAGGAGAAGGAAAGGAGTTCTACTGACATATGTGATTAAAAGTAATCACAAACAGACAATAAGTACCTGTCTAATGGTCCAAGGTCTGTGGGTGTACATTGTAGAGTAGACACCTCGTGTATATGGAAATTTGCCAGGAATTTCTGGAGCAATATCAGCTGTATCTGCAGTGGTATAAACCGGCTTAATGTTGATACCCTTAAATAGAGAAAAGTCAAGTTAACTATCTATCAAAGAAAACAAAGGTCAAGAACCAACTAAGAAAGGATTAAACTCGTTAAGGCCTGAGCAACGCTGTAAGCGTCAACTGAGAAGTTCCAGTTTGCCCAAACAACACTGTGACCGTGGATCGTGTGTCCCGTACATACTGCTTTGCACACGACTCTGTATTTGTTTATAATGTTCTGAGGTACTTTTAAAGTATTCATGGAAGGTTACTCTAAGGTTTTTCTTTGTATATTAGCCTTTATTCAGCCCCATGTAGTTGCAAACTAATCTTATCCCTTTCCAGATCATGCATTTTGTAATTTCGTGTTTGACGCCATGGACACCAGTGTTCCAACCACAAGTACAGACGGCATTATGTGTTTTTCTGTGGCCGAAGTTCAGAAATTGTTTCAGTGGGATGTTTTCAATTCTGATAATGATAATGACAATTTAGATGTTCCTGAAAGTGATTCGGACAGTTAATTTACACCAGCAGCAGCTAAGCGATCAGCTGTTTGTGGGAATCTAGTGATTCTGACAAGTTCGACACAGAGAATGTTCCATTGCTACTGTATTTAGGGTGTAAGAGAAAAAAAGTGCTCTAAACAAATAAGCGACAATGAAATCATTGCAGCTACAGTCTGTATATAACTATACAAACTAATTAGTAAATAGTGTGTGTATGTGTAATGGTCAATTTTTCTGACATTTTTCTCTGAAAGTTTGTTCAGCACTCTGTGAGAATCTAGAGCTTCTGAGTGCTAAACTAATCATGAAAATATAACTGGAATATGATAGGAAATTGAACAAACTTAAAAGTGTTATTCTCAAATTTAGATATTCACTGCTCTTTTGGCTGCAAAACCATGGTAAGTGAAGAATTTTTTTTTTTTTTTGTAAAATGTTGTTGAAAAATTAACACCTGCTGATTTCTTTTTTCCAGCTACTTATAACAGTATTAAACGTACACTTATTATCATATTCAAAATGTACATTCATTTTTCTTTTAAAAAAATATATACTTTTGTAGTGATTAGAAGTATATTACATTTTCTACTGCCTTTTTTGTACACCACCCCCTATGCAATTTTTGTAAATGGAAATTAATGTGGGCCAAGTCTGTAAAAATGCCTGGGTCTGAAAGAGTTAAAAGCACAACAATCCTACTTCTTTAATACATTTATCTACTTAAAACTTTTCCTACAGCCAGTGGAATCAATAAATAATCTAGAAGATGCCACACTAAATGCTCATTATGTTACAGTCTTCTAAAATAAAGCACTAAGGTAACCTTCAATATTTTCATTATTGCTAAACTTTTTGCTAAACTTTATTGCTAAACTAATTATTCCTAAACTCGCAGCAAAAGCGCATCTCTGCTCATCTCTGGTACTTGAACAGTCAGAAGAACAAAGAGATTGGTTAGCACTTTTGTTGTAGGTTTTTCTCCTGACCATCTCCGTTAATAAGAAACAACCAGATTACATGTACATCACGAGTTATGGTAGTAACAAATAACCAAAATAATACTGTTTTGAGCAAAATAATATAACACTGCCCACAAGACCATAAGGCAGAGACTATAACAAATGTGCATTAAAAAAAACCAGTGATATTTTGGGCTAGAATGACCATGAAGCAGGGAAACTGACAAAGGGCTAATATTTCAACAAAGAAGGCACAAAAAACAGACTGCACAATTTTTTGCCTGGACTTATCTAGTCAGGTGCATACTGCAGTAACAATTAAATTTAATGAAGCAAATAAATGAATCCTTCTAACAGATATACAGAATAATTGTAAAGAGGAAACTGCTTTAATTTTCTGAAAGGACGAATATTCTGTCCCGTAATTCAAAATGAGAGCAATGTTTTGTTTTTTTAAGGACCTTTTTCACAACTTCAGGTGTTCTGGGCATATAAGGCCATTTAAGGCAGGGTCAAAAACCGTCATGGGAAACTGATTTACATTACAATGAAATAATGTTATTTCTTACATACCTGAGCATGTAAGTTGAAGAAAGGAAAAGAATATCTACCTCAGCTGTTCTCCATATGAGAGTTTCCTCAACATCTTTCCCCCGAAGCTCTTTTGCTGCTTCTTTCTTCCACTCTTCATCAAGAGGTACCTGACTCCTAAATCTGGCTGTCACAACAGTAGGATTCTTCACACACTGTAATATTTTATGTCAGTAGATAAGTTTTCAAAATAGGAATGTTTTATACACAGCAGGTTATGTTGTATACAGGGTATGTTATGTCATATATAGGGTATGTTATGTCTTATGCATGGTGTGTTGTCTTGTACACTGCAATATAACTCTTATGCTGGGCATGTTATGTCTTATACACAAATGTTAAGTCTCACACATGGCATGTTATGTCTTATACACAAATGTTAAGTCTCACACATGGCCTGTTATGTCTTATACAGGGCAGACTATGTATTATACAGGGCATGTTATGTCTTATACAGGGCATGTTATGTCTTATACAGGGCAGACTATGTATTATACAGGGCATGTTTTGTCTTATACAGGGCAGACTATGTATTATACAGGGCATGTTTTGTCTTATACAGGGCAGACTATGTATTATACAGGGCATGTTATGTCTTATACAGGGCAGACTATGTATTATACAGGGCATGTTATGTCTTATACAGGGCAGACTATGTATTATATAGGGCATGTTATGTCTTATACAGGGCAGACTATGTATTATACAGGGCAGGTTATGTCTTATACAGGGCAGACTATGTATTATACAGGACAGGTTATGTCTTATACAGGGCAGACTATGTATTATACAGGGCATGTTATATCTTATACAGGGCAGACTATGTATTATACAGGGCATGTTATGTCTTATACAGGGCAGACTATGTATTATACAGGGCATGTTATGTCTTATACAGGGCAGACTATGTATTATACAGGGCATGTTATGTCTTATACAGGGCAGACTATATATTATACAGGGCAGACTATGTATTATACAGGGCAGACTATGTATTATACAGGGCATGTTATGTCTTATACAGGGCAGACTATGTATTATACAGAGCAGGTTATGTCTTATACAGGGCAGACTATGTATTATACAGGGCATGTTATGTCTTATACAGGGCAGACTATGTATTATACAGGGCATGTTATGTCTTATACAGGGCAGACTATGTATTATACAGGGCATGTTATGTCTTATACAGGGCAGACTATGTATTATACAGGGCATGTTATGTCTTATACAGGGCAGACTATGTATTATACAGGGCATGTTATGTCTTATACAGGGCAGACTATGTATTATACAGGGCATGTTATGTCTTATACAGGGCAGACTATGTATTATACAGGGCAGGTTATGTCTTATACAGGGCAGACTATGTATTATACAGGGCAGGTTGTGTCTTAAATACATCATGTTATGTCTTACACAGGGCATGCTATGACTTTTCCTTCTTCTGCGTTCATCCAAAGACCTAAATGCTTTGTGCCTGTTTACAGCATGGCTGCGCTATTTGCACCTTTTGGCCGACACATTCGACTTCTGCAGGCATTTGGTGACCAGCTAGGTTAGCTTTCCTGGCATGTTATGTCTCATACAGGGCATGTTATGTCTTATACAGAGAATGGTATAGCTTGTATAGGGCATGTTATATTTTTTAAAGGGCATGCTATGTCGTATATAGGGCTTGGTATGTCTTATACATGGCCTTTTAGGTTTTGTGCAATGCAAATTATGTGTCATACAGGGCACTTTATGTCTCATAAAGTGCACACTGTGTTATACAGGGTATCTCATATTTCATACACAACATGCTATGTCTTATACAGGGCATATTATGTCTTATACAATGCATATTATGTTTTATACAGGGTATGTTATGTCTTTCACACAGCATGTTATATCTTTCATACAGTATGCTATGTCTAATATACAAAATGTTATATCTTTCACACAGTATGCTATGTCTTATATACAGCATGTTATATCTTTCACACAGTATGCTATGTCTAATATACAGAATGTTATGTCTCATACAGGGCATTTTATGTCTTAAACAATGCATATTATGTTTTATACAGGGCATGTTATGACTTCCGGCGTAATGCTGACCACATTACCCACCCAGTAACGATTGGTCTGTAAAAATATGGGATGCTCTTCTCATACGCCCGATGCGCCTAAGGCATGAAAAGGGATCTTTAATTTTTACTTTACTTATGTTATGACGTATACAGGGCATGTTAAGTTTCATACAAGGCATGTAAAGTCGGCTCTCCCCTGAACTTCGTCCCCATATTATGGCGGCCAAACAAAATTCCCTAACAGGGCCTAAGTCGTGTGTAAAATGCGATTTCCTCTGACGAACACATAGAGGCAAAACTAGAATTTCTGTCTGTTGACAATTTTGAGAAACGCAACAATACACACGATAATAGCCACATGGCGGGGAGACCACGCACTCCGATGCAGGTTAGCGATTGTGTTCTTCTGATTAAACTCACGCGTGAATGGGGGGCTAAACTAGATTGCCGGGACTCACCAGCAGCTGCTACCATATCTCCTACAACTTCCTCCAATTTATTTGCTAATGAGTCCCAGCCATCTAGTTTAGCCCAACATCCCCGCCGCGCGTAGCGGCGGCACAGTCGCAGAATCAGGTCTGCAATTAACATATCGCTGAGACCCTGTTAGAGTATTTGTTTGCCCTCGATAATATTTGCCCATTATTCATAGGCAATCTTAGTTTTGACGTGATTTGTTCCTCGACAGGCACTCTGCATTTTACAGGCGACTTAGGCCCTGCTAGGGTATTTGTTTAGCCGCCATAATATAGGGACGAAGTTCGGAGGAGAGCGTTAAGTTAAGAGGCATGTTAAGTCTTATACAGGGCATGCTGAACCTTTTTTTCTTTCTGTGCTTGCCCTTTAAAGACCACTGTGTTGTTGTTTAAAGCTAGGCTGCAACATTTCCACCTTTCAGCCCAGCACATCCAATTTTAGTTAAGCCTTAATTAGTCACTTTGGCTATCCTCCGAACAACGGTCGGTAAAGCAAAATATCCTTTCAAGCCACAGTCACCTAACAGTGACCTAATCTGCGGTTCTCCGGCGGTTTTCTGGCGATTACCGCCACCGTCACGAGTCCCCCACGCCGCACGGATTGGGGCTCAACTAGATGGCTAGGACTCAAGAGCAAAGCTTCAGGAGATGTGGAAGCTGCTGGTCGTGAGTCCTAGGCATCTAGTTTAGCCCCAATCCACGCCGTTCACGCGACGTGGGGAAATTCGTGGCGGTAGTCGCCGGAAAACCGCCAGAGAACGCCAAATTAAGTCGCCGGAGAACCACAAATAAGGTCACGTGACTGTGCCCTGAAAGGATATTTTGCGGCCGCCATCTTTACCGACCGTTATTTAGAGGATAGCGGTCACTTTGAATGTGCCAACTTAGTACCTACTAATAATCTATCTAACGTATTCTACACCTTTGAGTTTATTCTGTTAGTTACGTTTTAATTCCTAGTTTTCAAGTACCTTTACAGTAAGGGGGGACTACATAACAAACAAATGTATGATATTTGTATACCTTTCGTTCAATGAAAAATCTGCGTCTGCCACAGACAGAAATTCTGCACCAGACACTCATTGCTGATCCCTCCTTTCAATCAAATCCTGTTTGAGAAAATGAGCAATGTTTAAGAAGAGTAAACGTGACTTCAAAATCTGAATAGAATAATGAACAATAAGTAACGCCAAAAAATGCTACAGCATTTGTACCAAACAAACAAAATACCGTGTGTTTTCTAACAGAGACAAAAGTCCAGACGACAACTTTCGACCATAACAAACACGGATGGTACAAAAACTACCTCACGCCGAGAAAGAGTGCCTGATCTAGTGGATTACACAACACGGCCAATACACGGTGAATCCTTGTGGATATAGAAACAGCAAGATAAATGAATTCAAATACAGTTTGTGGTACTCGTCTCATTTGCTTCAAATCTTTCTAATGTTGTTGCTGGCACCATTTTGTCTTTCCAGACGATAGTGTTATATCGTGCAAGGCACAGAGATCACAGTCCGTCACGATGGCTAGTGAGATTAGCAAAACCCGGCTGCGTTAAGAAGGATTCCCCAATTACAGCTGGAATTTCAGGACTCCTCTTGCTTCACATGTATTAAAATGTGCGTCTTCTCGTCCACTTAGCTCTCAGCCTGTCTGCAGTCATCCCCAAACCCGCTATTAAAACTCCCTACCTGAGCGCCCCCACCCTCCCCTTTTATTTCTACGCAACACTACTTGTGTCATTTTCTTCCAATGAATTTACCTCAATACCTGTATCATTTATGTCCTGCTTGCATACATCTTTACATCATAGCAGAGGTCGGCCTTGACATCCTTTACAAATCTGTCATTTTTTTCGGGGTCTCTGTGGCGAAGTGGTCAAGCCGTTTGCCTCGCGCTCTGAATGTCGTGGGTTCGTTTCACGGCTGCGCTGTTCACTTCACGAGTGCAATTTTTGCAGAGATCCCCAGTGATCGTTGCCGGATCTATGGAGTTTGTGCTCTGTGCGGCGCTTTTAGCAGGCGGCTAGCCGTTCTGCGAAGAGAGACCAAGCCATATAGGATAAAACCCGGTGCAATAAAGCTGATCCTCTCGACCTAACATTTTTAATTTATAATTTTATATAGAGAACGTCCTCATAAGGCTCTACCATCCTCTATTCCTAGGCGTGACCCAGCTAGCTGAGTCTTCGTAGACTGCGAGCTGCGTTATCGCAGTCGATAAGAGCCTCGCTTTCAAATCCAGCTGCGACTCGCTGGGGCCACGGTATGTGTTCGAAACCGGGCGGCTCCTGGGGTTCACCCAGCCTCTAGGAAATGGGTACCAGAGTTGACACTCTGGGGTAAATGGAGGAACGTCGCTGTAGCCACAGGTTTACGTGCGGACCGCGACACAGGCGGACAATTCTTATCAGCTGTCCGTACTGGTGGCAGAGCACTTGTGGTTTACAACCGTGTGCAATGACGCTGGTTCACATCTCCCGACTTTATCTTTTTTTTTTTAATGAGAAAACTGTTATGATGCTTGCTCTTTTCAATACCGTAGTTTGTGATCTTGTCTTGTCACTTAATGCCATTTATTCTTTTTGGTCATAGCATGTGAAAGCTATCTGGCCGGTTCTCCTGGTGCGAATTAACGCTGGGTACGTTTTACTGTCGAAGAGATGAATGCTAAGAATACGAGCTTGATAAATAAAAGATTTTGTTTTCAATCGTGAGCTGTTTGCTCTTCTAAATTCCTTTTTGTTTATATGTTCAATGGTATTGCTGTCTTAACTACACTAATGTTGATTTCTTAGTCCCGTGATATTATGTTATTCACTGTGGATCCCAGATAAGGAGACTCTTTAGCTCTTCGCCATCAGTATAGACTCAGGTTTGTCATACCTTGCAACACATTTTTTGCTGTTTGCTAGTCCAAATTCCACATAATAAATGAGCTAATGAAAAGAACAAACATTGCAGTTCCTCCTCAAATCTTTCTAGTAAAATAAAAAAGACATGAATGATTAGTGGTTTTATTTTCTAGAATCAAGGTATCCGTCTATTTCTTTTGTCAGACAGATTCAAAATTGGAAAAAATTCACTGTCTCGTTATATTATTATATTATTGTGTTTTAGTTTCAGCTTTCATTCTGTCAAGTGTTACTTTGCCCCCCCCCCCCTTTTTTTTTTCTTGTATGGGGTTGGGGGGGGGGGGGCTGACTATTTCTACTTCTCGCTGAGGCTAAATTGATTCATGACAAGCTAGACGTAGTCAACGGTTTTTGGTAGAGAACAAATATTGCAGACATGACAAAGGGGCGCTGTAGTGGTTTTGAGGAAGGAATTAGATACGGCGTTGGTTTGAAAAAGGCTGCCCGGCCGAAACGTTACGTTGTGTTGTTTTGTGGACGTTTTTCTGCTTCCCCATTTTATTGAGCTTTTTAGTCAAATTTCTCTGAAATTCCTTGTATTAGATTGACTGCAGTCACCCCCATATTTTCACCATTTTTGGATTTTCACATCGACTGCGCATGACGCACGTTTTTGTTTGTCACCGTACATGTTTGGTTTAGTTTCCGCGCCTCTGTGTTTCGCTTTGTTTATTTAGCCACACAAGGTTACGTGAGTACTTTTATAATAATATACAGTTTTTGTTTCTCTTTATATACTTTTGTGTCTAACCTGTCTTCTACCCTTCCCACATGCCTTCTCACGCTTCAGTCATGACTAACCTGCGTTCTTTTATCACTATTGCTTTCAGTCTGATGCCCGCTGAGTTGTCTCTGACTACTAAAAATCTCGCTTTCACCACTTTTAAGAAAACCAGCGTTACATCTCATCGGAATTTTCTACAACGATGTTTACGTTCAAGAATTATCCCGAAAGGTTTCACCACCAAATTCCATCCTTTAGTGGGCCCACCATCCTTGAACCACAGCCAAACATTGGCCAGAATTGAGGAGATATAAGCATTTCTTCGCATGTGTCACTAATTAGATGCACACGAACGCCACCTCCAACAACTGGGCGGACGGATTGATATTCTGGTCTACAATCTATGTAGACTCTTGACCAACCACAGGTTGGCCTATTTGATCATCCGCTCGACTATTCACACCACCAGTCAGGGGTGGTATTTTTTCCTTACCAATACCAAGAAGAATAAAATGAACTGCCTCCAGCCCCCACAATCCTTTGGAGCACCTGCTAATCCAGCCCTTGCCCGAAATCTTGTTGTTTGCATCCCACCCGACCTACCCCTCTCCGATGACGAACGCTCACTCCTTAGTAAAGGCTTGAAATGTGTCCCTTTAAGACCACGTGCTGACAAATACACTCTCCTCCAGGATGCCCACTCCTTCCATCGCCGTCTACGCCTGAAACATCATCACTGGGGTCAGCCACCCGCCCTCACTGTGCCTGTTGACGAAACTACATTTCTTTCAACGGCCAGCAAATCCCGTTCACAGTGGACTCCTCCTGCTGGTAAATCTAAGGCGTTTGATCTATACTTCAGCCACACGCTCCATACTATCCAACAGTTGGAACAAAGGCCTTTGCCTAAATCCAACCTCTCAAAATGTGAATGGCGGGCACTCTCCTCCCTCAGAAAGAGGGACGATATTGTTATAAAATCATCTGACAAAGGGGGCGCTGTAATGGTTTGGAGAAAGAATCTTTATATTGAGGAAGCCAGCACCCAACTCAGAAACCCCGTTTTCTATTCCGCCAGAAGGGACGACCCCACAGTCTCCAACAATAAGAAAGTCAAGGTCACGTTACAATAATTTATTTCAAAGGGTACTCTTCCCAAGCCCAACAACCCTGGACGTCCTATTGTATTTACGTGCTCCTGTCCCACGGTGTATCTTTCTGATTTTTTAGATAGTATTTGCCAACCGATTGTCACCAGTCTCCTTTCATTTGTCAAGGACACCAACCATGCCCTCAACATTTTCGGATCCCTCAGGCTACTTCCCGTTAAAACCTATCATCTTTTCCTGATAGACGTATGCTCCCTCTATACGTCTATCCCTCACTCTGATGGTCTTAGGGCACTCCAGTTCTTTTTTAGACAAAAGGTCCAACCCGATCATTCCTACTGCAGTTCTTGTGCGTCTTGCCGAACTGGTACTGACCCTTACTCTTGTGAGTTCAATGGTGAGTATTTTGACCAGGTCAGTGGGGTCGCGATGGGCACCAAGATGGGTCCCAGTTACGCCTGCCTCTTTATGGGCCACCTCGATTACGAGGTCAGTTTATCATACCCGGGGAAATTTCCGGAGGTGTATAAGAGATACATAGATGATGGCGTTGGTATCACCGATATGTCCATGGTGGAACTTGACCAATTCATCACTTACATCAACAATTTCAATCCGGCTATCAAATTCACCTCACTGATCTCCACCATTTCAGTAAACTTTCTTGATTGACATCACGGTTAGCATCGATTTCCCGTGTCTGAAGACCACAGCCTATTACAAACCCACGGATTCTCACAGTTATCTCCTCTATACGTCTTCTTACCCACTGCCGTGTAAAAATTCTATTCCGTATTCACAGCTCCTTTGATTGCGCAGGTTGTGCTCTGATGATTCTGACTTTTTTGATAAATCAGTTCAACTTCTTGATTTCTTCCGTCCCGTTTCTATCCGGAACACAATCCTCAAGGGGCGCTAAAAAAAGTTTTGGCAATCACCAGGAGAGATGCTTTCCTTACCAAACGTAATTCCACCAGTGATGGACCCAAATTGATTTTCACTTTTCACCCTAACAATGTGGTTGCTTCCAAAGTATTCTTTCGTCATTTGGACATTCTCCGCTCTGAACCGGACACCAAGATTATTTTTAGTGAGAAACCTAGATTAGTTTATAGACGAGACCGCAACATACTTGTCCGAAGCCGACTCCCACCAATCCACACAGCACTTCCTTTTGGGACTACTGAATGCTCCATTTTAATAGCTCTGACCACAGAGGTAAAGATAATATATCTGTCACAGCATTAAAATCTTGCTCTGGCAATCATACTACGCCCCTCGCTTTGGAAAATCGCCTCATCCACAGGCTAGGCGTCCTTAGTCCAGGTGGTTTCAATATCCGACATACCTTCATCTAAATAGTTCTACTCTTATCACATTTTAAATGGTAATTCTTTTCTTTTCTTTTCTTTTATATTATTACTTTATTCTATTTCTTATCAGTATCATTTATGTATCATTAATATTTGTATTTCTTTTATTCCCAGTATTATATTATATATTAACAATACTACTGTTTATTATTTTTTGTGACTACTTTTTTAACCATCGTTTATTTTATTTTATTTCATTTATTCCACATCACTTTTTTTTAAACGTTGCTCACGTCACCCCCTAGAGATCTACATACTCTTCTCTCCTCGTTGTTACGTTTGTGTAGTTCACTTATGTTTTAAAAAAAAGGCTGCCCGGCCAAAACGTTACGTTGTGTTGTTTTGTGAACGTTTTTCTGCTTCCCCATTTTGTTGAGCTTTTTTAGTCAAATTTCTCGGGAATTCCTTGTATTATCTTGACTGCAGTCACCCCCATATTTTCACCATGGTTGGATTATCACAGTCTGAAGAGAAAGTGCAACGGGGAGTGAACAGGGGATCTGGCAGACACTCCACTCTCAGAGGAAACGCAAGGTGAACATACAATGAGACCACCGCTGGTACCGTTAGAGTTGGAACTCTTTGGTTGCTGCTGAAGATGCGGATGTCGGTTGTTGAAACTAAACTTGCTGCGACTGACTTTTTCATGTTATTGTCAGGATTTTTCAGTGCCACCGTCTTTTCCTCGCCTCTTGATACGCGTAAATATGCCAGGTTCTCTCCCCAAGCTCAGCATTTGTTGCTCTGCCGTTTTATTGTGGTATTTCAGTGTCTGGCGCATAGGTACCAGACTTTATCAAATACTGCTAGTTCTCTCTCTCTCTCTCTCTCTCTCTCTCTCTCTCTCTCTCTCTCTCTCTCTCTCTCTCTCTCTCTCTCTCTCTCTCTCTCTCAAGACCTTTAGAGCGCGAGGCAAATTGCTTGACCCCGTCGAGGCGGAGACTTGTCAGAGACCCCACAGGGGTAGGTGTCAGTAAGTAAATACAGTTGTTCTGTCAACACATATTCTAAACAAATAAAACACAACTGCAATAAGAACACTTCTCAGTGTATAGAAGCATAAGACCAACCATGTCCAAAGCCATCAATAATTCTTTTGGTAAGCTGCTTGTAACGGCTAAGAGCAGTGTTCTTCATATACCCTCGGTCCAACAAAACAGTGGAAATTTTTTCGGGACAAAAATGTGATGTGTTGAGGTGAGTCAAGAGTAGACATCACAGCACTTGGGGCAATCCAATGCATGCTCCATCCTCATCTTCAGCAGCCAGCGAAGAGTTCCAATACACAATCTGGTTAAAAGTCAGTCTTGGCTTTCCTCTGAGTGTAGTGAGCCGGCCAGACCCTCTGGTTACACCCAGGTGCCTCATTCTCTCCAGGCCATAATAATATTTTTTTTCTCTACTGATTCTGTTGCTTGTTCCCAAAGGGCCTTGACCGCGACAAACATGAAAGAAAATCTAATGTAAATAGCAATGTACTTGTTAAACCAGATGTTACAAAATGTCTAATTTACAAATAACTAAAGTAACCTCAGTTCGATTTCTCCGTTGTGTGTGTAAACCTTCACACCTGAACCAGTGCAAGATAGTCTGCGCCAAGCAAGACTCTATACTTGAAATTTCTAAGATTCGCCAAAAGTTATTTGACCACGCCTGCGGACAACAGAATAAATACACAGCGGAAATGTAAAATAATGTTATCAGATCATTTCATCCACCGATCCCAGCTGTGCAAGTTTTGGCCCGAGATCAATTACCAACACATGTTAACTACCACAAGCCTGCAGCTTTTGTTATCAACATTGACTCCAGAAACCAAAAAGGAACTAACTGGGTCGGTTTGTACTATAATAGCACCAGGAAATTTGAATATTTTGATCCGTTGGGTTTTCCGCCCTTGCTCGGAGAATTATGTTTTATTTATCACTGCTCCAGCAGACCACTCAGATACAAGGCTCGTGATTTACAAGATTTACAGTGAAGTGCTTGTGGACTTTACATTGCTTATTTTATACAGGTTAGGTCTCGAGGTGGCTGGATGTATCGTGTTTTACTTTTTTTTTTCAGCAGCTCATAGACAACACATAAATGATAGAATTGTTTGGCGTCTTTCCTTTAATCATTCAAACATATCCAAACATGTCGACGTTAACACGTTTCTGTAACCTCACTCTTGGTATATAAACATAAAGGGGGCTGCAGCAAACACATTAAAGATTTCTATCGTCCATACTCCGAGGTTATGCTAGACTGGAAGAGTATATAGGGTAGTACTCTCATCGAAGAGAATCTCCACAACGAGACCGAAGTATCGAAATTTTTTTTTAAATACTTACAATGTATAGGGATCGATAGCGGCAAAATGCACGGCGTCTTACTACTAACCGATACTCAAAGACTGATGTCTTAATGCGAGGATGATAATAGATGAAGGTGATGTTCAATATGATCGACAATTTTTAAGATCAAAGATGAATGGCGTCTGTTTAGACGACTACCCTTTGCTAAATTGAAAGTGTTTTTATTTTGGCGATAATAGACCTGTTCACATTTCCCAGCCCATCTACACACTTTCTCAGTCTGATCTACGTCAGAGGGGAGTCATGTTGTACTACTATCTTCGAAAAGAGTCTCTCGTGTGACATAGGCTCAGGACTATGGGTAGGGAGTTTGGGTTAGGGCCAGTTCTAGATGTTCCGGGGGCGTTGAAAGCTGTGTGTCAAACAGAACAGAACACGCGACATCGGCACTGGTGTAATTGGAGGCAAGACAATATGACATCCCTCCGACGTAAATGAGTCTAAGAAAGTATAAATGAAAGGTCAGACAGTGTTCACATGGGCCGGGAAACAAAAAACAGGACTGCGATAATAAAACCAGCCTCATTATTGAACTGTCAACACAGTCAAACTGTTACTAAAACCATCAAAACTGAAACTGCAACTCTGTGCTTGCTCCTGAAGATGGAAACTAAGGCTAGAAAAAAAATAAAGAGAAAAAGGCAGTAGAAGGAGGAGGAGGAAAAGGGGGAGGAATTGAAGGAAGAAGAAGGAAGAAGAAGAAGAAGAAGAACGAAAAAAGAAGAAGAAGAAGAAGAAGAAGAAGAAGAAGAAGAAGAAGAAGAAGAAGAAGAAGAAGAAGAAGAAGAAGAAGAAGAAGAAGAAGAAAAAGAAGAAAAGAAAGAAGAAGAAGAAAGAAGAAGAAGAAGAAGAAGAAGAAGAAGAAGGAGAGAAGAAGAAGAAGAAGAAGAAGAAAAAAGAAGAAGAAGAAGAAGAAGAAGAAGAGAGAAGAAGAAGAAGAAGAAGAAGAAGAAGAAGAAGAAGAAGAAGAAGAAGAAGAAGAAGAAGAAGAAGAGAGAAGAAGAAGAAGAAGAAAGAAAGAAGAAGAACTAAGACGACGAAGAGAAGAAGAAGAAGAAGAAGAAGAAGAAGAAGAAGAAGAAGAAGAAGAAGAGAAGAAGAAGAAGAAGAAGAAGAAGAAGAAGAAGAAGAAGAAGAAGAAGAAGAAGAAAAAGAAGAAGAAGAACAAGGAGAAGAACAAGAACAAGACTGGCAGCTGAAGCAATAGTAGTAGTAACAGCAGCAATGGTTACAGTGGTCTTCAACCGGGTTAATAAAACTATGTGTATAAATACATAATTTAAAAACCTGTATACCTTTTCCTGGAGGATACCCGTACGAGATTAAAATCGAAATCTCTGATACACTAGCACGTACACACTCACGCACACACGTACTGATGCGGTTTTTTTTTTTTTCATAGTTTGTTTTTTGACTTCCTGGTGGTTGTTATTTCTTCGGGCTGTGACGACCGAGAAGCTTTTGGAGTTATGGGTACCTCACCTATAGATGACATGTCGTCGAGGTTCTCCGACGTCGGGTCATGGAGCGAAGAAGCCGACGACGTCACTGGCGTGTACAGCTTTTCTGAAACGTACACAGGTTCACAGCTGATCTTCTGTACGGTAGTGGACCTTTTCCACACCCTCGTTGTATTGGGCTGGACCGTAGTTTACAGACCAATTGACACTTGATGGGTGATGTGGTCAACATCACGCCGGCTACCTTTAGTTCCCAAGACTTTTGTGAAATTCACACCTGCCAACAGCTGATCTAAAAGTGCCAAGTTGATGCGACAAGCTGAAAAGTACACATCCCTTCGGAGTGACTCATTTAGTTAAAATAAAACTATCTGTACAGAATTATCTATAAAGAATTGAGCTGAAATGCTATAGAAAGATTCTCAGAATATCTTGGACAAAGAGGATGAGAAATATTGACATCTTAAAAGATCTGAACATCAAGGAAGATTGGCTAATAAACAGCATCTTTTCTCGAAAACTGAAATATCTTGGTCATATCAAGCACCACGACTGTAATGAAATATAGGCAGAAAGGGGTTAAATGAACAAAGCATACATCTCAGATCTGCATAAAAGCACGCCTATCCGTCACTCGTTGGCATGACAGAAAACAGTGATTAGAAAGCTGGCCGACCAGCTATACAGATAAAACCAGATGCACTGTGACCAGTTAAAGAGATACGTTTATCCAAACGTGACCACCAAAGACAGATGACACGGGAGTAATTGAGAACGCACGCGAGAAAGAGAGGGAAATCGAGGGGAGGTCAGTTAGAGGCGAGCGGCTGGAGGGAGCAGAGAAGGACAGTTAGGACTGGGCCGCTTGAGAGACCAGTGGGGAAAACCAGAGCTGTACTTCGTTTAGAAGATATATATTAAACTTGGAGTTTAGCTAAGAGAGTGATTAAGGAACTCATAGAGAGACATACGAATAGCCAGTAATAAGATAATGAAGTGTTCCTATACTATTGGTTATTGAAATGATGCATTCTGTTTGACTTGACAATATTGTGAATAAACCAGCTCCTGTGTAATTGTTACATCACTGGCCTTGTTCTTAAATACGATTCAAGAGAGCTACTAACTGTATCCAGACACCTTGGCCGAATTAGGCACATCCATACTTGGGGGATGTGAAGACCACGACTGTGTCACACGACGGATTGGAAAAAAATTATAGCAGAAGGCATGGTACCAGGAAGGAGGGGTAGAGGCCGACCGACACGAAGATGGGCACACAATATAAGTGACTCTTGAGTGTGAAAGTGCATGAGGCGGGAGAATTGGCGAGAGACCGAGTTTCTTTCAGGCAGACTATGATGAGAGCGACGTTCTGCAAAGGACCTGCTACATGATGATGTTGATGATGATACAGAATTAACTTACTTTTAATACCCCAGAAGGTTGCAAATATAAGAGAGTCTGGTAAGTTTTATTAGTTGCATTTTATAGAAAGCTAAACGTTTACTCGCTTTCAATACACATGTACATGGGAAGCCGGCTGGACACTGACCACATCTAGACCTAAAAGTCTAATACGCCTTAAGGCGTGGAAAGGTTCCTTATTTTTTTAAAGCAAATTTTACAATATACAGGCATTGAAGTAGTGTGAGCCTGGGGGGAAATAAAGACGTGTATCGATCCGACTATGTTGGGTCTTGTATGTATGTGAATACTAGTATGTTACATTGAACAAGCGGGTTTTTTTTTTTTTTTTTTTTTTTTTTTGCGGCATTTAATCCAAACAGATAAAGACGACATGACAACACGTCGCAATCAAAGTATCTAGGGTAAAAACATTTCAGTCACACGCACAAGAGGATCCCAGACGATTACTTCTGCAGGGTTGCTAAGGCAGAATTTAGACAGACGCTAACAGTAACATCCTAAGCCATGTCCACAACTATCCAGCAAAAAACTGTAATAAGCCACCAAAAGGCATCTACGCCAGTGCAAACAATAGTTGTTTACAGACACACAGTATAGCAGTTATCTGGTAATAAATAAATACTGTCTCTCTGCTAAATTATGCAAATTACATAAAATGAACCACGCCACACGGCGGTAAGATCAGGAACCTCGATCTCGCCCTCACGTCTCTTTGACTGCGCTCACTGGCGGCAACCAGAATTCTAAGTTTTTTAGCAATTCAGTTGAACAGCCAGTACGCAATACAAAAATACAAATCATACACCTCCATGCGTCTGTAGGGACTAGAATAATTCTCGTCCTTACACATTAGCATCTTTCAGTCTTTCCAGACGATAGTGTTATTTATTGCAATGAAAAGGCATGGTGCTCACAGACCATGGCGACGGCGAGTGTGACTAGTAAGACCCGCCCGCATTAAGAAAAGTCTTTCCCAAATATAGCATGGGATTTCAGGACCGTTGTTGTCAACATTTGTGTTTAGTGTGTTTCGTCTCAGCTTTCATCCTTTCTGCAATCATTTCTTTCCCGACATCTGTTACCTATCTTTAGTTCATTATAGAGGATGTTCTTAAGAACTCTGCCAACCTCCATTCTCCAGGTGTGACCCACCGACCTGAGCCTTTGTAGTAGACCCAGCATTGATAAGACTTTCCCCCCATTGAATACGCTCTGGCCATCCTCACTGTCAGTGCTACCCAGATTGAACGACTCGAAAAGGTGCAAAATGAAGCCATGCGTATTATTTTGGGATGTACAAGAGACACATCCTGTGGAGCAATGAGGTATCTACTTGACTTTCCAACAATGAACCAAAGGATCAGGGTGTGGAGGGCTCGGGCATACCTCAAAATATGTGCTGATAAAAAACACCCACTGCATCAAGCGCTTTTTAGTGAAAAGGGCGACAGACTGAAGAGGGGAAAATCGTGGCTAGGTCGGGCAGAAGATGTTATTAGGCAAAATATGCAGCCTAACCGACATCATACCTGGTGCAGAATGGATACCTGTGCCTCAGACGTTTATTTGTACATTTTCCTGTATTGTCACACTCAACAGGCGATGTAGAGAAGAGAATCCTGTTGCTGTTAATGCAGAGGTCAACGCTCTCATCGGTGAAAATTCAGACGAAGCAGATGCACTAATCTATACTGACGGATCCGTTATACGCCAAAGAAGAAGCGCATGGGCATTTACAGCACGCTTAGCGGGCAGAACAGTCAAAGAAGCCAACGGCGCTTTCTCCATGACAACCAGCAGCATGACGATGGAGGTGATGGCAGTGACGCAAGCGTTTGCCTGGCTTGAAACACAAAAATACACCCGCATATGTATACTCAGTGATTCAATGAGTATGATCCGGAGGGTTCAGGCAGGTTCAGTGCGAAGACAATGGCTTGAATCAATTCAGAAGTCCACTGTGCGAGGAGTCACCTTTATTTTTGTTCCGGGACACGCAGGCGTCGATGGAAATGCAAGAGCTGACAGGTTGGCTGGATCCGCTATCACTACCGACGGTCGGCCTATGGATCATGCTGATATTATCAATGCCCTCAGAGAAATGGGAAGGATAGAGGACTTTGGTGGCAGTGAATCCACATCACTCGCCAGAATGGCAGACTTAGGAATTAAGATCGGCACAGCAAAAAACGAGACGCACATCGGACACGTCAGAAGACTTGTTAATCAACATAGAACTGGTACTATTAGCCATCGGACGTTAGGGTTCATACTGAGGGGAGGATCTGAGCACCTATGGACATGTCCGGAGTGCAATGATGATAACCTCACTAACTAACTAACTAACTGAAAAGACTGTTGCAATACCTGCTACAATACCTCAGTGTTTGTGATCTTGTTCTGCCACTTAATGCCAAGTATTCTTCTTAGACATCGCGCGTAAAAGCTATTTAATCGTCTCTCTACACACATACATACACAAATACATACACACATGCACCAAAAACAGATACATACATGACTGGCACCTTACCGTCTTTCCAGATGATAGTGTTATATTGCGCTATGAGGAGTCATGGGACTCACAGCCCATGGCGATGGCGAGTTTGACTAGCACGTGTCAAGAAAAGTCATCCACAATGATAGCATTTGATTTCAGGACCATTATTCTCAACAACTGTGTATAATCCGTTTCTTTTCAAAAGCTCAGCTGTCATCCTTTCTGCAATTATTTCTTCCTTCACTCTCATTCCCATCCTGAAATGCCCTTTCCAAACAACACGGTCCGTTGCATTTTGTTCCCATGAGTCCACCTCAATACTCGTATCATTCATGTCCCGCTTGCAAACATCTTTATACCGTAGTAGAGGTCGGCCTCGACAACTTCTTCCTGTCTTTAATCCACCATAAAGGATTTCCTTAGGGACTCTGCCATCCTCATTTCTCCAGGTGTGGCCCAGCCACCTGAGCCTTCGGAGTCTGAGCATGGAAAAAACCGATTGTAGTACCTGGTCTTTCCAGTATCTCAGTGTTTGTGATTTTGTCCTGCCACTTAATGCCAAGTATTCTTCTTAGGCATCGCACGTGAAAGCTATTAAGCCGTTTCTCCTGGTGCAAATAGGTTGACCAAGTTTCACTGCCATAAAGAAGAGTGCTGAGAACACAAGCCTAATAGACAAGGGTTTTGTTTTAATTGTGAGCTTTCTGTTCTCCCAAACTCTCTTTGTCAATCTGCTCATTATTGTTGCTGCCTTACCTATCCTGATTTTGATTTCTTGTTCCAGCGATAGTTTACTTTTCACTCTGGAATCAAGATAGGTAAACTGGTCTCCTATCTCAAGCTGTTCACCGTCAATGTAGTCTGTAGGTTTGTTATTGACACTTTGCACCATAACCTTTGTCTTCTTTTTGCTGACTGTTAGTCGAAATTTACAGCACGCATAAGCAAAGGCAGATAGTAAACATTGCAGCTCCTCCTCGGAGTGGGTGGTTATTGCGAGATCATCTGCAAACAGCTGCTCTCTAATAGGTACCTTTCTAATCCTGGTTTTAGCCTTCACATACACACAGACACACACGCCTACGCACACGCACATACACACACACACACATTAGATTGATAGATATATAGATGGGTAGAGCGGTTGTTATCCTTGTGGCAAATGTGCATATTTTTAAAATAACACAAATGATTACAGCAAATAAAAACCTACTATAAAAAGTGTACGAGCATCGGTGTAACTGGATGTCATTATACAAATAAATGTCGCTTTAAAACTGGATGTCGTTATAGAAATTATTGTCTCTATAAAATTAGATATCGTTATACAAGTGAATGACGCTAGAAAACTGGAAGTTGTTATACAAATGAATGTCGCTATAAAACTAGATTTCGTTATACAAATAAATGTCGCTATAAAACTGGAGGACTATACAAATAAATGTCGCTAAAAACCTAATTTCGTTATACAAATGAATATCGTTATAAAACTGGATGTCGTTTTACAAATGAATGTCGCTATAAAACTAGTTGTCACTGTGAAACTGTTACCTGTAACTGCAGGAGAATTCCTTGGTGTGAAATTTGGTTTGAATTTCATTTGCTGTTTGGTCTGCTCTAGAGCTGAAATCTTCCTCATTTGTGAGGATCTTATGAGGCGTTCGAGCTTCATCTTGTCTCGATGTGCTCTCCGTGAGCACACCAGGCCGATGTGTTTAATCAATAGCGTGCAGTTCCACATCAATAAAAACACGCAAGCCACTCCCTGTATCACAAACATCAGGTCTACAAGCGTGAAGGTGGTGTCGATTCCAGGAGCCACTTGTTCTTCCTTGAGAACTGTTAGATATTTCATTAGGTTAGGAGGATACAGGAGGAGACAATCCACATTCTGTGGTCATGTAATGGTTGGTTAGTTGAGTATCCTTTACAGGACGTTGCAGAACCAACCCCAACAACCCCTGGCTGTTGTGTGGTTTTTCTAGGCAAATTTACGTCCAGTAGTTTGCCATTGCTTTCTGGGCGGTCAGCTTTCTTGACACCACTGTCGAAACCAAAGCAAGGCACATGGCCCGCAGCTGGGATCGAACCCGGCATTACGAAGCGTTCGCATCGACTTAGCCACAGAGCCGACCGAGAGGTCATGTAATGAGAAGGAGGAAAAACAACTACAGTACATCGTGATGGTGGGAAAGCTGGAGGGAAAAATAACGAATGAACTTTATTTTCAAATCGTGACAAAATGGGCACGCAGGCCCGTCTTACATTCGGCCCTTTTAAACAAACAGACAGAGGAAGACTGAGATGGAAGATGTTGGACGGATTAACAACACGGCATGGAAGATTTGGTATTTGTTATTTTTTCAGAATGATAACGCTTAAAATGTCTTCAATAAGTTGAGCAAGTTACTGACAGCTAGAGAGTTAAACAACACACTAAAACTGAGAATTGTCAAATGTTTTGTATACTCAGTCCTGCTATATGGTGCAGACATTCGGACAATGAACAAGCAACTAGGAAAATCAAATAAGTCTCTAGAGATATGGGTATACAGAAGAATAGGTCGTATTCATGGAAACAAAAACAGTCCAATACAGAGGTTCTGGAAAGGCTACAAATGAAAAGAGAATTACTGAAATAAAATAAAACGAGACAAGTGAAATACTTTAGCCACATTAAAAGTCACAACAGGCCTTTGAAAACCGTACTGGAAGGAAAGATCGAAAGCAAGACAGCAAGAGGTAGACAACGATACAAGTGGGAAGACAACATCAAGAGATAGGACAAGCAGAAGCCTGAGAACCGTGTACAACTAGGACATGAGACAGAGCGTGCTGGAGATCCACTGCAGCCAAACCTTCGGTGTGGAGACGGAACCTGCTTGGTTGATTGAACGGACACTCAACAAATGCTGAGAAACGTTGAGACATGTATGCTCTGTGCACAGAGGCATCAGGCAGTTAGCGTTCTTTGGATATTTTCTCGGGATATTCAGGTGTGTTGGAAACTGATCAGGCAGACATAATGGCTGAAGCCAAAACTTATTGAAAGTACACGAGACCGAAGGCTAGAAAGAGACATGACTATCAACGTCACATAGCATGCAATATAAAAAACAAGAAGATAAATGAACTTTATTGCGTAGTAGTTAATCAGGCATATTTCTTTATTCCTACACCAAAGTTACTGAAGCGCTAAATCACTGTTAACGAGAAAATCGCGTTGGAACATTGTTTATAAAATAAAGGTTTCCCACTCTGTTTATTTATAGAATTGACAACAAAAACAGACTGCGTATTTTTTGCACAGGACGTCACAGAAGCAACCTCATTATACTGGTTTTACCATAAATTTACATTCAAAAGTTTATCATTGCTTTCTGAGCTGCCTGTCACTGTCAAAACCAGCGTTAGGTCTTAAATTGTATCGTCCACAGCTGGGAACGAGTTTAGTACCTCCGCATTACGAAATGTGTTCGTAACCTTAAACTATGCCATCGGCGCCGCCTGGTGTTAAAAGAAAAGTGTAGCCGCGGAAAAGAACTACTTTATTTTGAAAAATAAATGCTTTATTCTGACCTTCCTGGTGTGAGTGACAAAACCTCTCCAAAATGCGCTAGGCAGCCAGCAGATCCGTTCTTTTTTTTCGATTTTCGCTTTACGGCATCGGGCATATGGGAATTACAAGTGTTTTTCGCAACGCCTAGGTAAGTCAGGTAATGTGGGTCAGCATTACGGACTTGACTTCCCCGGCCGCCGCCGTAGTGTAAAACGTCGACAAAATTGTACTTAGGTGAGTTTGCCTAGCAAAGCGATTTTATTACAATGAAATTTTGTGATTCATAGACATTAGATGTTTGCGAGTTGGTCAACACCTTGCCAGCTGACTTTACTTCTCAGGACATTGCTAGGTACCAATAGTATGCTGCGTCGGACTGAGAGTCAATTTTAAAAGAGGAAAAATAGTTGATTGCGAGTTTCTGCTCTATCAGGGGATAAAGAGAAGAAGAAGAAGAAGATGATGATGATGATGAGGAGGAGGAGAAGGAGGAGGAGAAGAAGAAGAGGAAGAAAAAGAAGAAGAAGAAGAAGAAGAAGAAGGAAGGGTGAAGGAAAAGATGATGATAATGATGATGACGATGATGATCATTATGGCAGTGGTGAAGGTGGTTATGATGTTGAAGATGATGATGATAATAAAGATAAGGGTGGTAGTGGGGATGATGATGATCATGATTATGATTGCTAGTGTGAAATGCGCTCATAGGTATACATCTACAAAATCCCCTTGTCAAGCCTTTATTATATTGTGCTAGTATATTTTTCTATCCTAAATGGCAAACCATTTAGTATCATTATTTTTCTTTATGCCTAGTGGCATATGAGGCTTCAGAGAGGACTTTCATGTTTTTCTTTCCTGTGCAATCTTCAGTGCAGTTTTCCTTATCAGAGATGCAGCACTCGGTTCACTTTCCAACGTTCGTTGTTTTTGGGCACCCCTTCTTTCTCTTTCCCTCTGGAGTCCAGGTGACAGCTGTTTTGGCAGGTATATCAGGATTCATTCTCATGACGTTGTCATGCTATTTCCATCGTCTCTTGGTTTTCATACTGTCTAGAGTTTCTTAGTTTGTGACTTGAAGTAGTTTAGTGTTTGAGATGTTATCTGGCAAGAAATTTTTGATAATTCTACGCTAATTCATGTGTAATAAACCTTGGCTTGACTTGGACTGCGCTTTGGCTTACTACTTATTGGCTTTAGCCACGGCTCACTCTCTGGATGTTACTGCTACACAACATGCACTACTTTAACGTCTAGAGTTGACAACACAAACGCCGCTCAGCTTCTTGGTACATTCTGTCAGTTTATTCTGGTCCATATTATTTCACATGTTGAAAACATTATTCACACTTTATCACTCGCGACAACTATTCGAACATTAAACATTTGCGCAACATAAAGAAACGACATCTATAAAATACTACAACCGTCTTCTCTGACTTCTGATGATCGACTGACCACGAGTCTAGCTTGGAATTTTCCCTCGCTTCCTCGACATTATTGCACAAGTATCTCGTGCTGTCCCTTGTTTGCATACGGACTTTCTGCTTGCCACTATGTAATGTTTGAGGACCATGAAATTTTTGATCATCTACATTCATGTGTGGGGTAAGGTGGTTAGCTTATTTGATTCCTTTCTGGTTATTCTCCAGCATTCTGCTCCACAAAGAAGAACTAGCGAAATGATGCTCTTGTAGAGTCAGAGTTTCGTCCCTCTGCAGCAACTGGGAGATTTCCAGATTTGCCTCATTCTTCCAAAAGTGGCTCTAGCTTATTTCAAGCGTGACTGTATGTCTTCCTCTGTCCCTCCCAGTAGGGACACCACACAGCCAAGATATCTGAACTGTTTTGCATTTTCAAGTGTTTGGTTATATATTGTCATTGGTTGTTGGTTTGGACTGTTTGTCATGATCTTAGTTTTCCTTGTATTTGTTCTCAGTCCAACCATTTCTACTGTGCTGTGAAGTCTGCTACTTTTCTCTTGTTTCTCTTTTGTTTATGTTTATGTTTAGGATGTATATATGTGATAAGGTCCTCGAGCAATCAATACTATCTTACAAACCTGTCTTACACCTGTCTTTACTGGGAAAGATGTGTTGTAATTTTTTATACTGCAGAGAAAGTCTTTACAGAAGAGAGCAATTATGTTGACTATCTTTTATGGGATTCCATAAGGTCGTAACATTTTTCAAAGACTGTCTCTATGGAAGCTGTCAAGAGCTTTCTCAAAGTCCACACAGTTAATATATACATTTCTTTGCCTTTCACTGCAGTGTTCTCAAATATTGCATAGAGTGAAGATGAAATGGCAAACTATTCGCTGTGTGTTGAACATCACCCCCGTGGCTATAACTTCCTGTCTGTGCCCATTCTAGGCTGGAACGACATGGGAGTTATGGTCAACTGTGAAAGAAATCTTGCAGGTGCGGGTTCGAACCAAAGACCTTCCGGCCTTCAGGCGTTCAGCCAAGGCGTTTTCGCGGAGAATCAACTTGATAATAAACGAAAGCTTGTATCGTCCTCATTTTATGTTCAACGTCGTATGCTACTAATAAGTAAGTAGTTTAAGATCCCTTTTCACGCCTTTAGGCGTATCGGGCATATGGGAAGAGCGCCCATATTTTTACAGACCATCAGCACTCGGTGGGTAATGTGGTCAGCATTACGCCGGCTGTCTTTACTTTCCCAGGACAGCCCATCCTGGTATCCATTTTAGGCTGGGTCGACCTGCGACGCCCCATACCATGATAAAAATCCACACAGCCAGCAGTGGGTTTCGATCGCGGTACGCTGGGTTACGAGTCGGACTCGCAACGCCTAAGCCAGGGACGCCGCTCGTATGCCACTGGTCATCATAAATTTATACAGCCATCTGTCTCGACAAAGGGCTCGAGCCTGACCAAGCGATTCAAGCTACTCTAAACGCAAGACACTAGTTTCTTTTTTTACCCCCAAAGCTTGCACTGCGAATCAGTTATAAGTTCATCAAGTCGGGCTGTACAACTCTCCAGTCATTAAATTTGTGTTACGGCTTCCACCTTCATTCTCACTGTAGATCTTGTGATTCGCAGCATCGATATCACTCTGATGCCGTCACAGATTCAACAGGCAGGTCACGTCGTCCGCTTGCCAAACCATCTCCCCCCCCCCCCCCAATCGTATTTAGTGAGATACAGGAAGGTAGACGCTCTCATGGTGGCCAGATAAAAACCACCGGCTATAAGGACACGCTAAAGGCATCAGTTAAAGCCTGTAATATAGACTAGACCCTGCCACTTGGGAGGCTGCTACATAAGACCGGACTACATGGCCAACGTCTACCCGAAGACAGGTAGTGAACTGCGAGTCTTCAAAAAAAAAAAGGGCTGCTGAACAGTGCAGGCTAGAAAGGCTCTGCTGGAAAGGCCTTTTGCCTAAGACATTGTTCCTTACTCTCATTGTTCAAGATCCTTCTGAGCCCGTATGGGTCATATACGTTATCTCCCGACTCAACAAAACTCTTCTTCTTCTTGTTTACCGGCTGCGAATTCCTGCGGAAAGTCCCGGCTGTTCGTCCATTTGGACTTTTGGATTTTACCTGGACCTGAATTTTGAGTGTACATCCGTTTAACTGGCTTATTTGTGTGCAGTTCTGTTTCCCTGCCTCTCTGGCAGATGTACTCCGACTTCGAGGGAAAGACAGAACTCAAACTATTGTTTCATGACGAAAATTTTAAAAAAAAAAGAGTGGTCCTTATTACTTGTGATAGAACAAAAGATTTGTGACGTTATACCGTTACAACTTCTATTCTACTTAGCAATAAAGCCTCGGTTTATCTTCCCCTTTAGATCCACCTTTGTACATAACGATATCATCCGAGCGTGAACTTTCATTGATTTTTTATTGCATCGATGCTTCTGTGTTCCCAGGTCTCCATTCCTGACAGGGTCGGTCCGAAGTATCATTTTCAGGGCTGCTTTGCTGAGTGGCATCTCTTTTAAGCCTATGCCCAGCGCCTCATGTAGAAGGTGTTTCCTGTCCTCTGCGACTTCAATGTACAGCTCTGTCTATAGTAAGAAGTGGGGAAAGATGAGAAGGGAGGACGAAGAGTCAGGGAAAGTTGTAGTGGAAGAGAGACTGAGAGATGGTAATTGACACACACAGAGAGAGAGAGAGAGAGAGAGAGAGAGAGAGAGAGAGAGAGAGAGAGAGAGAGAGAGAGAGAGAGAGAGAGAGAGAGAGAGAGAGAGAGAGAGAGCTGGTGACAGAGAGGGAGAGAGAAAAAGGAAAGAACTCACCGTGTTCTATTCTCCTACTCAATTCCAGCTTGTGTGGCAAGCCTACATTGCTGCAACGTACTGCATCCCCAATTAGTCTGTGGGTTAGCGAAGAAAGATTGTGAATACATTTCACTCCACCCCCCCCCCCTTTTTTTTTTCATACACACATACAGAGAGAGAGAGAGAGAGAGAGAGAGAGAGAGGGAGAGAGAGAGCGGTGTAGAATTAAAGTAAAAACTGTATCTGTGTGTACTTCAATTCTTTAATCCTCTAGGAGATCAGAGAGATGAAGAGGAAAGAACCACACATACTAATGGATGAAATAGAAAAAGTCATAAACAGTAGTTTAATAAAATATATATGGTATACAAACCCCAACAAACACATAGTGCGTTACTTGGTACCGATGGGTTGAAGTAACTGTTGGCTTTGACTGTTATCAGTGTTGATAAGTAACTACCACCCCACTCCCTTTTTATCATCCTTTCTGTATTTCATTAGAACTCTTGTAATTCCCATTTTGTCAGTGTTCGCAATGTTTCAGATCTAGTTCATAAATTTCAAAGCAATACACTAAGCACGCTTGCCATCACAGTGAATCCAGACAACATTGGGAGGAGGTCCTCAGGTCCATTACAAATTCTCTGGAGCAAATAAGCGCTCAAGGAAGCTAATCCTTGTTCAAATACCTAATAATAATAAGCCACTAAACGCCATATAAATATGATAATATGAATGAACTAACTGCATGTATAAAAGAACACTCAAACAAGATAAATGTATTCACGGTTTGGCGGTGGAGGAGTGTTGCTTAGCACTTCACAGATTTGGAGAGAGAAGGTGGAGCTCAAGGAGCTAAAGCCTTCAGGTTCTGGTGCCCCTGATATCAAGTCATGTAGCCACAAACGAAAGTCCTGTCCATTTATCAGTGACAGATCTACCGTATGCTCTCTTTAATGCCGCTGTCTCAAACCTGGGGGAGGGGAAGCGTGCTAAATTGTTTCAAGTGGCCCGGGGCTGGGGGTGGGGGGATGTCATGCAATTTTGAAATTAAGTGCACTTGTATTTGTTGTCATAGCCCTGTGGGACAGACTATAGACAATATGACGTGTAACTTCATGTTTGTGTTTGACGGACCAAACAGTGCACCAGCGGTCAGCCAGTTGATTTGACGATATGGGAAAAACCCTAGATGGCTTGAACACTGGTGCAACGTACACGTTTGACCCGAGAATGAACAGGGAGAAAGGAGAGCGGTTAGAATGGACGTGTGAGGCTGAGGACATTTATAGACGTGATAGATTGTATTTTGTTAGGAATTGAAAGACAGGTTGTGTCAGAGTTGTCGTCATATGTGTTGGTTAGCTGTTAGTATTCCTCGTGTGCTTATAGTATGCTAAGACATTTGTGTTGGGGTTGTATCATGCTTAGGTAGGTGTTCTTGTCCCTGGGTTATTAGGGGTTAGCGGCGTTTTGTGCTGGCGTTGAAATTGTCCGCTAATACTTGAACCACTCACCCTGCGTGTGCCACTGAGTCTCGCATGGCGAAGATCGTAGCCTAGTTAGCGATGCACTACAGGAGGTGGAATCGTGTCCTCTGGTACATTCATGGGAATGGCTCGGGGTGGATAAGTAAATATAAATGCTGCCACTCCCGGGAGTTTCGGATAAGGGACTGTCCATAACTGTGGAGGTTGCTGTAGGTTATGTTGTTCTTTGGTCATTAAAGATGATGTGTGTGCTCCATATGTGTATGTTTTGAGTGTGTTCTGGTATAGTGTGTCTGTCACAGGGCCGTACAACGAGCCCTAGTTAAGTAGTTTAGATATCAGGTCCTTGACATTTGTAATAATCTGTTATATTATTTACTGAAATATTTTTTTAGTGTAATTATACATAAGATATTTTTAAAACTATCTCTAAAACAAAACAAACAATTTAAATTTTTTTTTTTGGGGGGGGGGGGGGGAGGGTTTGTTTTCATAAGCAGTTTGTATATCTACGGATAAAAATACAATTAATGTGATAACACAGGCATTTATTTACAGATTAAGAACACATTTAATCACATTTTGTTACGCTAGGGAGGGGAAAGCGTAGGGCTCTTGTCATATACTCAAAGGGACGTAGGGGTCTTGCAATATATACTCAAGGGGCACATGGGGGTCTTGCAATATATACTCAAGGGGCACGTGGGGGTCTTGCAAAATACATTCAATAGGCGTGAGGTCTTGCAATATATCCTCAAGGGGGCGTGGGGGTCTAGCAATACATGCTTAAGAGGAATGTGGGGGTATTGCAATATAATCAAGGGGTGCGTAGGGGTCTTGCAATATATACTCAACGGAGCGTGAGGGTCTTGCGAAAAATATTCAAGAGGCATGGGGTCTTTCAATATATACTCAAAGAGTGGGGGGACCTTGCAATATAATCAAGGGGCGTGAGGGTGTTACTATATGCTGGAGACAATTTAATGGTTTAATGTATACAATATTTTTATATTGATTTGTTGGCAGTTTATATAAATATATATGTGTGTGTGTGTGTGTCGCCGTCAATATATGTAGCATGTATGATAACAAACTGTTGGAACCTTACCAGGATTGTGAAATTCGTTATATATAAATCAAATATATATAACGTAAATTTTAGTAAACTATGCATCATCATCATTTTCATGGTTCAACATTATATATCACATAGGGAAAGTAGTATAAGTCTTGTTATATCCTTGCACTCACTTTGATATCATGGATAGTATCCAGTCCTGCAGCTCTAGCTTCTCTTATCAACGTTCGCCTTATGGTTTCTTGTTGTCTGCGTCTTTGTTTCGTTAATATTCCTATTCCCCATTGTACTGCCTGTTTGGCGATGTTCTGCTCGTCTGATATCAAAATGTGTCCAATATAGCGCTGTCTATTGTTTTAAAACTGTTGATACTTGTGGTTGTCCAGTCATTTCTCTTTTTTTTCTGCACCCCTATTGAATTCATCCCATGTTATCGCATCCTATTTTTACACCGCAGAAACTTAAATGCTTGGGTTAGTAGTCCTGTAAAGTAGTGTTGTTCGACCTGTGTACATCCGCGGACTGGTAAATTAGGGGAAATTGTGTTTGGGACTATCTGACAACTAGCAAAATAATGCCTATGCTTCCGGTGCTAAAGTGTCGTGCACAACGTCTCACTGTCAATGCAGAAATGTAGTGCCAGAATCAGTTAGTAGCTTAACAATTAGGCCGCCTGTCAGGGCATATCCGCAGACGAATGGTGAGCATACAACTAAGTTCAACTTACTCGCACGAGTAATTATCCTTGACGGAGTCCTTATCAATCTTTAGCAGCACAGAAGACAGCTTGTGTGTTATTTTCAGAATTTTGTCCTCTTGCTGGGGAAGGAAAAACTAGTCATTATATGTCTTTCATGGAGGTGGAGGATCTGAATGTCGTGTGTTTAAATCCTTATCGAGTCGGATAATTTTTTCAAATGGCTTTGCGACCCAGGCCAACCATGCTTAAAGCGGATACCAGGAGGAGTCCTGCGAAGTACGGGCGACCGGCGTGATGTACACCAGACCACCCGTCGAGGACCGACTCGTCTATAAAAACATGAGACTGGAGTCATGTTGTTGAAACCACTATCATCATGAGAGCTATGAGACTGAAATCGCTGGGGTATATTAGGATAATGTCAGATGACAGAGAGGTAAAACCTGTAAACACAAGGGAGATGAATGGTCGTAGACCACGAGGCAGACCAAGAAGACTAAGGAAAGATAATGTCCAGACAGAGCTGCAAACGCCTGGCATCACCAACTGGAACGAGAAGGCCAACCAGAAGGATGAATGGAGGTGGGTGACATCTGCAGCACTGAACCTCATGGGCTGAGAATGCTGAACAAGAAGAAGTTATGTCCCCATGCCCCACTAGCGAAAAAATGATGCTTAAATTTTTATATGGGTGAGAAGCCGTGGTTAGAGGCTTGCCTCTGGACTTTAAGGCTTTGGAAGCAAATCTACACAACTGTCTGTTAATTTCTTCTCAGGATATGCCCAATATATCGCCATCTTCTTTGTCTTACATAACTTTTGATACAGGCTGTTGTCCGGGTTATTCTCTGATGTCTTTGATTTTCTTAAGTTCTTCCCTTGTAATGTTTATCGATTTCCCTAGGCATGAGTGAGAGATACTGATTAATACCTAAATTTATACACAACTACATAAAGAACTAGTTTACTTATTCATAATACAATTAAATGATGTTATTTCTGATTCGGCAGTCTCCGTTGTGTAGGCCGTCGCTGCGGATCCAAAGTGCGTGAATTTAGGTCCTGTGGGAGCCGATTTTTTTTTTCAGAAATGACCTTGGCTCCCAGGTTGACACAGACATAAATGGGTACTAGGAAATGTCCTTGGAAGAAAAAGCGGGTAACGTTATGTTAAATACTTCACGCATACAGTGTCGGTTGAGAAGAAGAACTTCATGGCGGGAGAAAGCACAGAAGGAGCCTAGAGATCCTCAGCAGATGGTTTCCCTTTATCAACTGTTTCGTTCGCGTTCTTTTCTCTCTATCCCTCTTCGTCCGTCCGTCCGTCCGTCCGTCCGTCCGTCCGTCCGTCCGTCCGTCCGTCCGTCCGTCCATCCATCCATCCATCCATCCATCCATCCATCCATCCATCCATCCATCCATCCATCTATCCATCTATCTATCTATCTATCTATCTATCTATCTATCTATCTATCTATCTATCTATCTATCTATCTGTCTATCTCTGCAGTTTCGCCCAGTTGCTTTGGCGGCCGTTTACTTTCGTTTCCTCGCAAGCCAATCAGCTTTCATGCATTGTATGTGAAGATTAACCATCTTCGAAGGCAAAGAGTTTTACTGCGTACCCCTCATCTTTCTTAAGATTTACCTCCGGACCGCTGTGCTGCTCGAGCTTGTACAGGTGTTGGTCTTCAATTCGCGACTCGAACGGCATCTTCAGGTTTATCAGGACGAGCTGACGTTCTGCTGCCGAGTGCAACATCATGTCTGGCCTCAAACCAATCTTCCTGATTAGTTCGGGGTACGTCTCAAAACCATAAGATCAAAGGCCAGTTGAAAGTCCCATGCACAGTCGAGAATGGATGGAGCGTATGCGACTTTGTTAAATGTACCTTTTAAAACTTTTCATAGCTTTGAGGCAGCGCACAGAGGGGACGTTAGGACTGGCCCTCGCGTTGGCCCTCATCCTGGCTTTGTCCACAATATCGGCCAACTCGATCAAGACCTTACTGTTGCGCCATGTGTACCGTCACTGACCGAGTGCTTTTCTTCACGCGGACGATGAGTGCCTAGTCTTAGTCCTAGTGCTTTTGAGAAAAAAAAATTAAAAGGTCGACCACTTTCAGACTGCTGCTAGCTAGCCGAGGCTGCTAACAGTCTCTGCCTATATTTGTGGTCTGGGTTATTTGCGTCCCCTTCGTGACTAAATTCTAGTATTGCGCCATTTCTGGGCTTGATGCTTCCTTCCAAGTCAGACCGCTCGTCCTCCACCCTGTTGTTAGCTGTGCGTTTCTTAACTGTTCTTTTTTGGTGTTTTCTCTTGGTGTCATCTCTCTCTGATTTGCCAGGCGTATCTTGTCGGAGAGCGAGCTTTTCCACATAACGTCCTTGGGACCACCAGACGATGAGTGCTCGAGCGTCGGTTATTTATACATTTACACACCATTGGTAAGTTGGTTGGACTAGTCTACCCTTGTCGAGGTTATGGGCGTCGCAGTCTGTTGTTTACGTGCATTTACGTTTTTATTTCCAAGAAAGAGACGGCATGTGACATAGGTTTTGTCACTCTCTAGGGAGTTGTGTGTTAGACCCAGTATCTACATGTTTTAGAAGTGTTAAAAGCTCTGGCATGGTAAAATATACAACACTGTATCAACGCGAGTGCGGAATATCCCCGTGACCTTGTGTGAAAGTCGGATCGCTCGAGACCGACCTATCAGTGGTGAGGTGGTATGTAGGTCGTCCAATCAGAAGCGAGCTAGTGTGTAGAGGTGTGTAAATGGGGAGACGTGCGTAAAATATACCCGGGCTTCTGATTCGCTCTGCATGCGGGACATGTCGAGGGTTTTTCCCTCTTTCTCTATCTTCATTCTCCATAACTGATGGATCCACACACACACAAAGTTAGTCGTAAGACTGTTCTCAAAAGTTTGTAATTAGGATTCGTCTCTTTCTATCTTCTCCCACTGGCACTTCCTGTATTTATGTTTGCGTTCTTTGTGTTGTTTGACCAGTTTTTTATGTTCTTACTTCTGTCCTAGAGTAGATAACTGTCCTCTTTTACAAAGTTACACCGAACACACATCTATTGAACACGTGACAACGTTACCTTCAACACAAAGCTTAGGTGGTCAAAGTTTGTTCTTGCACTGTAAGCTAGAACTGAACAGTAGAGAAACAGATCGCCTGATCGTCTCATTTTCTTGAACACAATTGAAAGCTCTTCCTGCAAAGGTTCTGTAGAGATGAACTCCACATTTACATTATTGTAATTACTTAATGCAAACATTCAACATTTTTTTTTTTTTAGTTGTTGGTGAGCTCTTTTTTGTCTCTTCGCAACAAATAGTTCTAGACTCAGTCCATAATTGCACAGAACTGTCATAAGGAAGTTGATTTGACTGAATGTTGAATTAAGAATCGACATCACAGAACTCTGGACACTCCCATACGCCCTCCGTCCATTACTTCAGTAGCAAGTCCCAGTTCCAGTTTCGATGGTACCAGTAACTGTCTGATTGTATATCCCCCTCGTCTTTCCTTTGAGTGTTGTGCGTCGGCCAAATCCCCTGATAACCCCCTGCAGCGCCATTCTCCTCAGACCGTGATGATATATTTGAGTTTCCGCACTGTTCACTCACCCCTAAAGACCTCTCACAACCTCTAGATTGCCATACATCAGCTGACCACTAAGTCTATCTGCCTGCTCGTTTCCTAACACACCAGTATGACCTGGAAAAAATATCCAATCGACGTTAACTACACGGGACTTCTGTAGCGGTGCTTGTTTCGACCGAAACGATACAGTGATTTCTCCTATTCTGATGTATGTCATTCTAATGTTTCAGGACGAATTCTGTTCGTATTCGTGAATTTCGAGCTGTAAGATAGACATGGCCAATAAAGACTTTTTAGAGGTAACTAGCTGGTCTTGTATCTTAGTACACTTGTTTCTATAACGAGGCGTTCGCCATTTGAAGGTGACAGGTTCGATTCCCGGCACGATATCTCTAGATTTAGAATTTTGGTGTTGTTTAGTGTGTAATTATTTATTTCTTCTTCTCTCTTTGAGTGCCAATCAATACACTGTCTGTGTGTTGATTATATATACTTTTTTATTTAGCAACATGGGCCTTGGTCCCTTTCGGCTAAGCGTTGTTGCCCTCCTCCCCCCCCCCCCCCCCCCCCCCCCCCCCCCCCCCCCCCCCCCCCCCCCCCCCCCCCCCCCCCAACCATAACCATACATCGATATATTTTTTTTTATTTATTCATTTATTCATTCATATTAAATAAACAATATTATTATATTTGTCGACCGTTCAGTTATATATTATTAGTAGTAGTAATATGCACTCAAACAAAACAAAAACACATTAAGCACCCCCCCCCCCCCTTTTTCCCCTTAATTCACCGTCACGCTAGACACATTTAAGGAGCTACATATATTGGTTAGAGAATTGTTCGCCTCCTTTAACACACGAAAAGTATATGGCACCACTGCTAACTGGCAGGCTTCAAAACAAATAACACTAAAAAATAGCACAATGGATTAGTCCTACCTAGTCTTAGCTTACCTAGTCGAGCTTTTAATTTCACTGCAGTCGGGTCATACTTGCCCCGTTTGTGTACCAATGCAAATCAAATGAAATGTAGGTATGTAGTTGTACCCCACCAGGACATCACACAAGCGAAAAACACCCGGTGATACAAAGTGCCACCATGCGAATAAAGATCACCTGTGGAGGGGTCCCATTAAACCGCTTTCAGCCGTTAGGCCTTATTTATGGCCCTGCTTTATTCAGGGGCCCCGGCAGAAGCCAGGGTGGGGCTTTAAATAACAAAAACTTGCATCCCACATAGGGTCGACTTTAAAAAAAAAACGAAATGGCCCTTATTGTCTCATTTGAAAATCAAGTGAACAAACAATTAGTCCTGGCACAAATCAGAAATAAGCGCACGCCGTAAATGCATAAGGTAGTTGCTAGATGCGCCA